>CM042438.1:21520040-21542540 GCA_023631565.1 Gymnocephalus cernua
TTTACACCCTCCATCTGTCTAATCACTCAATCGTCTCTTCTCAGTCTTTTCTCCCTGTTTGTATTTCCTCTCGTCTTCTATTTCTTATGCCCTACCCGTCCTCTCTGTTTGCGCCTCCAATGCCAAGTGTTTTCCCTTCCTCCTCTTCTTCGTCGTCTGTCTCTGGGTATTGGGTCCTGTCCTCAGCCCACAGCTTGGTTGACAAATGGATTATCTCTCCAAAGACACCACATAACCCTCTCCAGACGTCTTTATTTAACCAGCTACTGCTATTCTATAGCTGTCACTTTTGCAGATTGCTACTGGTGAGGTAACGGCCCCTGACAAACGCACATTTGCGCATGTTTCGCTGCAATTATTTTGCCCTTATCTTCATGTTAACAATCTTTTTATATGTCTCATCGTTACTCATAATGTCAAATCTTATCTCTGGCTATGTTTTATTCCCGTTCAGTTCAAGCTTATTTCAGACTCTAAACATCCTAGTTATCTCATTTTGGAGCTTTAATGGCAAAGAATGTCAAATATTAAGTACAATTATCTGATTGTAAATTATCTCATCTTTATAGAAAACACATTTCTTTCATGCTTTTTCTGACGTCACTCACGTATCAGCGACATGACCTGCAGAGACCTCCCTCTCAATCTTTCTGTCATTGCTCCGCCCAGGCCCAAATATTAATTTGAAGAAGATCCCAGGTGGGCCCTTTTGGTATTAGAGACATATTAGCTTTGAAGTAGTCTGAAATGAAAGTGCATTATTCAGTGTGGGCTGTGACTTGCCCCCTGTACAATATTGGATAGGTTAGCTCAGGTGGTTAAAGCTTTTCAAAACTGCCCTTTAGTGTGAATTATTTAACATTTTTATAGCAGAAGCCTCCAGCAAAGGCTCGGTCCATCACACCTGACCCATATTTCTGTCAGGAAAATGTTGTATCAACTGCACAACTGGGAACTTTAACCATGACACCAATTGACCTGACATTTCTATCAGAAAGTATATTAAAGACAAGTTTTAAAAGTAAGGAAATTAGAGAATAGACCTTTGTCTATCTAATGATGGGGTTCTTTTTCTGTATTTGTTTCATTAATTTGTACGTTATGTCCTGTGCGTGTGTGTGTGTGTGTCTGTGTATGTGTGTGTTTTATAGTGTGTGCACCCCACCTTGCCTGAAATAAAGAGCAGCTCAGCTACCATCATAATAATTTCCCAAATCCTAAATTCAACATAAAATTTTGAGTCTTTCCAAGTGACTTCCTCTGCACTTCTGTGTGTGTGTGTGTGTGTGTGTGTGTCCTGTCCCTCTCCTACTAGCTCACTATGTTCCCCGATCACATACAGTACCTGCTTAGAGCCATCCACAACATTCTCATACTTTACATACAGTGCAGGCGCATGCATCCATACAGCACTAGAAAATAACTAATTCAGAAGGATGGAATTGAAGCATGAAATTTGGTGAAAAATTCAAGGGGTGTGTGTGTGTGTGTGTGTGTGTGTGTGTGTGTGTGTGTGTGTGTGTGCGTGTGTTTGAATTATTCTAAAGTGCAGCATCAGTAAGTCCATGCTTTTGCCATTTAATCTCCATGTCATTATCAGGCCACCTCTGCATGGCATGTGTTTGTGGGTGTGCCTCTGCCTCTGTGATTATTACATATTGCATACGGTTAGAGGATGGATGGCATGTTACTGTGAGAGAACAGGGATCACATAGAAAGAGAGCAAGATGGATGGAGAAGCATAGAGAAGGGACCACGGAGGAGCAGAGGGGAGGGTTTCTTTGAAGGGCTGGTTGGGATGCTGTGTGACAGGACACATAGAGAGGCGAATGACATATGTGGCCCAGACAGGTGCTGTGGCCACAGCCACAGACTGAGTGAAAGACAGAGGCAGTGTGAAAAATTGATGTGCCCTACTTACAGCAGCTGAGCAGAGACAGGAGAGGGAGGGTGGGAGGCTGGAATGATGTTAGATTTTGGAAGCGAGCAAACCATGTTGTGTTTTTTTTCTTCTTCTTTTGTGCATTACATCACGTCAATTTGTTTCTGGGTGTGGGTGTGTGCCTGTAACTCGTTTAGCTTTATGTTCAGCCAACATGCAGCGCAGCCTGGGTGCTCTGTTTTTTTTATTTCTATTATCTCTGTGTGTGATTTGTTTTCAAACCAACATTTTTTTTCTACAGGCTTAGATGTAAACTAGCAGAAATATAAAGACTTTCTCTCTTACACACACACACACACACACACACACACACACACACACACACACACACACACACACACACACACTACTCTGGAGGCCTGGGCCAAGCAGCTCCCATTAGCCCATCTCACACTCTTCTGCACTTTTTGACCAGGTGGAGCCCTTTATCTGCCCTCCTCCTATTTGAACGAGGTGGGAAGACGAGCTGGTCCCTGAATGAGTCAGCAGAATGAAAACCACCACACGTTAATCAACGTTCCCAAACTCCACACAGGAACAACTAAGGAGCTTTGCCGCGTTAGCCTGTTTACTCCAAGGAATATCTTAATGACCAAAAAGGATTTATGGAGGCTAAGTTGCAGGCCACCCTGGCATTGGGTCTTTGAATTTATGCTGTTCTCAGCAGCCGGCGTAATGCAATGTAGTGACCATGACTCACCAGAGGGCTATTACAGAAACCTAGCTCACAGCGTTTCACTCTCACCTCCCCACTTGTTAGGTGGGTATGAATTGATGTGCGATATTTAAGGAATTTAAGGCACTTTGAAGGTTTTGCCTCAGGCAGGCGAGGCATCACCATTTAGATCTCCTCCTCTTCATCCTCCCCCACTTCCTGTTTTTCCTGTCTTTTATTTCTGTCCAGAGCTTAATGAGCGATAGAGTTCCTATTTGATTGACAAGACAGCCTTCGCCTGTTACCAGGGAGATGATCTCACATTTAATTATCCCCCGTAATAGCATACAGTGTGTATATTGGCCATGGATATACAGTACATGCTACCAGACAGTTGACACAGAGAGAGACAATACCTCTAGCCTCAGGTTACAAATTGGTCCGACACATTCAAAGCTATTAAACATAATTACACAAAATGAACACACTGTCATTCAAGATAAAAAATGACAACATGTTGTGATGGACAAACGGGATGAAGCTTTGACTGAGTTGCTACTGTGTAGCAAGGGACTTTTTGCTGAAGTGTACATGAGTTAAATGATAAAATCCCAGCGTTGACCTTTGACCTCGCAGGGGAAATAAGCTAAACAAAAGAGATTTTTTTTATGGTGTACAGTTGTCAAGACATGGAAATCTCAATACTTTTTATGCCTCCGTGCCAGGGAAAGCTGTGACCGGAGGCATTATGTTTTCAGGTTCGTCCGTTCGTCCGTCAGTTTGTTCGTTCATTCGTCCATTCCACACTCTGAGGGAATTTCTTCATATTTGGCAGAAATGTCCACTTGGACTGAAGGATGAAGTATTTACATTTTGGGGGTCACTGTCACCTAGGGGAGGGCGATATGGCAACAAATATGATCACGATAACTTTCCATATTGATCAATATTGATATTTATCACGATATATAATTTGATAATGCTGCCAGTTTGAAGAGTATCCTGATGACTGAAGAAACCAGAGGGTTCATTAATAAACTATATTCTAAAGTTTAACTAACATAAAAAATAGAATAACATAATGTAACATTTAACTATGCAAACATGGCTTGGTTTAGAATATATTCTGTGATCACAGAATATATTGAATAACTAACTTTGCAAACATGCTTTATCTGCCTTAACAAAACAGAACAAATTAATAATGTAAATGCAAATAATGTAAATAAAACTAAAAGCTGTGACTACTATCACATTCACTTGTCATATGGGGCAATGGACGCAAAAGACGACACGATTGATTGTAGTTTTTCAGCCCCGCTAGCGATGCTAACGGCAGAAGAACCACTTGGACGTTGGACAAAACTTGTGGGAAGACTAACGTTAACATGGGCCCGCATTTTCAAACTCTCGGTGTGGTCGCTGGGATGGTACCTTTTCAAGTGACAGAAAAGATTGGTTGTGTTTCCCGTCTTGGTTGACACACATATTTTGTCTTAATCTGCGCTTCACCACTTTTGAGATATCCAAACCACTTCCATATAATTGACGTTGTTTTTTGTCAACAATTTCCTCAGCTTTGGAGGATAACGCAAGTTCACTTTCACCGTCGCTTTCGTGCCCATGCCCGTCGGTTCCACTCATTTCTTCCATTTTCTTCACCGCCAGTAGCTCAAACAATGCTCTGCATAGGAACTGGGCGTGTACTTTGATGTGCAGGCCAAAAACTTCTTCTTCTGTTGACGTTTTTTGGTGGTTGGCAAACAACTTTTGGTGTGCATTACCACCACCTGAAATGGAATGGCGTTTATTTCTGCTGTGTGATAGGCCGTTAGATCTATCCATATCGTAAAATATGTCCAAAGTTAATCATCGTTATCGACCTGAATTTTATCGCAATCCCATATCAAAATTGTTCTATCGCCCAGCCCTACTGTCACTTCATCTAAAACATTTTTGGCCATAACTCAAGAATTCATATGCTAATTATGACAAAATGTCACATAACTTTCTAATAGGATAAAAACAAAGACAGTTGGTCAGACAGTGACTTGGTGACACTAATCTTGGAACTGTGGTGATTGGACAGATCTGTGCTTCCAGGTTGAACATGTGTGTGAATAATCCACATTTCACCAACAATCAACAATACACTTAATACCTTTTACTACATTTCTTCAAAGTCTTCCCTACAACTATTATATGAGTCTGGACAGACATGGAAGTAAGGTTGGAGGAGGCATACGGTAGGGTGGTATAGTTTAGTTGAACTGAAATTTGTCTGTAGTATCAAGTATCAAAATTGACAAATACCAAAAGCTGCTTGCAAATGCCCGGCCAGATTTGTTATCTTGTATTCTTATTCTTTGATCACATCATTTGTGATTAGGCCCAGTCACCCCAGCATTTAAAATTAAGACATTTTGCAGTACTGGAATACATTTATTTCAATGGAATAGCCACAATAAGTGGATTTGCTCCATGCACATTTTTCACATTGAGTTTGAAGTTGGTTAACTTGGACACAACAGTGTGTGCATTTAACCAATAGCAAACAGTCCTGACTGAACTTTGAGGACAGGAAGCAAAAAAGAGGAAGCTATTAGCTGTGTTGCACCAACTACTTTTTTTTTATTTCTGACAGTCATAATACAGAAATCGTCTCTTCAATAAACTGTGTGCCAACGGGACAATAATGCAACAGAGAGCTATGACTAGCAATATGCTGTTAGCTACACTGGTTCACCAGCCCTGGGAGTAGTCATTGCGCACCAAAACACCATCTGTTTTGCGAGGTAAAGATATTGCATTGAAAAAAGTAAAATTGTTACGTTGGTATAGGAATTCAATACTCTGCCCTGTAGTCATGATGACAGAAGATTCAATACTGCCTTTGTACTGTTGCCTAACTAGGATATACGGCAGCTCCCACATTTTAACCCTGGGGTTAGAAAATTATTCAGTTTGACTTCTGACCTAGACAAATACACAGTGGTCACATTCTCCTCTTTGACACAGCCGTCAAACAATACGAAATGTCTCACACCACAATATTGTAGTTTGACAGCATTGACTGATTGGGAGCACATTCAGGAAAACAGCCTAATTACCAACATATCACTGCTTTAAATCTTCTTATTTATGAGGTGCACAACCTAAACAGTTATGTTCCTGCTATAATAACGTTTCTAATGAGGTAACCTTCACCAAACAGATTGGAGCTTATCAGAAGTTACATATAGTGTATAAATCCTATGTGACTGAGAGGATAATTTTAGCACCTGTCGTCTCTTCCTAAAGTCTTTATCTGAATTTTATGTTTGTCCATCTGTCTCTCTTTCACAGCACTCATTGAATAGGCTTGTTTCTCTGTGGGAGCAAGGCATGCTGGGTAATTGAAAGGGGGCAACTGGCACAAGTCAAACAGATGGAGATCTAGTGTGCTTACAGCGTGTGTGTACGCGTGTTTGTGTGGTGCGGCGTCTGGCAGGAGTCAAACGGCTGTGGATTTATCATCTCCCCAATGAAGGCCAAGAGCAATGCTTGCCAGATCCCACACTCTCACTCTCATGCACACACACACACACACACACACACACACACACACACACACACACACACACACACACACACACACACACACACACACACACACACACACACACACACACATACTGTCCACATCATGCCTCACCTCTTCCAGTATTTCTCCCTCTCTTTCTTATGCTTGTCTTCATGTAGGTTTCTATTTTTCGGTAGCTTGTTGTTTTATTAATTTCACGCATCTGTCCATTCATCCCTCCATCTCTTTGTAGTTTCTTGAAAGGACTCTGAACACCACATGTCATTCCTTTTCTCAACTTTCTCCCTCCCTTTTCTCTCTCTTCTCACATCTCTTTCCCCTCATCTTCTTGCTCCTTCATGTTTGCTATTGGCATTCCCAGTAAGTGACAGATGCCAGGGCAGAAAGGGATAAGGAGTGAAGCAGAAATCGAGAGAAAGAGAGAGAAGAAGGAAAGAGAGAGAGAGGGAGAGGAGAGGCTTGATGTTTTGTTGCTCCTGTGTTCTAAAGGAAGGTCTCTCTTTTATCAACAGTCTAACAGGCTGCTGGGCTCAGTCATCCTGCTTTTTCTTCCGACTGTTTACTGCTGGGTGTCAGGGCCCTCACAGTTGGTGCCATACACGCACATCTTTCTTTCATGCTTCAGTGAGCACGCATGCACACACACACACACACACACACACACACACACACACACACACACACACACACACACACACACACACACACAGGAGCACACTTTATTCAACAAAAAGTTCTGTCATCCAAAACAAATATTGACAAATATACATGAATTTGTAACGGCTGATTTATTCCACAAAGCATCTCTTTTCTGAAAACTGGAGGTCACTTTTGTTGTAACCGTATTAGTAGGAAACACTCGGAATGACTCAGAAAAAGAAACATTTTATTTTCAAGTCTTTTCAAGCTGCTGTCCTCTCTTTAAACTGTTCATTTTAGGATTTAAAAGAGCTTCTTCAATGCGCAGAAGAAATAATCCAATGTTTCCATAATCCTGCTTGGATGTATGTGTTAACTCAGTCACTTTCTCTCTCTCTCTCTCTCTCTCTCTCTCTCTCTCTCTCTCTCTCTCTCTCTCTCTCTCTCTCTCTCTCTCTCTCTCTCTGACACACACACACACACACACACACACACATATTCAAATGAGCGTACAAGCAGACACACACATATACCTGCTGCAGGTGTTTTGTCTTGTTTTTGATAACCTGCAGAAACGGTCGGTCAGTGTGTGACACTCATTTACCAGCTTTATTGCAATCTTCATGGCTCTGTACCGAACAGGATTTGTCACATGTGAACTGAATTTTTGATGGTGTCCACGCTTTTGAAATACTCTGAGATCTTCTGACCTTTTCATCTCCTCCAGCTGTTTTCATCTGAAAAGAAAATGAATAGGCTTGTCAATCAGCCTTAGTGAGCCACCTGGAAATCATATGATTAGGGTTGAAATACTTGGTACGCCGTCACTTTGCAGTGCAAACGGAGTGCTTGAAATTGTGATTGAGTGTGTGGCCCCTGTGCAAGGACTGTCATGCAATCAAGGGGAATAACATATGCTGCCAATGACAAAATATCGTCATAATATATATAAGTTTAAAGAAATAAAGGATTTGTAGCCCAAACGTCCCAAAAATCTTCGTCTGTCATGTTAATTCTGTTATCGACGTGTTCTCCATATTTAGTTGAAGGTGACTTTTCCTTCCGTTCCCTTCCCCAGCCTAATTGTGGTTGAGGATGAGCCATTTGGCATTGCAAGAATTGTTTTATTTTCTGTCTGTAGTTTGGCTCAGCTTCATGGATAAGACTTGGTATGAGGACAACAAACAGCTTAATATGTTTTAAAGTGACTCCAGAGAGGATTGAAGACAAAGACAGAGGATATGAAAAGCCCTCTTTTAGGTCTCCGTTATTTCATACCGCACAGGGATAGAGGGTGGAAGGGAAGTGAGCTGTCTTTTGCTGTCTCATACCTTTAAAAGTTCTGCAGTTTCACAGTCAAACAGGAATCCATCCATTGCCTGCCAGAAATCCTGAGCACACGCACACACACACACACACACACGCACACACACACACACACACACACACACACACACACACACACACACACACACACACAGAAAAACACAGATACTCCAAAAAGCAGAGAATCTGAGTGTCAGAGTTTAGAAGTTTAATTGGCCAATGTGTCAGTAGAGGAACAAGGTGTGAGAGAAGTGTGGACAACTGCAGAGAGAGCGCATCGCCCTCCAAGCTCTCTCTGATTTACAAGGTGTTACAGCTGAAGATGTGTTCCTGTCTGATTGCCACCATCCCATGTGTCTCCACCGTTCCATTCAATGTTGCAAGCATGAGTGAGAAAAGTTTGTAACAGTATGGAGCTGTCCTTGTGTTAGATGTCGATATGTTTGGACATGAGATCATTTTGTGATTTCTGGGTTTCTGACACCTGACTGCGGTTTGTATTCTTGAAAACAAAATGGCCCGCCAGTATTTGGGTTTAGGGTTAAGGTTAGAGTTAGTATTATGTCAAAGTTAAAGCCCGGTCACACAGAAACGCATTTGCATGTGATAGCAAAATATGTTGTTGCAGAAGATTGGTGACAAAATGACTACTCACAGGGCTAGTTGACAAACTACTAGCTGGTGAACTAACCTATGCTAGCCAGCCAGAAACATCATAGTGCTAGTCAGTCACAATTGTGCTTCATTTCATTTAAAAACAATAAAGAGTATTTGCAGGGGGATAAAAAGCTCTCTGAGCAATCAAGATTTTGCTATCTGTCAGCAAGGTTGTTGGCTAGGTCGCTAACTGGACAATGAGTTTACGCGGTTGATTCCAAAGACGAATTTGTACCACTGACTCCTGTCTCATAGCTATCTGTAAAATGTTGCTCTTTTGTGGAGGAATTTATACTCCAGAGGAGGTTGTAAAAGTGGATGGTGACACATAGCTAGCTAATAATCTACGATAGCTTCCTCCTTCTTGGACTCTGGCTCTTCGTTGCCTCAAAGGTCAACACTGTCAAGACGGCTTGCCATTGGTCAATAGCTTGAATTTGCGTGGCTGTGCTTCAACCCATGAGCAAATCTACTGGTTGCTGTGATTCCACTGGAATGAATGTCAGCACAAAATTTCACAATTTGACAATGCTGATGTGACCAGTTCTTTAAGATAAAGTTGTGCACATAGTGTAGAGTAGTAAAAAGGTCAGGTTTTAGAGATCAGTGGAAATGTCCTAAGTAGTTAATACAAACCTTTGAGTGTATGTGTTTGTGTGTTTCTTTGCGTGAGCATGAAAGGGTAGGAGGACTCCCTGAATGAAAGACCTCATTCCATGGCCTTGCCTGTCGATATTACAGCTACAAATCAGACCTCCCACACCGCTGAGAGCAGCAAATAGTACACACTCACACACACTCTCACAGACTCCATTGATGAAGGGAAAGTTTTATTACCAATCTCTGCCTGATACAGCTCCCCTGCTACAGTTTGGACTGTGCAAGAGTAGTTCCAGTGCTCTCTGCTTTGTGTATCTGGTGTGTGTAGGATGTGCTTATGCATGCACGTTGTGTGCTAATACCTTCATTTTATTTGTTTGTGTTCATGTGTATGTGCATTTGTGCCCACATGGGTGTGTTATTGGTACGCATGTGTACATGCGTGAACTGGTTCGGCCTGTTTGCTCAGTTGGGAAAACAGATTGCTCTCTACCTGGACAGAGATGTGCATTGGAGTAACAACAAAACTAATCAAATGCATCAGCTGCTGTCTTTGACACCGTTGCCATTTACAGAGCCTTTAAAACCTTAGGAAAACCGCATGATGCATTTTTAATGCCGTGTCTGATCTTTTTGTATTTTACTTCAGAATAGGGTGGTCCATGACACTCATTTCACTAGTGATTATGTGCAAAACTAGTGATCTGTGATTCTCTTTATATTTCTAAGACTTCATTTTATTTTATTTTATTTTATTAACACCCTACATTTCAACATGTACATTGTTATTACTGGCTGATAAGCCATATTGATAAACATTAATACATCTCTGTATATCCCCAGCTATCTTAGAATAGAGGAATTATATAGAATAGAGCTGTGTTCAGATAGTTAAGCCTGTTATTAGTTATGATAGCTGCTCATCCCAACAGCGGATGACACCGGATCCACAAAAGATCCATTGTTAAACCTGTTGTGTACAGTAAGGACACTCAGTCATCATCATCCATCTGTTGTAGATTCACCAGACCTCCAGTCTATCTCTCATCTGACTATACACTTTGCTTTGTATTGGTTGGTAAAGGGAAAGAAGAAAGACTAGTAGAGGAAGAAACACAAAGGTGTGACTCATGGAGAGAGACAGTGAGAGACAGAAAGAGACCACTGAGACCCACCAAGTTCTCTTCCCAACTGCAGTGTTAATGTGACCGGACAGAGAGGGTGTCAGACAGACCAATGTCACAGCCAAGTCCATCACATGTACTTCCCTCAAACTTGTGAAGTTGGACACCCAACTTGAACTCGAACATGAGCTTTTAAGTTGAAAATGCAAACTTGGAGGCAACGAAGTATCTGTTTTTTTCATTTTCTTCTCACAAAGAAAGTCCAGATACTGGTGGCATATTGACAATGTGAGATTGATTTTAGATAGCAGTTACTGTAGATCAGGGGTGATCTGCGGATTGTTTTTGTATTGACAAAGTTGTCACATTTGGATACTATTGTATACAGTAACACACACGTTACATTTTTTATCTAGATGGTAACCAAAGATTTGCGAATGTCCCAGAGATGGTTAAGGTTACATTGAAAATGAATGGTTGAGGTTTAGTGGTTAAAGGGTTAGGGTTAGATCTAGATCTTGATCTCTCCAGACAAGTTAAATTAAAAAAATTGGTTACTAGACATCATTCAATCAGAAACAAGAAGACATTTTTTTTCCTATGATTCAAATAATGGACAATAGTACGTGACTTCCTAGGTACCGTACAGGCTGACGCGACAATTTCTGTGACACTGGATGTGGGGAATGGACTTTGTTTTGTCAGCAGTAGCCTAAGTATGGATTGTGGTTATTGTGTAGTTTGCATCTCAAATGATCAAACCACTAAAAAGTTCTCATGTGGGTCATTGTCCACTTGTTTTTCTCAGTCATACACAATTTCCATCACACACACACACACACACACACACACACACACCCTTTTGTTCTGTGTCCTCATTTAAAGATTTAGGACTGTTATGGACTAAATTAAATGGCTTGTATTGTTGAATTAATTCAGTTCAAAATTGAATGCCCACACACACACACACACACACATCTCTGCTCCCTGGTCATGCGGATGCTTCCGAAAGCATAATAAAAGTATAATTTAAACAGAATAATTCATCGGTTGAAGTATTGTTAAATCACTGCCTGTTTGTTGACAGAAGCCTGTGATACCAATTTTAGTCCAGAATGCAATACATTTTTTATGAATACATTATTTCGACTTTTGTGTGCGAGTGTGTCACACACCGCACCAACTATTAAAACCTTAGATATTTGATAAATTCACAAAACAAGAGTCCAGTGCTCCAGGAATTAAAGGGGGGGAGAACTATGGTCACCCAAAAAGAGCTCAGTCACTCTGGGTCCAGCCAACCCTATGTTAGCCTCACTGCCTCACCAGGCCTTGATCCGTGGGTGGAGAACTGGACTTTGGTAGTGCAGCAGTCTTCAGCCAATTGATTTGGCTTGGAAGTGGCCATTTATCTTAATTAGCTAATGAACAGAATGGTTGAATGGGATGGACGCAGGGTTGTTTAACTTGATCACGTTTAGAAAGCAGCAATAGAGCCCAGTTAACTGAAAAGCAGCTCCCCTGTTGCAATGAATCAACCGGCTGGTTTTATTTGACAGAGAAGAGAAACAAAGTGAATGACAGATTAAATGCAGAAGTTAAAAAAAGAAAAAACCCAAGACAGAGAGCACAACAGAGAATGTTTCCAGACTTTTAAAGCTGTGTTTGAAGTCTGACGGATTGTCCCAACTCACAGCGTGTTCTCTCTTCTTATCCAAGGCTTTTCTGTGCGTCTGACATTGGATTCATTTTCATTTTTCAAGCCATTTTTCAAGCCATCCTGTAACCACAGGAGGCTATACAGTAGGGCCTAACACCTGGACATCACCACCGCAGGAAGCAATTGATGTTCACTTACGTTACTCAGCGATTCATACAGGACATAAACAGTCAGGACATGCTACCTTGGTTCTTCAGAGAGGAACCAGTGAATCACTGGACGGTCGTTTTTGCAGCAAGACCCGAATGCCTTTTCAACCCAATGCAGCCCACATTCTTTACCAGAGTGGACTGTAGCACTACAGACTGCCCAACCTGATCTCACAGAATTCCATGAAATGAACATGGGCTCTTAACTCAGAATCTGTGCTAGTTTCACGGAATCGCAAAAAATTCCGTGATGGGCCCACGGAAGAACACAGCCCCTTAAGTTAAGGAAAAGGTCGTGGGTGGGCTTACGGTTCCGTGACACGTGAGCAAAACAGGACGGTTCGGTTTAGGAAAAGAAGAAAGCGACTGAAGAAGAAAACGACTTTAGGAAACAGGACACGCGGGGCACGAACCCCAGTCTCTGGGGTGAAAGTCCTGTGTTTGACCCATCCACCACCCCAACCAACTTCCTTACGCAGAATTCCGGCTTTACATACTACTCGCTACCGTTGTCGCTCTTAATGCTACGTCATCTTCTCATTGACTTTACATTGGCATTGTTTTCTGTGGTGGCCACACGGAATTTTCACACATTCCGTGCCACCACGACGGAATGAGCTGTTCCCAGTTCGTGCTCATTTCATGGAATTCTGTGAGACCAGGCTGGACTGCCAGGTACTTGGAAGAACCCGCAGAGATGCTCGGAACATCATTAGCAATTGCACTCATTTTCTCTATCTGTTATGTTCTGTCAACATGACATCCCACACCTCCAGTGGAGAAGAGGGCTTTAGGTCTAGCGCTGACATAGGAATTTGTTAAACACTGCAGACTGTTTGAAAACGGTTGGAAACTATGTCAGGTGTAAAACCATGAAGCCCACTGTTGCATAGGCCTGTTAGCATTAGCATTTAACCAGCTGTTCTCTTTAGGTTGACAGAAGGTGTGTGACATAAGAAACCTGTAACATCATGTGTTATCTGTTACGCTCACTTTTAAACAAGAACTGAAAACACAGAGTTCGTTGTCATCTCAGAAGGCAGGCGTTGATGCTCACCGTCTGTGAGCAGATGGTTGAGAAAACAAATGCTTGGCAGGGTTTGAGATAGATGATGAAGGTAAGAAAAAGATGCATCTCCGCACCTGAAATACATGCTGTGAAAAGCTCCTCAATCAAAACCATTTATCTATCTCTGTTGAATTAAATATCAAAATAACATTCAGTTTAAGAATTTTAATTGCAGGCAATGTTTAGACAACCTAATTTTGTGACGATAAGCACTCAAATTCATGGGGTTAAGCTACCTTGAACAAACTAAACAAAGCACAATTAACGATTAGTGGAGGAAATTGCACAGCGTTATGAAGGAGAAGTAAGACCAAAGAGAAAGCTGGAGAAACTCTGAGCAAAAAGCCGAATGGATAGGAAGACTTAGCAGAGCAGATGGTTTCAGCCTTTTTGCCCAAGGCGCTTCATACTGATGATGAGTTGAAACACTAACTACACATCTGCACTTCCTCTCCTCCAGTGCTTCACAAGGGCAGAGAGAGTAGAGAGAGAACTGGAGGGGTTTTGACAGGCATCACCAACACTGTGCCACATTCAGTAGTCTGTGTTCAGAGCAATCACAGTTGACACATGGCATCCATCATCTCATGATATGTATTACCAATACACTTTCTTTTACTCTGGATTTTCTCGTTTTTTTTCATGTCATTTGTCAGGCAGATGTACTGCGACTTTTAGACACATGCATTGTTTTTTTTTAAATTGTAGTGCAGTGTTTGTGGGGGCAACTCAAACACAAAACATAGCTGACCTGAAATCCTGCAGCTGAGCTTCAGCGTGCAGACCCGCTTGACAGCCAATCTCCTCAGTGTCGTGTCACCTTAAAGTACACTGTGGACAAACACACACACACACACACACACACACACACACACACACACACACACACACACACACACACACACACACACACACACACACACACACACACACACACACACACACACTCCCATGTACTGCCTGGCTAAATGAATGGTGAATGATGGATGAGTGCGAGGCTTGGCAGTGTTGCCATCTGTTCCGACATGAGACATCGAGAGTGGAGGGCTTGCGGTTCATTGAGCTTCAAGCCCATCACAGCATTCAGCTCACCTACAGCATACGCTCCACTGACACCTGGATGGATTTGTGTGCGACTGTGTGTGTGAAGAAGAGTCGACTGTATAAGACACCTCTCAACCTAATGCGACTCACATTACTTAAGCAGAGATGGTGATCATTTCAAACTTGGTAATATCTGACTGCATGAGTTCATAGTCGCACCCGAATCTCTACTCAGAAGTTGATCCAAAATCAATTTACGCGGTTTCTTTTCTCATTGAAAATCTCTCAGCGTCGCACTGCCTCAAAGTCAATTTTCTCTGACTCGGCCGTCGGTGCCTCCTCGCACAACCCTCCCCTAACTGCCCCTCCCCGTCTCTATTACGCATCCTGCCATTCTCTCTTTATACCACGATAGCCACTCTAAACATAATTGCCATCGATTGCTTCATATCTCCTCTTTTTTTTGTTCTTCTGAGAGTTTGGCTCAGGTGAGAGGAATCACAGGTTCTGCATACACCGCCTGAGAGGGAGAGAAGACAGGGATCCAGCGTGATTGGATATACTGCGAGTACTGTTTTAGGGTTGCTCTGTATCGTTCGACACATTCAGATCCCTTCACAGAGTTGATTCGCACACATTGTGACATAGTGTGAACAGCCCTCCCATTACCAAACCATCAACAACCTGGCATGCAAAGTCAGCCTTGGAAAGTCACATTAAGCATATATCACAGTGCCATTTTGAGTGCTCTTATAGTGTTTGTGTGTGATGCAAACTCTCTCTCTGATTCCCCTCCTCCTGATGACGAAAAGGTTATTGGAGGAGTGTCATGCCCAAAAGCCAGCAGACAGCTTTGCCCTTTACAACAAAGTACCGGTGCTAATTAGAGACTATGAGTATGCCAATGGACTTATGGTGTGTCTCACTGTGACTATCCAAGCATGACTGTATCAGCCTCTTACATCCAAACACAGGAGTAGTGTGTTCGTTCCACTCATCATTTCAATGAGGACTTTTGAGATCTGATCCTCTGTGTTATGAGACCACATCTACGGGCGGCCACACATGGCCTGAAAATGTCAGTCATTCATCTTGCAGGGATATATTTATTTATTAAATATCTATCCATAATACCTTTTCCTGCTCTCCCGCTTTGTCTCTGTGCACAACTGATATTCCCATAGTTCGGTTTAGACTTCATTGTGAATGCTGAGAATCGTTTTTGAATACCAGTCCAGTTGTCTTGAGACAATGTTGCAGTGTTGCAGAGACTCATTTATCAATGCAGTTTTTGTAAATAAAAAAGTCTAAACTTCAGCAATGCTAGCAGCTCTGTGAGGTTGTGACAAAGTTAGCACACTGTTTAACAGGTATATTGTTTTCCATGGTATGCATCTCAGGTTAGCGTGTTAGCATGCTAACATTAGCTGAAGAGTCCTTTACATAGCAATCCATCCAATAGTTGTTGAGGAATTTAACTAAAAATCAAAACTAGAGGCACTAGAGGAAAAGTCAGGGGATCACCATTGTAAGAGCTGTCGAGATATTTCAGTCAGGACCAAAGTGGTGGACCGACATAACCATCCCTGGAGCCATGTTCCTAGCATGGAGAAACATGTATACTTTCTTTCTTTCTTGTAATGGGTGTTTATTAGTATGCATGTATTTTGCTTCAAATCAGTTAACTGTTAATGTGTAAATGCTATTGCATAGTTTCAGGTGTAGATCTTAAAAATGATCAGAATCTCAACCTCTGTGCAAAAGCTGAACATCACTTGATACTTTGTTCTGTGTATTACAGGAAGCAGCATATTTATTTCCAAGCTCAACTCAAGGGTTGACAGATGAAAGCATGAATGCACCGCACTTTAAAACAAAAAACTTGCACACTCACACAACATACTCGTATGACATAAGAGAAATATAACACATTCATTTGTTGTGTTGTAATTTACTTTTGTGGTGCACCTAAATTTCCTTAAGTGCCTTGACTACAGGGCTCTCAAGTGTCACGCATTGAGCGTGACAGTCACTCATTTCGGTCTTTTGTCACGCACTCCCGCCACACATTGTATTTCTCACGCAGAAAAACTATTTATAATATATTTAATATGCCCGCTCTCACTATGGAACCGGCAGGAATCAAGCGTCTCCCCTGCCACTTATCAGCCAATCAAAAAAAAAAAAAAATAAGGGGCTACACCAGACGCGGCGTCAGCTGATTTTGCCGAGGCTTCGGCTCGAATGTTTTGAGTGTAGCCCTGAATGTATTTAGAAAAGTTGACTGACAAATATGAAACGTGGCTTAGTGTCCATTCTCACTATAAAAAGCTGCAGCTTCAGGTTTATGGACGCGGTCTGCTGTCAACATGCTGCGGCAGATGGGACGCGTTTGAGCTCCGTTAATTCTGTTTTCCACCTCCGACGTAGAGCAGCGTTCAGCCACTTCATTAAACTTTGTCTCATTCAGAGACCCAGACGGGGATCTGGTCTGTCAGAAGGTCTGAGGTCTACCGTATCAGCAGAGTAATCACGTAATGCACAGCAGACTATTGTGCAGGTGGATTATTTTCTGAAATATTGTGACTGTATTCTTGTAATAGCCTATTATCACTTTATTTTTCACAAAATATCACGACTCCTCCAAATCTCAGAGAGAATGGGATGAGTTATATTTTGAATGTGCAAAAGTTTTGGACATGAGCAGAAATCTTGCTCAAACACATCTGAAATATTAAAGTCCAGGGGTTTATTAATCCATTAAAATTAATAATGTATAATTGTGGTGAATAATTGTCAAATGCACATTTAAGGAGGTTACTTCCCCAACAAAAAATGGAAAAGACAAGGTAAAAGTAAATGATGCCTAAGCTACATGTGTGCTGACTCAGATATAATTAGGAAAGTTGATCCAAAGGAGAATAAATAGTTGAAAGCAATGCAGAATACCTGAGAGCCTTACTGCAGTATATTCCATTATGTTTTTATATTTGAATTGTAATTTGTGTCCCTTTACATAAAGATATTTCCAGCATATTGATTCAGAAAAAGGTACTAATAGGTGGATAGAAATTCACCACAATGCCGGAAATTAAGTGTTTAATGCTCAACATTTTCTGGGGGTGGACCCCCAGAACCCCCCATCATAAGACACCAAACAAATCTGGAACCAGAACCCTTTACTTTGGGCTGCCAGGCCAGCTATGATTATTGGTACCATCTAACTAACATCTACAAACTGGAAGCTATAATGAACACACACTGGCTATTAACAGGCTGGGCGGGGGGGGGGGATGTCACTCTTGCCTGTCTTCAAAACTTGAGAGCCCTGTGACTATTTCATCTTGAGTTTTATGGAGTGATGTGAGAACTTATCCCGCCAATACAAAATAAGAGTTGAGAGACTCCAAACACACACACACACACACACACACACACACACACACACACACACACACACACACACACACACACACACACACACACACACACACTCTCTTGTGGCCGCAACATTTTATGCCGTTATATATTGAGGCTGCAACCATAGTCTTTAGTCTTTCAATGGCACAGCTATAAACTCTGGAAACTATTTGGAGAGATGGGGTGGTGGAAAAAAAAACATGGAACAATAAAATAGGCCCAGTAGTGTAAGGTCCATCATTTTGGGGATGGATTTCTCTTCATGAGAGGATTTGATTGAGCCCATTATGATGGGATTGTGTCCAAGCTTATATAGCTATACCTTCAAGTGGCAGCCAGGCCTCCTCATGATGAGATCTGGCTCATTGGATTACAGTTCATAGTGTTTGACAGCGCCCACAGCTGCCAGCAAATGCATCCTGGCTGAATGATAACAATCCCCTTTGGAACAGTGTGAAGCCGCACACCGCGTGAGGACTTTATAGCATTTTAGGATTTACTCTTGTTTGATTCTCTCCCATTGTCTCATACTTTTCCAGGTGAACAGACTGGAACTTCTGTGCATGCTCACTAAATGTGAGGCAGATCCTCGTTTCATCACGCTCCTGCTCTTTTGTGTGAACCCATCTCATCAGGTGCAACCTTGTCTCAGCTTGGTACTTGTGCTGGTGAAAGAATGGAAATCGCTGATGTTAAGCTAGAAAAAAAGCAGGCGGGCAAGAGCAGAGTAGGAGTCACAATCTGGTGAGTCTGCAATTAGAATGAGAAACTTCCACTCCCCGCATCAGCTTGTTTGATTTCCCATTTAAAAGAGGGCATTAATTGGAGGGATGGTGCATGTTATTTCTGTACTTTGTCTTCTAGATGCATGTAACTGTATGAAAGTGGGAAGGGGCCTGGTTCAGAGTTCACTGTACAGAAAACCATATAGCTGCTTCAGCTGCCACATGCAGATTTGTTGGACTGGATCTCTCAAGGGTGGGTTAGGGCTTGAGTTTACACACTTTCTACCGGGTCCCACAAACACACTCGCTCTTCTGGCACTCTGCCCACCACCTCAGAGCATGAGGTCAGAATTCAGCAAAAAATTAGCAGAGAGATAGGGGAAGGTTAACGCAAAGTGTCAAAGACAGAAGTGGAAACGTTTATTTATTCAAATATGTACTTGTGTAATATGCTACATGCTGTGTTTTTTAATCCTCTGTTAACCACTCAGTCTTTCCTTTCCCCCCAACTGGAAATAATTCTCTCCTTCATTTAAGCTCCATCTTTTCTGCTAGCTGATGAACATCAGAAGCACGCTGAGTTTAGGCAATTTATCTCCCTGACTCAGTCTGTGCAGCATTCCTCTCCTGCTCTCTTCATCAGATCAAAAATAACTGAGCTGCTGGCTTTGTTTTCATGTAAAGGACAGCGGGGGAAATATATAATATAACTATACTCTATTTGAGATACGCTCCAGCTGTTAGCGCAGTGCATGGTAAATTGCGGTTTGTGAGGCTTGCAGTGCACAGCTCTCATTCGATGAATTAATAAAACTACAAGAAGAAGAAGAGGTGCTCTCTGGGCTACAGGGTCCAAGGCCTGAACTCGTGAACTCATGAACTCATACAAGAACTCATAACAAGTGTTGCTGTGTGTGTGTGTGTGTGTGTGTGTGTGTGTGTGTGTGTGTGTGTGTGTGTGTGTGTGTGTGTGTGTGTGTGTGTGTGTGTGTGTGTGTGTGTGCGTGCGTTTTTACGAGAGGTTGTATGCATGTTCGTCTGCATGTTTGTGTGACTAGTACCCAGCAATATATTCTCATGCAATATGGATGTCACTGAGTGCTCCGAGTGGACTAAAAGGGAGTGTGTGGGGATATCACAGTAATGTTATGCAAGGCTGCATCTAATGTGAAATAGTTTTACAATATGTAATTTAAGGAATACACTGTCATTTTTGTTGTGAACTGTTTCAGAGAAGTTTGGCCAGCGAATGAGAAATGCATGAATTTAAAAATAACCAGCAACATGCACAGATCCACACAGCCAGCACGGACAGAGATCAGGTCTGACAGATTTCTTTGGCCAAATATACATATTGTATTTATTCATGTTTCGGGGGAAGGGTAATTCATACAGCAGATTCCCACCCACACAAAAACTGACTCTCATTAGCATGGACACACACATTCAGCTACATAACCACATGTACCGGCCAGCCAGGCCAACATGAACAGTTGTGAAAAGTGTGGCCTTTAGTATATTAATATATACTGTTGAATATGAAAAATGTATTAGCAAAAATGCCACTTATCATATTGGAAATGTAAGGCGTTTCAGTGCGTGATGGAAGTAGATATGGCTCCATCATGTGAGTGACACATGGAGAGGGAGATGATATGTGGTGTGTGTCTCTTTGCGTGCGTCTTTGTATGTGAACACTTCCCCGTGTGTTGGCACTTTTAGACCTGTCACGATAACAAATTTTGCTGGACGATAAAATGTCCCAGAAATTGCGATAAACGATAATGTTGTTGTTCTGAGACCATTTTCATCTAATATAATGCTAATGGCATAATAATGCAGGTACACCTTTTCAAAGATCAATACACTTATTTCTAAAAGAATATTTAACACTGGAACTGGAAGACATTTTAAATATCCACAATATGTCTTTGATCTGACATAGGTGTTTGTGACACGTATGTCCTCCCAGGCAATTCGTACTGGCTGTCAAATGTTTGCAGCATTTTGCAGTGTTTCTGCGATAGACTACAGACTCTGTACTACATTTAACAATTATTTAATAAATTATATCTATCTATATGAGGCCATCTGCCACATGGGGAGTAAATGTTTGTACAAAAATAGTTCTGTTTTTCAGTCTTCATTTTGGTGAAGATGCAGCTATTGAGAATGAGGAGATGTCGTCACGACACAGCGCCCCGCCCCCTTCCGCCGTTTTTAGGTGCTCATGTTCATTGTTTGTGTTGGTAGCAGAGGAGGTTCTTCTGTTTTTCTATAGTCTAGATTCAAGATAATTAACTATTTTAGAATGTCTGGAACACACTGCTGTGTAAAACCGATTCAGTTCCTCACACGATTTTCGTGGAAATCGTAGGAACTACGTGTCACAGTTTTTTCGTATAGTGCAAATTTTGACATGTCAAATTAGTTTACGTGACTAACATGTCCTTCATCTAACACATTTACATGATGGGGTTACACAGTTTAAAATATATAAGATGCCATACATCTTTAAGGTGCTTTAGAATGAACAGTGCATTAATGTAACTATCAGCATAAATATCTTCTGTGTTTTGGGGCTTGTAGATGACCAAGTCTTGCACCCAGCCGCAGCAGAAATTTTGAATTCTTGCATAGTGTAATAACTGATGCCAAAAACCAAGTAATTAATAATCTCCACATAGGTTAGAGCATGGATCGGGCCGAATTTTTCTGTCTGAACCCAGACACCGTTAAAATCTCATTTCTTTCTCATACTAATGACACATGTAGGCTACGTTTGTTTGTGTGGAAAGCCCGCTTTTATTAAACAAATGTAGGAAGGCATTCGGAAATGTCAACAGATGAGGTCATCAGTGCACGAGGCAATAAGCGCACGTAAATAAGCTGTTCAAATGTTCAACGTGTTAACAACAAGCTCACGTTAATAAGCTGTTCAAATGTTCAACGTGTTAACCTTTCCTGCTTGCTTCGTTTGTGGTAAAGGTGGTAAAGAGTCCAGTCTCTGTTCCATTGTGCTGCCGGCAGCTCGTATGGGTCGACGTGGTTGATATCAGCCAGCTTCTCTAAATACCTCTGCTTGGCGCTGGTAGTAAGTTTCTTTTGCTGCCTTTTTCTCCAATTCCTCTTAATTTTCTTAAGTTTAAACACCGTGATAATAATTTTCAGGTCCGTCTCTGTGTCGCTCGCTCGTACAATGTTGCCCCTGGCAACCGATAGTGTAGGCACCCAAAAATGGCCGACGGGCTCAGACCATGGATGTATTAAGAGAACTGGATACAGTGTTCGGTGGGAAGCCCCGAGTGTTCAAAAGCGCATAAAGACAACATGGAGCTCGGATCTTCCGCATTCTTGGCCCATGACATCACGATGGACACGCGCACTATCAACAATTTGTTTGTGTTGTCTTAGCAACCGGTAGCAATATGCTCATTCATGAGCTTCTCTCTCATGTCTCTTACAAATGGCGAATTCATGAACTCGCCGTTTTTATTGTCTAAAACATTCACTAACGTTAAACATTGTGTTTTCATTGTTCCCGATTGTTTACATGCTTACCTAAATAAACGATAGATGTATTTAGCTAGACAACCAAGGAGATTTAATAATTACGTTGTGCTACTAGCTAGCTAGCTAGATACTAACTAGCGCTAGCAGTTAGCCTGCAGTTTGGTGAACAAAGCTCATCCATGGCTTCATCATTCATCGTTACAAGCTTTACAGCATACAGCCCTCGGGTGTATCATAAGAGAGAACCAAGGCAATGTAATCACTATGTCTGTAGTAACGTTGTGTAGGCATATAGTTAGCTACCCCTGATGTTAGCAACTAGCTAGCTAGCCGA
>CM042438.1:21547540-21567540 GCA_023631565.1 Gymnocephalus cernua
GCGTTGGTTTAATGGAAGGGGCAGCAAAGTTAGAAAGCCGGGTAAGAGAAAAAAAGTTAAGAAATGAATAAGAAAGTCTAAGACTTGATTGATGGAAACAGTGGGGACGAAACTGGCAAAGAAGGAGGAAACGAAAGCTTGTGAGTGTGTGTATAGGTCACAAATGAAGTATTCACACAGAATAAGATAATCACCCCCCTCTAATGATGTTCATTGCTCATCGCCGGGGGCACCCAAAGCCCACGGCACTCTGATGTTGACAATCATCACACATGCTCGCACACATCCAGACATAGATCAAGACCCTCACAAGCGTGACAGCCAATTAATGAGACGGACAGAATGGAAGAGGAGGGACATGCGGAATTACGACATTTCTCATTGTCAAAACTCTTAGCACCGCTAATTAGTGCCTGGATGTCGCTCACTTTCTCTCTCTGCTGGGTGTCCATGTAGGTCTGTTTGACATCAACAGTGCAATTCTAGTCTTTGCAGCTTTTTCCCCCTGCTAATTGGTATAAGCTGAATATCCAGAAAATAGATGTTTAAATTCAGGCATAGTTTCCAAATGGACTTTGCCACAGTTGTGTTTTACCTCAGTGAACATGTATACACCGACATAAGGGCAAGTTTGTTGCATTTATCTTTCATGCATGAACAAACATGATTATCAGAGAAAAACGAGACCTGCCTCCATCTGATGTGTGAGAAATATGCACTGGATGTTTTTGTTTCCATGCCTTTATGGTTGCTGGAATAATGTCCATACAGATTATGTTTGTGTGTACGGATGTGGCGAATATGTACAACAGTTACCTAGAGACTCCAAAAGCAGCTGTGACAGTGCTGGCCTTTAGCAAAGCTCCATGTGATGGAGGGTTTTACATGCTCAAATTATAAGGTGAATCCTCAATCTGCAAAAGCAATGCATTATTGCACCAATATGACACTATGTGCCTCTGCCTTCCTTACTTAAAGGTTTCGGGATCATTTGTTTTTATGAAACATGCAAATAAAGACAGACACACTGCCAATGACTGTTTAGGTCAAGACTGACTCCCAAAACAGAAGAGATACGTAAGCAATCAATGTTGGTGTTCGTTATTCTGAAATCAGACACACAAACCTATGCGCATTATGCAGGAATATGCTAATTGCAGCGGAGGCAGCCAGTCTGTGACAAATATTACACCCATTGGTTCCACTGGTGCGCACAATGACAGGTTGATGATGACTTTAAGATATACAAACTCCACTCTTGCTTGTTTATCATTCTGTTTCTGTCTTCCAATTTAATTTTTTTTTCATCAAATGCAAATAATGATAGCTCAGCAGGTAACGGAAGGATGTTTTGATGCTTTCCTCCCTCCCTTTTCCTCTCTTGTCTCTCTCTGCCTCCATAATACTTGTCATTGTAATGGGGCTGTTTGATGTTGCACTTCTTCCATGAACAGCATCTGACCACAAGTGCTGTGTGTTTCTTTGAACGTCTGAATTTTAAACTCAATTAGCACCTGTGCACACAGTAGCCAGCTCAGTTTCCACTTACACTGACACAAATTAGACTGAAACACACACAAGGGCTTTGACTCCGAACCTCGATATTCAAATATAATTTGAATATTAAAAAAATATTGATATTCGGACGAATGTTAGGCAGCCCTTAGTATTCAAAGTTTGAACCTGTTATGGGCATTATTTTTTTGTAAATGTGTTTGCTTGTAAACGTTGCTTTCAATTCAGATTCCAAGGTATTTTCACGCCTGGTGAAGTTGTGAATCGCTCATTAGCAAGGCTATTATTGGTCATCTGGGCTCCTGTAGTTGACGTTAGCATCATGGTTAGCAAAACAATGGCTGCACCAACGCTTACAGCAACCAGCAACGTGTGGCGCTACTTTGGGTTCCCAAAGAAACAGAAAAATCACGAGTAAGGACAAAGCGATATGTAAAATGTGTAGGGCCCAACTCACATACCTCGGGACGACCAGCAACTTGAGAGCCCACCTGTTAACACGACAGTACATTCTGGCAAGCTGGAAGAGGAGGAGGGATCGGGGGCAAAGCAGGCTTGTATCGACTCCATGCTACAACCCCAAATCAGAAAAAGTTGGGACATGATGAAAAACACAAATAAAAAAAGAAAGTAGTGATTTCTAAATGTACTTTGACTTGTATTTCATTGCAGACAATGTGAACACAAAATATTTCATGTTTTGTCTGGTCAACTTAATTTCATTTGTAAATATACATCCTTTCCTGTCATTCAGACCTGCAACGCATTCCAAAAAAAGGTTGGGACAGGAGTAATTTAGGGCTAGTAATCAGGTAAATTGGTTAAATAATGATGTGATTTGAAACAGGTGATGTCAACAGGTGATTGTAATTATGATTTGGTACAAAAGCAGCATCCAAGAAAAGGTCTAGTCCTTTAGGAGCAAAGATGGGCAGAGGATCGCCAGTTTGCCAACAAATACGTGAGAAAATCATTGAAATGTGTCAGGTTCGGCGTGGAAAGTAGGCAAGGTTTTGGACCCAAACGCAGAGAGCAGGCAGGAGATTGTGGAGTTTGAGGATTTAATTTCCAAACAAAAAGTCCAATACGAATAAACGCAGGCAGTCCACACAGCAACAGAAACAAAAAAATACACTTACACACCATCCAGGAACAAACGACAACGAACCGACACAGGACAAGGGGAACACAAAGACTAAATACAGAGGATAACGAGGAAACAAGAGGCAGGTGACACAAGGGCTGGGAAACAGGTGGAAAACATCAAGCAATCATACAAGCGGGAAAAACCAAAAGACGGGAAGTAAAACTAGACATCACAAGGGGAGACAGACAACCTTACAAAATAAGACAGGAAACAGAACAAAACAGACTATCAAAATAAGACAAAACCATGACAGAAATGTTTAAAAACAATGTTCCTAAAAGAAAGATAGGAGGACATTTGCTTATTTCACCTTCAACAGTGCATAACATCAAGATTCAGGGAATGAGGAGGAATTTCAGTGCATAAAGGACAAGGGCGCAAGCCTAAGCTGAACAACCGTGATCTCCGAGCCCTCAGGCGGCACTGCATCAAGCATTGTCATTTATCTATAAGCAATATCACCACATGGGCTACAGGACCGTGAATGGCAAAGTAATGATGGTGGTGGTGGCGCAGTGGATATGACACATGCCTTTGGTGTGGGAGATCTGGGTTCGATTCCCACTGCGATACATCAACCAATGTGTCCCTGAGCAAGATACTTAACCCATAGTTGCTCCAGAGGAGTGTGACCTCTGACATATATAGCAATTGTAAGTCGCTTTGGATAAAAGCGTCAGCTAAATGACATGTAATGTAATGAAGCTGTACGACACAAGCATACATACACTGACCTCTGGTTGACGGCAGAACATATACAACGTAAGTCTGATACCAATGTAGGTCTTACTGAAGGCATTTAATGGTCAAAATATTAGTAATAAATATTCGAATATTAATAAACAAATTAACTTAGAATATGATTTTTGGGCAAAAGTCAAAGCCCTAACACACATTGGTCCTAATATGGAAGGTGCTTTTACTGGTTGATGTCCCAATAAGGATAGGAAAACAGGAACACACACACACACACACACACACACACACACAGATGTTGGTCCTAACTTGTCACTGGACATAACGGAAGGTGCTTTTAGTGGTCGATGTAGAAAAACAGAAACACACACACATACACACACTTGAGTGGTGAAGCTAATTTGCTCAAGCCGACCTGAGTGAAAGGAATAATGAGGCTTGAAGAGACTCTTTCCACCGTGACATCATCTGTGACCTTGCCATGACCTCTCCATTTTGCTCTGATTGTTGAACGGGAGTTGCAGTTTAAATTGAAACATCAAAGCAGTTAAAGTTGAAGAACTGAAAGGATTTAAAGTGTCTTTTGAAGTGTGGGGGACGAAACAGTTAAAGGTTTGAGCAATGTATGCAGTGGAATTTTCAGTGTTTAGATGTAGTAAAAGTAGTTCAACTGTCTAAGTGTAAAAGGTGAAAGCAATTGAACCGTCATTTAAAGAGTAAGAAATGAAAGCATTTGAAATGTCAGTTAAATTGTAAACAATGAAATTACAGCTGAAGTTAAAGCACCAGGGAAGTGCACTGTGAATAGTGGAAGTGTCAGTTTGTATGTACGGAGTAACAGTTTGAATGTGAGGCTACATTTACACTAGTACGCTTGTCCACACTACTCCAGTGTTTCCGAGCACCTAAAACAGACACTTTTGGAAGCACAGCTGCCCCCGTTTTGATGTGAAATCAGGCTTTGTAGCCTGGATGAGCACAAAATGATACCTTTGGAAAATAAATGGCACATCTGTCAGACTTATCGGTTAGGTAGGCTTACATACTTTTTAGTAGTAAATAATTCCCTGATCTAATTTTATGCGATTGTTGTTCTTTCTCCAAGTATTTTCTGTATTTTTAATTTATACATCCATGATTTTCAACCGCAGAGTAACATTAGACAATCTGCTTTCTGTTTACACCGGCACGCTCATGCCCAGTGTATGCGAATGGTCATGTGATATACGTTGTCAGACGTGTTAATATAGACGGAGATTCGTTCTATCACGGAGCTAAAACTCTTGTGCGGACAGAGATTCTTTTATGTCTCCAAACGTTGCTTAAAAATGAAAATCTAGTAGTGTAGATGTAGATGTAGAGTTTGGGTATTTGAGTTGTCAGTAAATATGTGAAGTGTTGGTTGATAAGTATTAAAGCAGTTGAAATGTTTGTTACGGTTAAAGCGTCACAGATAGTCGAGTTATGTGCATGACATAAATATGCATGGATCACTACAGGCAAGCACACTAATTCAAACAAATGGCAAATGGCAGAGAACCCCTACAAGCTTCAGATAACTGGAATGCATGAACAAATAACAGCCACCAATAAAGACCAGTTCACCAACTACACCCAGCATGACAGGAAGCTCTGTGGCAAGAGGAAGGGGCAGAACTTTGGATCTGGGAGCTTTTATGCAGCGTCTCTGATGACTAGATGGAGAACAGGTGTGGATGATGAGGCACGCAGGTGTGGCAGACCTGAAACACAAACGGCCAGAGTAACGGTAGGGAACGTAACAACATTGTTTTCAATCAAAAAAAAAATTTTTAAATGTTTTTTTTGTTTCTGACCCATGCATATTTGTGGATAGAAAATATGGTTCCAACTACACATGTTGGTGAAAAAACTGGCGTTCACTCTCAACATTATATTGCAGGTGACATTGAGTGGAAGCTGATGATGTGGCTTGGGATGATGCTGTAACCCCTGTGTCGTATTACAAATAGTCTGCCACTAATGGACATTCTATTCATCTCCTTGAGACTGCATCTGAACACACACAATTGCACATACACAAACACATTTACACACTCACAATGGGGTAAAACAGCATGCATCATTCATTTTTGTAATCAGTGCACCATCAGTATATTTGTCTAATGATCCATAATGCATTAGCAAGCTTGGAATTGGGTTTTGGGTGAAGGGACACGGACGGAAAATTACATATTGAGATTCACACGTGTGTGCATACATTTCAAATATGTTCTAACACACACACGTACACCAAATCTTCCGCAGGTCTGACTGAGAATAATGAGAAAGATACTGATTGTTTAGATGCTCTGGGGCATAATTTCTACTGCTATATTCACCAGCAGCAGCATCATAACTTTTGTCATTCTCCAAATTGCCCGCTTATGACTAGCGAATAGCGGGAGGTAATATGCGGACACGCCGAACTCTTGTTCTGCTTCGTTGAAAGAAATAAAAAGGCTGGGCACAGGTTGTTGGCTAATAAAGAGGAAGGAAGCAAGGGTTACAGGTTAAATTATACAAGTGGAAGGTAGTAAGAGGGTAAGAGGAGTGGGTAGGAGAGGGTGAAAGATTGATTGAGAGAGAGTGAAAGGAGAAGAAACACTCACTGTACCCAGCTGCTGCCAAGGAATTGCCTAATGACAACCAAGGGATCCTTGAGAGTCGAGGGAGAGAGAGAGAGAGAAGGAGATTTGTAGAAATGCTATAAAAAAAATGGTCAGCTGTCAGATGAGTACTAGAGAGGGAGCTGGGCTCTAAGTGTTTTGCCTTGACCACAGAAATTATGTGTGTGAGGTGGCACCCAATAAAGACTTTGAAGCAAGGCATAGCTGTATCTGTGCACACATATACATATGAATTCATACAAGCACATGCGTACACATTTACAGTGCATGCAGTCCTGCACACAGCGCATGCAGTCCTGCACACAGCTGTAACGATAACACATGGTTCACTTGTATAAAACCCAGTGAAGAAGACTTTTGTCCCTTTCTCTTTTCTTCTGCTCAGGCTTTTGTTTCCTGATTCATCTCAACATTTCCCCTTGTGTCCTTCTCATATTATTTTTTTATACTTTCCTTTTAACCATCCCATACCCTTCTCTCCGTTTAGCTCCTCTGTTCAGCTCAGCAGTGCTCCCTTTGATTTATGCCTGTAGTTCGGTGCCAGCTTAAAAGCACCATATCACGACCATTCAGAAAGAAAGAAGAATACAACATATTCTTTAAGAGTAGCTGAATCCCACCACCTTTGCATAATTTGGAGAGATTGAATAGTAGGCTATATGTTAATATTTGTCAGTGTATTTGTGAGTGAATGTGTGCGTGTTTGAGAGAGAGTGAATGAAAAGTTATTAATATTGGTGAGTGAATGTGTGCATGTGGTGTGTGTGAGTGCAGTGTGTGTGTGTGTGTGTGCCTAGCTTCATTCACATACTTCATCTGCACAACTGCGTGTGTGTCTGCATGTGTGTGTGTGTGTGAGAGAGAGAGAGAGAGAGAGAGAGAGAGAGAGAGAGAGAGAGAGAGAGAGCAGTTTGTTGTGTGTATGTATACAGTGCGCCTAGCTGTATTCGCTCTTACCGCCACCTTGAACAAAGGGGGGAGGGTGTGCTTATTAATGGCCCAAAACTGAAGGGAGTTCTGTTCATCACAAATAGTGGTTCAGCTGAATATGGGGACTGGAACCTGAATCTCTCCCGATTTGAAGTGTCTGATGAAATTCGCCATGGTGGTGGTTGACGTCGGATTTTTTGTACTGCAGACCTTAAACTGCCGTTCGTTTCTTCTTTGCCTGGTCAGACGTGTAATCCTTATAGCCAAACTTTATTATGTTCGGTGCAGAGGAATCCATGACGTTAATAACAGCCGTAGCCAGTCTCGTTTACTGCAGGTCTGCCGCCGTGTGGCGCGTCACCATAACAACGGGCTCCCGCGCATGCAACAGCACTAAAATCGTAACGTTAACTCCTCCTCAATATCAGAGGGGGAAAATATATATTTATTAAACAGAAAATCAAGTCATTTCAAGTCATTTGACTC
Source organism: Gymnocephalus cernua (assembly GCA_023631565.1). Taxonomy (NCBI): domain Eukaryota; kingdom Metazoa; phylum Chordata; class Actinopteri; order Perciformes; family Percidae; genus Gymnocephalus; species Gymnocephalus cernua. Next base: position 21,554,963 of record CM042438.1, read on the forward strand.
AAGTCTAAGTCAAGTCTCAAGTCATGAATGTCAAGTCAAAGTCAAGTCGAGTCTTTTATGAATGTTTATCAAGCAAGTCTCAAGTCCTAAAATTTGCGACTCGAGTCTAACTCGAGTCAAGTCATGTGACTCGAGTCCCCCATGTCTGACGACCAGCTCACTCTAATGTGCAGTGCAGGCGTGTCCCGAGCTGGTATATTCATTTGATTTGTGTACAGTCAGAACAGAGTCTAAAACCCATTAGGACAGGATATGGGGGTGCTTGTTTTTCATCCAGTTTCCTGTGTGTGTGTGTGTGTGTGTGTGTGTGTGTGTGTGTGTGTGTGTGTGTGTGTGTGTGTGTGTGTGTGTGTGTGTGTGTGTGCGCGTGTGTCTACTCAAAAGATCTTTATCTAGCTGCTCATGTGGAGAGAATTTGGCAAGGTGACAGTCCTGTTGTTGAAACAGGTCATGCGGAGGCCAACCGTGTAAAGTTCTCTACTGACGCTGATGTCATTCATTGAATGCAAACCTTTTTTGTTTTTTTTTGTGTAAAAAGATTTTTCAAAGCATCAAAAAAAACTTCCATGTCGAACAATTACAACAGCGTGCAAGAGCTAACAACAGTTACATCTTTTTTTTCTGAAACTATTAGCATTTCCGGTACCTTCTCCTATCCAGAAACTGACCGCTATCTATCATAGGGTGACCAAACGTCCTCTTTTGCCCGGACATGTCCACTTTTTACGTACTATCCGAGGCGTCCGGGGGGGGGTTTATACATTCATGAAAATGTCCGGTTTTTACTGTTTTTCATAGGACCAAAAGCGTGTACTTAAATTGACTGGCGCGTTGCACACAATACTACGGTACCTTGTTGCGTGGCGTAATTCCCTAGAGGCTGCCTTGTGGGCGGCTGCGACGCGAACATACACTGGGAGCAGAGCAGACAGCGAGCAGCATTGCACACAAAATGCCGAAGCGTAAGTGCAGCTTCACAGTTTAACTGCAAAAAAAGTTTCCCACGTACCGTCCCGGTCGGGACAATTGGGAGGCGGAGTGCACTGTGTGCAAAGCTGGCACATACAGCAAAATATGGATGGACAGACAAGGAGGATGAAGAAGAAAAGCAGGACGAAGAAGACAACTAAAGATTAAAAGTATTATAGAGTATTATAGTACTATATCCTTTTTTTGTTAAGTTAGTATCTTTGTGAGACTGTTTTATTATTTATCTTATTACACTGAAAAGGCATTAAGAGATATTTATTTGAAGCTGAATTTTCTGACACAGAAGAGGTCATATTTAGAACATTTCATATTATTTATTTATTTGAAAAGAGAGCTATTATTTTGTTACAGTTTATAACAGATTTTATTTCATTTTATTACAGAAGTTATTTTTGTACCATCGAGGCATAATAAAGTATGTTCATTAACCTCTGATAAGCCTGTCTGAATTTGTGTCTCGAGGCCGGGCCGGGTGCCCTCTTTTTTGGAAATCAAAATATGGTCACCCTAATCTATCACATAATGAAATAACATAAGAATGAGGACTGCAAAGAAATGTCTCAAATACTAATTAAACAAGGGGGACATTCCAGGATAATAAGCATTGTTTTTTAAGAGTTACTGTAAATAATAAAAGTCAAGACATATCTGATCACATACATCAGGCCCATGACGCAGTGACTGAGGGAGCAGTTAAAAATGGCGATGTGTCAAATATTTTTATATCATGCGGGTGCCAACATATTGCTGTTTTGACAAGATGCGAACAATTCCCTACCCACCCAGTTTAATGTGTCTCTGCATCATGGCCATAATGTGAAATAGGAATATTTGGTGCAGATTGCCAGGTCACTGAGGTCACCACCTTGATCTGGTGGTAAATTTAATGATATTCATTGATTCAACCATGCAATAGCCCATGAAAAGCTAAATAACAACAACAACACAAGAGTACTGTTTGAAAATCAAATGATACATTTATTTTGCAGCACTGGTGAAGCCAGTATTAAACCTGAGTGTCGCTGTGTTCCCTCGGAAGGAATAACTGCACATGGGTAAGACCGAGTAATGATATTTCGAGCATGTTTAGAGGCTAAAAACACATTTAAAACTTTTCCGGTTTATGCCTGTTAGGTGCTAGAGCGAGTAGGGGGATAACACGGTGTAGGCAGCACCGATTGGTTTACACTGTACACTTTACACCCTTTACACCCTTTACACTGTACACTTTACACCCTTCTTGTCTCATCCACCTCTCACTGTCTTTTTTTTGTTGAATTTACACTCAGCAAAGCAGGGTTATAAAATTGCTTGGTACGACCAACACAGCTTATAATTTAATTTACTTATGAGAGAATGCTAGCATGCCTACTAATTGCAGAAATTCCATTAAAATGCATTGAATTTGGTGTTAATTAGCTCAACACTTAGACTGACTTTTTTAAGGGGAAAAAGCAGCAAACAATACCTGTTTGCTTTAGCTAGCAAAGTTCACCGTTCCCGCTTCATTCTGTTAACTTTTCCTCTCAAATGTCTTTCTTTTATTGCTTTTCTTCATCCATCTGCTACATCTGGATCAGTTCTAATAGATCACTAGAGAAAAGCAAGCACTCCTCCTGTTGTTGCTCTCTTCTCTCCTTATCTCGTTTTCTTTTCTTCTCTCTCTGAGAAAGCCTGACCTATACTGTCTCTAAAGCTCTGTCATCTCATGTGCAGCTTAATAGAGCTCTTTTCAGCAGGCAGGGTGCATCAGGCATTTACAGTATACATTATCTCCTCAAATGTTCTTAGCATGATCCTTACAGCATGTATGTGTATGATAGGCATGATACTTAACTGTATGCCGTACTCAAAAATATGCATTGGTGGGATCGGGGGGTTATCACACAACTTCATGGTATGGAATGAAGGAAATTAGATCAGTACATACTAGCTATATTCAAGGAAATGCAAGCAACGCTTATTAAACTTTAACTCCCCTCTGTTAAGCTGATGGAAATCCCCTATAGGGTGTTTGCAGAGCTGAAGTCAGTGTTCTGTTAATAGGATCTAATTGGAAATGGATGGTGTTAAGGAAGTTGCTTGAGTTGTCTGAACCTAATCCTGTGGAAATCCCTAAGAAGTTATTAAGAATCTCTGTGCTATGTCCTAAATGCAGGGCAGTGGTTTGCAAACGGAACTAAGCCTCAACCCAGTGGGTTAAGCAGTTGGCCCAAATTTGAGAATACAGTAATGCAATGCTCTTTACAAAGGCTCTTTAATGAAAAAAACACTTGAGTATTTTGTTGAGGTGTATGTTCAGTTCATCTGAGAGTCAGTCAGTTGTCAAATACAGCTGTGACTTCAGCTGCTGTATCCTCCGCACCGCCGCAGTGAAGGAAGCGAGACTAGCCAAACCCGAACCATGGACTGTAAGCTGGACTAAGCAGAATAACAGGTTAGGTTGAAATTAATAACATCTGAGCTTACATTCTTCCTTACCATAGGCCTACTTAGAATACTAGGACTAAAGGGCCGTCCACACCAAGAACGATAACTATAACCATAACTATAATGTGAGCATCCACGCTGCTGAATGATAAAGTTCTGCAAACAGTGACATCAAGCACGCACTGCATGCTCCAGCTGATAATAATACATACAGCAGACGTTGCAACGTAGGATTACAGGAATGTGTGTAGTAATACCCTACATATTTGTGAATTCGGGTACATTTTATGAACCAAAAAAGTCTGACCGGTGGTCCCCGGGATGTCGACACCACTGCCTTCTGAAGGAAACAGCGGGAGCACAGAGCTCCAGAGAGCCGGGGATGAGAGCGGGTGGTTGGGTGTCAGATCTGTGCAGAGGAGCACCGTGCCATGTTGTAAACTCAGATGGATTTTGATTGGCTGTCAGTGTTTCTATCTTTCATCAAATTGGTCTGAAAGTGATCCGAACGATATCGTTCTCCACTGTCGTCGTTGTAGTTGTGGTGTGGACTCCACCATCCACGATGTTTTAAACTATATATTTAAAGTCATCGTTATAGTTATCGATAACTTGCTCACTGCAATACAAGAAATTTCTTCTACAAAGATCATCAGCTGATAAGGATGCTGACTGTTTGCCCAAGAAGAGCACAACGAGTCTCAATCTTTTTGCACAGTATCGTGTATGTTACATCATAATGGTAGAGACCCCTTTTACAAGATTCTTGCTTAAAAACAAGTCAGCATTAAAAGTTGCAACCAACTAGAGGAGCCAGTTAGCTTAATTAGCTAGCTAGCCAGCGACAGTCCTCATTTCAGCAAAATCAAAGGATGCTAAAGGGGTTTTTACAGTTTTGCAGAGGCTCCACGCAGAGCTTTCGCCGTAGCCTGTTGTTTTATACTTGTGCGCGTGGAGCCGGCATGTGTGTGTGTGTGGGGAGTGTGTTTTAGAGCAAGGAGGAAGTGAGAGAGTGACGGCGATTAGCTCCGGAGCAAGTAGCGACTCTAGAGTCATAGTGAGAGAAACAAAGTGTCTCCCCTGTTCTTTCTGACCACGGTGAGAAATCTTTAGCAGGAAAAGTTACCCCTCTCCTTGATTTCATGTTGTTTAAGGAGAAGGAGAACCAGGAAATGAGTCGGGGGAAATGCAACGCTACCAAGCCACAGCCGAGAGACGTGCGTCGCTGCGATGCGTAGTTAAATTTTTCGAGAGGTGCACTTCAGGCGACGGCGTAGGGTCCGGCGTAGACACAGAGGGGTCTGCCGTCGATTCTACGCACGAGTATAAATTGGGCTTAAACCTACTTTGGTCTGAAATGAAGGACCCAGTGTTTAAAAAAAATACTACGAATTTGAATGGTACATCTGCCATTATGATTCACGGTAAACTGTGCATTCCCTGTAAAAAAAGATAGCTTAGCAGGCATAGGGCTTAGCAAATTGTCAATTCACCCAACAATCCATCATCCAACAAAATACTGCCAAGTTTAAACAAAAGCTGTTTATTACAAATACCTGTGTGTGTGTGTGTGTGTGTGTGTGTGTGTGTGTGTGTGTGTGTGTGTGTGTGTGTGTGTGTGTGTGTGTGTGTGTGTGTGTGTGTGTGTGTGTCTTTTACTTTTATCATCGATAGAAGCCAGTTCAATAGAGCTACTGAGGTCACAGGGCCGCTGTAGATCGCTGTGCATCAACTGCTCTCTCTGTGGTCTCTCATTGTTTCCTGTTTGCAGTGGTCAGGCCAAACCTGTGCTCTCCTAGCCTGGTATGAACTGGCCTTCCTGCTTGGCGCATGTCTGGCCCTAGTTAATGCCCCTACTGCAGTCTCTTGTTAAAGGGAAGATGGAGAGAGAGTCGGTAGAGAAAGGGACTATCAAATATTGATTGTATTTGCATAAATAGCCGCAGTTGTTAAAAGCCTTGCATGATACCACTAGCTAGCTTTGTACTCTCCGGGCATGCGTAGGGAGAAAAAATAAAGAGAGGCTGAATGAAGACAAAAAGTGGTGATTAGAGTCAAGAGAATGCATGAATCTCCTGCAATGCGACATAGCGTAGGACTCTCAATCAAGCCATCCCAAAGGGCTACGCCACTAGTTGTTCACTTTGTAATTTGCACCAATTATTGTCTCATTAGTGAGTCCCCTGTAGTAAAAGCAGACGGAAGATAATGATGCTCTTCTGTTGAGTTGGTCATCAACACAATAGGTTGAACAAAACACCTGGGGAGGTGAAGCAGTCACTTTGTACTCTGGACATCAGTGGTGGCACTTAATGAATGTGGCCTTTGAAATAGAGGGGGCAACATAGTGTAGTGCATTGAGAAAAAAGGAGAAAATAATTGCTTTTCTCCTCGCTCCTCTTCATCCAAGCTGCTCTTCAGTTTACATCCCATCAAGCTCCGCAGTCTTGGCTCCTGGATCCTGTGTGAGCAGGTAGTGGCTTGACTATACGTATATGGTACTAAACGTTGGTGTGGAAGTACAGCGACTGAGTCTGAGTGTGCAAAAAGTGCAACACAGCATGTGTTGCGTATGCATTTGAGAAAGTGTCTGACGATATTGAGGATTTACTGTTAACTAAGCTGTAGCCCTCTCTGCATTTTTAGAGGTTATGCAGAGGAGAACTTTGAGTCCCACAGTTGTTGCCAAAGAACAGAGTGTTCAAAAACATTTGCTTCTCCTTCTATGTTGAAAGAAAAAAGAGAGGATAAACTCACAAAAACGCTAAGCAAAAGAACAAGATTTCTGAGCATTTACTGATAAACAAAAAGTCTGGTAAATATATAAGAATCCTCAGTTGACTTTATTTTCAGAAAAAAAACTATAAAGCTTTATGTAACTAAAACTATTATATGATATGAAATGTTATGATACTGTATAACAACTATGATGGGTCTACAGATATGAAAACAATCAAACAGAATGCAGAATTTAGATGGATTTTTTCACTACGTCCTTTGTTCTGTCCAATATTAATTTGTTTGTGGTACTTGTATTCATTACATCCAAGTACCAAAAATGACTATAACTAATGCAATTATTACGCCACAGTATTATACACACAGACTTACTGTCACAGACACTAACAATTTCCAGTCTGGTATTGATTTTGAAAACAAGTGAATGAATTTGCATCGACAATGTCTGGCAATATTTTCTTTTGCTGTGATGAGCTTGAAGTTACTTATTTGCACTCATGTATTTTTGAATTAGGCAGTGTGTGGACAGTAGCTGGAAGTGGGCGGGCACATGAAGCTGTGAGCGGCTGAGTTTTTCTGAACTCACACACCCGTTGTGACTGCCATCATTAATGTAGAGGCTGTAGTGTGGGTATTTACCTGCATATGTCTCAGCGTGTATGCCTGTACAGTATGTGCACCCTACATATGCCTCTCCATATGTGTGTTTTTGCATGAGTTTGACTGCATATTTTGTGTATGAGAGAGCTAGCAGAGCTGATCAGTGACCATGCTGAGGGCTTTGTCACAGCTGACCTATATTAGATGAAAGCAGCTGGATCAGTGGCCTGCAGGGACAGCAAAAGAGTTGTGTTCTAATTATCTCTGCAGCTAGCTAGCGACACAACACACCCGCGCGCACTTGCACACATACACACACACACACACACACACACACACGTACACACTTTTCGGCAAATCAATGGGAGCTCATGAGAGCATCTGCCATGCTTCGCTTGACGAACGGCAGCAGCAGATCCTCCGTGTAGGATTGGCCAAGCTACAGCGCCTCATGTCACACAATGTATATTAAAATCCCTCTGTAATCGTGAACTATGCACTGCGGTCTCTGAATGCGACTATGTGTGACTGAACTCTACTTTGCTTAGCAACATATAATTACCCTAAAACGCCACTAAAATGAAATCAGGCTCTTGTTGTGGCATTTTAGGAATGCATCATCTCGATTCCTCATATGGATTGTATAAATGTAGTCTGTGTACTATAGCCGCATCTATCTACTGTCCCTCTCTAACTGGCTAAAACCACTTAACTCCCTCCTATCCATTTGTCATTTTGTTTATTTATCTCCCCCCCCATTGCCATGGAGCTTCAACCTAACACACGCTGAGGGTGAGAGTTAACTATAATGAGGCACAGAATCATGACAGAAAGAAAACAGCCCAGGGAGCTAATGCTAACAGATAATAGTTTGTTTTTTCTTTTGTCCCATTATCCCCATTGGTATGAACACATTTACCTACACACATGTTCAGAAATATTTCTGTGTAAGCCCCAGTTAGAATTGATTTCACACATTCTGCTACCTTAAGGAGGTAATTGGACGCAGCACACACTCAATTAAGCGGTTTGCCTCTTAGTCATCCCCTCCTCTTTAGGTCTCTTTCTTCTGCCTCTATTTTTTCCCATTCCTCACTCACCCTTTATTTCCAACGCTTATGTTGCTCTCCTCACATGCCCCATTGTCCCTGTATTTGTGGGTCCAGGGCCTATAGCGCTCCAGGCAGGGAGTTTGTATCTGTAGCCTTAGCTAGGCAGTCAGGGGAGCTTCTGGTTTCGGGACCAAGAGGCACATCGGCACATTTTCCACCACGTTGCATCTTCAGGCACCGCCGGGGACTATTTTACAGGTCGGAGCTTATGAGGAGGGGTGCTTTTCCCATGACAGAGGGAGGGACGTACTGTAGAGAAATGAAAGAGAAACAGAGCTTAACGCTTCCTGCCAGGTACGATAGTGTTTGCACAGATCAGCTCAGCTCATTTCATTTTTTGCAGTTTGAGCTTCCCTGATGTTTTTCTGGTTTTCTTTGTGTCTTCCTCTCTGCAGAGTGACCCAGAGCGAGTTATTTAGCCGTCTGTTTCTACCTGAAGACATGGAGTACCATTTCCTGATGAGACTGTGGTAAGTAGAGCATGTGATAGTCTTGCATTGCCAGACCTTCCTCCACAGCGCTAACCCCCGGACACAATGACGGTACCGCTGCAAAATAGCCACGGGAAGGAACTTGTTTTGGTGGAACATGTGTACGTTCAAAAGTTGTTTTAGTTGTGCAACAGAAAACTCAGATTGGACAGATAGTCTAGCTAGCTGCTGGATTTACCCTGCAGAGATCTGAGGAGCAGTTAACCATAGTCCTCAGAAATCAACTAGTTTAAAATTCCAACACAAAGAAAGCGGAAAGTGTGAGACGTCCAGCCTAAAAAGAGGGAAATCTGTGGAATTTCCGGCAGCACCTGGACATTCCCAGAACGTCGTCAATATAGACTATGCATGTGAGCGCGCACACACACACACACACACACACACACACACACACACACACACACACACACACACACACACACACACACACACACACACACACACACGTGTATATCTTGCAGCTACATGTCACCTGTACCCTCACATATTAATCCCGCTTCTGTCATTTACATCCTTGAAATCCATCCCCTGGAAGAGTACATAAGGGTTCCCAGTAGGGTTGTGCCGATGGACGATATCACGACATCATCGAGAGCCACCATCGTGATGCCACGCCCCCCACCCTGTCAGACCTAGTCGCGGGCACTGGACGGGATTTCCCACCATGGTCAGAAAGAACAGGGGAGACGCTTTGTTTCTCTCACTATGACTCTAGAGTTGCTACTCGCTCCGAAGCTAATCGCCGTCACATCACCCACTCCCCACACACACACACACACACACACACACACACACACACACACACCCCCACACACACACACACACACACACATACATATGCCGGCTCAACGCACACACCAGCACACAAGTATAAACATTAGGCCGCTTACGTACATGCTACTGCGAAAGCTCTGCGTGGAGCCTCACAGAACTGTAAAACAGGCGTTAACGTGGAACGCTTCACGCTTTCCTTTCTCCCCTCACAAGTTTGTGGACACTACTGTGTGAGTGCATCAATAAGTAAGTCTGATGTCCTGTGAGTACGGGACGATGTTATGTAGGATTTATGAATGTACGTTAGCAACAGTAGGCTAATTAACAAGGGTGCTATTTTGTGTGAGCTAATATTGCGCATCTGTTCATGTGCGCTGCAAGAGTTATGTTTCTGTTTACTGAATGTGTTATTCAGTGCAAATATAACGGAGAATGTAGTTTAATCTCAGTAATGCTGGTATATTAGGTTATTACTGTCGCTCTGTTAAAGGCAAACGTTCCACTGTACTGTCGTTACGCAGAGCATGTACATCTGCACCGTAGTTAAGTGAAAGTAGGTCAAGTTGTAATTTACTGCCCCTACCAGCGGCAGCATAGCCATGTAATGCTGTCTATTTCCAGAGGGCATTTAAATGTATTTCTGATTGTTTCTGTTAACTGTTAGCCCATAGTAGTAGAAAAAAATATTATGTAAAGAGATATAGCACACAAGTATAAACATTTATGTAAAGAGATATAGTAAAATAAAAAGTGCTTACCCCCCCCCATCACGATGTTTTACTGTAAACGTCGTCAACTGCCAATCCAGGGGACATCGCCCAACCCTAGTTCCCAGTGGAACCTCTCAAGGACTAAGCCACGACAGTGAAGCTGCTCTTAGCGAGTGTGGATCAGAAGGGCATCACTCACTCTCTCCTCGGCCTCTAGTGTCTTGTGTTTGTGTTGTGTTGATCTCACATGTGAAGCAGTATTGATTGAGTTACTCTCGGTTGATGATTTGCTTTTGAAGCTGCAGTCCACATTTATGGCTAAACACTAAATCCAACAGTTTGAGTAGTACCTACAATGCGCGTGTAGGGAATGCAGCAGAAGCCACAGAGTGCACTGAAGGTTACGTAGGAATGCTAAGAGACAAAGTTGGCCTTACATTTTGGAAAATAACTGATGGAGAGAGTGATACAGAAAGAGGGAAGAGAAAGATGTCAGGAGTGCTGGCTGGAACAGTATAGTAAAGTAAAAAATAGCAGGCAGTGCCGACTGATTGTGCTGGCCCGAGGTTGTACTACTATTCTTAGCCTCAGTCTCCTCCTTTCCTCACTCTCGCTCCTTTCTCCTGAGTTTTCTGTTATCGATGTGATGCCAGCACTCTCCAGTCCATCTGGTGTCTGGAAGCACTCTGGATCTATCTACTGTCCCTCTCAAACTGGCTTAAACCACTTAACTCCCTCCTATCCATTTGTCATTTTGTTTATTTATCCCCCCCACACCCCCCCATCCCCATCACCACCTCGGCAAATACAGTCACACATCCCTCTTTTTTGACCAGACTCAGAATAACCAGACAAAACAGTGCTCTGAAGCTTCAACTTATTTATAGCTAGAGAGAGAGAGCTACTTAAAGACAAAGTGCTGTGTGTGTGTGTGTGTGTGTGTGTGTGTGTGTGTGTGTGTGTGTGTGTGTGTGTGTGTGTGTGTGTGTGTGTGTGTGTGTGTGTGTGTGTGTGTTTTAATGTTCTCTGATGGTGTTAAAAGGCAGAATGGGTTGTGATGTTCTATAAAAGTTAAATCACAGGCTCATCAGAAAAAAACAGAAAACCTCTGTATTCGACCCCAACATGGCTTTGCACTGTTGCTATGGTGATATACCATGCCTGTCATTGCTGTCAGGGTGAGTGCAGGGCGATTCACATCTCAAGGGTTTTTGTGTGGTATGTAAGCACCACACATTATTAGGTGATAAGAAAATATCGGACCGGGCAGAGGTAACGAGTGAAGACGTTTCCTCTGCCTGGTCCGATATTTTCATAGTTTCTATATGGGAGACATATCAGTGGGAATCCTACTTATACCATCGGCACTTACCATAGATGCACACACTCATTAGGTTTAATCAGTGAAGTATAAGCATCGTTGCTACGGTTACTTGCAAATTAATAGCCTTGTGAGGTACAAAGAGAAATCTAAGGGGTGGTGAGATGATAAATGAAAAGTTGTCTAACACAAATTTGTATTAATCTACTTTTCTCTAATCTTTGCTTTTGTAAAATACAGGATCATTTAAAATGAAAGTCAGAAGTTAAAAGGGAAATTGCTCTTTGTTGGAACCACTAATAACTAAAATACATCTTAAATGTGACAAGATGCCCCAACTAGATGACTGCTTTTTTTTGTAAGGGCTCACAAGCCAAAAAGGTTGAAAACCGCTGGTTTAATCGTTAACAATGCATTGTAAATTTATAATCTTAGCATATTTCTTAGTAAAATCTTAATCTGAAAAGTAACAATTACTACAGCTGTCAAATACATGTTGAAATGTTGTGGAGAAGTACAACATAGCAGAAAACCCTCAAGTATAATACAAGTTCCTCAAAATTGTACAATAATGTACTCAGCACTTTTCACCCCAAACAAACGGTGGTCTTGATCAGGACTGTGTTTGAGGGGTCCCATATCAGTCCCTCCAGAAAAACATGATTGTGCGATCGCAGAATTCAATGCATAATCAGCCAAAGTCCGCATATTTATGCGGGGACCGCATTTTTTAAAATACCGCGCACTTTCGCCGCATAAATTGCCGATTTCCACGCAACATATGCGGGGCTTAGATGATTTCATAATCACCGCATTTTCGTTGCAAAAAAGTCACATATATCTTAGCAGAAAGTTGAAAAATGTTGCGTTTACTTCACACAAGAGCAGCCATTTTCCCCTGTTGCCATGGGAACGTTATGAAGTGACGTCATTTCGCCTAGTGAGAACACGGTGTTGGGGGAATCACTTTTTTTCTCTTTTTCATCAAACCGCAGTTTTTGCAAGTTCCCCCAATTTTTGCAAGTTCCCGCAATTTCATCACTTAAAATTGCATAAATATCCCGCATATTCCATCGCATTTTTTAAGAAAACGTGCCGCATAATCAAGGATTTTTGCCTGCAACAATCACAAAAAAACTCCACGTTTTTCTGGAGGGACTGCCATACCCTGTTCACACGTACATGGTTATTTTGAAAAACGGAAACATCTCCCTTCGTTTGTGCCCTTCGTTTACACTCAAACGGAGAATTCGCCTTTGAAAATGATTCTTTCTAAAAACTGCGGCCAGAGTGGAGATTTTGGAAAACTTAGTTTGCACGTTTGCATGTAAACTAAGACAAACGGAGGTTTAGGCAGCCGAGAAAGTGAGGAAGAGAAGAGAGAGGAAGTGATTTTGTTGCTGTTGTTATT
>CM042438.1:21572540-21702540 GCA_023631565.1 Gymnocephalus cernua
GACACTGCAACGATAATATTCCAAAAAGGTGTAATACATGAGTTGTATGGATAACTGTGTGTAAATATATGCCAAGGTAAATGCACAGGGGTGCAAATAGCATACATTGATATTTGTACCAGACGGGGTATTAATAGAACACATTGCTGTGTGCACCGGGGTACAAATAGCATACACTGCTAATTGCACCGGGGTACAAATAGCATACACTGCTAATTGTACCAGGGGTGCAAATGGCCTCACCCTTATTTGTTTGGCCATTTTAGGCCTTTATTATATAGGACAGCTGAAGATGTGAAAGGGGGACTGACATGCAGCAGAGGGCTGCAGGTCGGAGTTGAACCTGTGGCCGCTGCGAGAAGGACTGAGCCTTTGTACATCGGGCCCACACTCTACCAGGTGAGCTATCTAGGCACCCCATGGCACGACTGTTTGGTCTACCACTATGATCCGGACTGAAAAATCTCAAAAATATTGGCCATGAACTTTGGTAGATAACCCAGATGCTACAGCTTTCCGTTAAGCTTATCATGGTCCCCAAAGGATGTATCCTAATGACTTTGGTGATGCTCTGACTTTTCATCTCGTGCCACCATGAGGTGCATATTTATGGCTTTCAATGAATTGTCTCATTAACTATAAACGATTGGATGGATTGCCATGGCGACCCTGAGGTTTTGTTTGTGCCAGAGCCCTCTGCATTTTACCTTGCAGCTTGGAATTCGCAATAACACGAGATCACATGAAAATCCATCTTGTCAGGCTTTAAGTAATGCATTTGTGTTTGAGCCAATGTGGTTCGGACTAGGGGTGCGGGGAAAATTGATACATAGTATCGCAATATTTTCCTAAGCAATACTGTATCAGATGCCAAATAGCGATCTATTATTGTATATATGTTGGTCAGTTTGTCTGCTTGACATTTTGCAGCAATAAATTGAAGTGAGATAAACAAACATAGAAATGTATCTTTTTAGACAAAGTTTCCTTTTGGGGACATCATTTGAAATTGGGAAAAATTTGAAGTTGGAAAAAGTAATAAATTGCAATGTATCGCAGAATATTGCAATCTATCTATACATTTCAGGAACGTCTGTGTGTGTGTGTGTGTGTGTGTGTGTGTGTGTGTGTGTGTGTGTGTGTGTGTGTGTGTGTGTGTGTGTGTGTGTGTGTGTGTGTGTGTGTGTGTGTGTATGTGTGTGTATGTGTGTGTGTGTGTGTGTGTTATGCGCATATCGCTCGAACCGTCTCAAACTTGACAGGTGTCTTGCTACGGGCACAAGTAAGTATAGTGCCAAGTTTGACGTTTGGATAAGAAATGCAAAAGACATTGTTAAATATATATTGGTAAATGAAGCACACATTGTTTTTTGCCGCTCTAGCCGCTGGCCACTCCCCCTCTCACACTGCACAGCACAGCAGACCCACAAAAATGTGCAAAGCACTACTTTAGACTGTCTTTGACTTTGAATAAACAAACGACTATTCCCAAATTTAAAGGGATACTTCACCGCTGGAAAGCTGAATATATCTTTAAATTGGGTCACTTATGTAGCAGAAATGTGAAAAAAAAATTTTTAATTGGTGCCTTCTAGGCCGAGAAAAGCCAGAAAATGTGTTTTGGCTCATATGGATGAAAGACACCAAATCCCAGAATGCACTTTGCTTCGCTGCTTTGAGTCCACTCCCAAGCCACGCCTACTATACCGCTTGACAGACAGGCAGACAGACAGCGAGGCATTCAACTCAACTCAATGTGTTTTATTGTTATTTCAACCATATACACAAAACAACGTTTCATCGTGGCTCAAGTGGTGTTACACATTTAAAATATATAAAAACGACATTATATAAAAACGACATACGGAACAGGCTACCTTTAGTGCACACACACATTATAGGCTCAGTAAAGTTCAGCTAAGCATACCAGCATTAGGCTTGGTGGGCTGTAAACACCGAGTATAAACACAGCCGTGAATTAGCGTGGAATGTCGAATGGTCGCCATGTAACAGTCACAAACTCCAGCGGTTAGCAGTTAGTTGGATACAAATCACCACATTTCTGCACCAGTCCGTGTTAACACAGTCCACCTTCATACAGAGCATCTCTAGCTCGGATCGTCGGAGGGCTGGACAGTCCGGTTCACTGTTGTTCAGCCATGTTTCCACGAAAGCAAAAAACACAGTCTCTGAACTCGGGTTGGGAGCATCGTTGAAGTTGGATGTAGTCCAGTTTGTTGTTAAATGAACGGACACTTGCAAGCAGGATTGATGGGACAGGTGGCCGGCTAGCGTTAGCTCGCTCTGGATGTGCCTTTTCCCCGGCTAACGTTAGCTTCCCACTTGGCCGATGAGGATGTCCACTTCCCCGGGTCGGGGCTTCGACGAGACCGCTGGTCTCCGTTCTGGTCTCCTTGCAGGCGAAGCTCTCGTAGTGTGCCGATTATTCAGTCTGTAATAACGTTCCCTGCATATTCTCCGATCTGTACCAATGTATCCCGGTGGTATACGTGCGGTAGTTTGAATGCACATAATTGTTGTAAAAGTTTGCTGCTGAGAAGATAGAGCAGAGCCCTGTTTAGCGAGGATTCAAGATGGCTGACATTTCGTTTTTTTCCGGCTGAGATCGGCTCGCTTCGGGTGATGGGTGGGTTTAAAACATGCGGAAGTAGGTCCTACTACTGGCTGTAGTCTTTTGCTCTGGCCAAAAAAATCTTCCGATGACGCAAAAATCGTCATTTTACGTCATCGGAAGATTTTTTCCAGACCCCCCAATGCAGATATTTCCTGTCTCAGGGGGATATGAGGGAGGGACGCACGGTCATTTCTACTGATACAAAGCTGAATGCTAAATCGGTGAAGTATCCCTTTAAGGACATTTCAGAATCCCACACATGCAAAGCACAACCAGCTACAGATTCAATTCAATTTTATTTATAGTATCAAATCATAACAGGAGTTATCTCAAGACACTTTACAGATAGAGTAGGTCTAGAAAACACTCTGTAATTTACAATGATCCAACAATTCCCGAGATTCCAGGAATTCCTCCAAGAGCAAGCATCAATGCAACAGTGGCGAGGAAAAACTCCCTTTTAGGAAGAAACCTCGGACAGACCCAGGCTCTTGGTAGGCGGTGGCTGACACAGCTGGATGGGGGCAATCACCCGCGGCGCTACCAATGGGCCCGGGTGGGCCTGTGCCCACCCATTTTAGGTCCAGGCCTGCCCATTTTGACCCAGGCCTATAGTGAGTGATTTTCATTCTAGCAGTTTGAGGAAAGCTTTGAGTGAAAGTTTCTCAGCCAATCGGTGGCTTCTACCCCACGTGTGGACTCTTAAGGCTGCATCGTCACCAGCAAGTGATCCAATGAAATGAATGACGTTGGCGCGCAAGCTTTTCTGTTTTCATTCAGCAAGAAGCGCTCCGAGGAGCAGGAGGAGGAAACTCTGCCATTTTATGTAACGCGGTTACAAGTGACCAGTTACCATCCTGCTCGGCCGGCGGCCGCCCTCTCCCCATCAAGTCCTCTCGAAGCCCCCCCTCACACCAGCAAGGCAAGTAGGCTAACGTTACCGTTGGTGTCATGGCTGCATAGGCGCCGATTTATGTTTTCCTCTGTGGGTGCTCACGGGCGCACACCCTTTAAAAAAAAAAGTAGTCAACAAATGTTTGCATTTCAGAACCTTATGAAATGGACAGCGGCCGGCACGAACACACACGCCATTTAATTCGACAATAAAGCCGTAAAGTATAGCTATCTTTCAACTCAGGACAGCGCCACTCACAGATACACAGAGGACTGGAGATGAGAAGTTTAACTGACACGTAACCACGATCAGCAGGGGACTGACAGTGACATAACCGATCACACTATGACTTAGCACCAACTGCAATGTTTACTTTTAAATGAATGTAGCCTGCTGGAAGTCTGGCACACGTGGATGCTCAGTATTTTCCGTAGGTGCTAGAGCTCCGGAGCGCCCACGGTAGAGCTCCGGAACGCCCACGGTAGAGCTCCGGAGCGCCCACGGTATCGGCGCCTATGTCTGGCTATCTGTATGCACATTTTCTGGAGGGAAACATAATATTGGCAGCTGTAGGCAGAGGTAACTTATGATAGCGCATGTGTTATAGGAGGAGACAGTGTTCAGCAGCCTAGCACAAATGCAGTTTTGGCTTATTTTAACTGGCCCATTCAGTTTTCTGGAGGCCCACCTACAATCAAAATCCTGGCGCCGCTAGTGGGGGCAATAACAGTCACAGAACAGATAATGAAACAGAATTGTGAAATTGTGGTTGTAGGAGCGTAGCAGGGGGCAGCATGGCCACAGCTGGAACCATGATTTTGGTGCCATCCTAATCCCGGGACATCATCCTGGGTGAAAAGTAACAAAGACTCCGGGGAGCAAGCTCCCAGGGCTAGGTTAGTAACATGCATTTCTTGGACATGGATGCACAGAAAAGGCAACATAGAGGAGAGAGAAGCTTAGTGTGTCAAAGGAAGTCCCCCGGCAGTCTAAAACTAAAACAACATAACTAAGAGAGACAGGCTAAAGGTTTACCGCCTTTGACTCTTTTCCTGCATCCAACGTTAGCTACATGATTGCTGGATATACCAAACTTACTTTTCTTTACTTTCCTAGAGCACGAGCAGATAGCTAAAAGGAACATCACGACTGTTGTCGAAAAAAAGGCACTGCGCTCCGTGTTTCTTTTTTCGCTAAGAGGAAACTCAAAAAAGAGCCATTTGCCAACACTAAATATCAAAGAAAAGCCAGGCACTATATCTTATTAAGTTGCTGTGAGCTGTAGCCTACATTCACCACTTCTAAACAGAGGCAGAACATAACGTAATCTCGGAGATTATTCCTTCACAGCGCTGTGCAATGCCAGAAAATCTCAGAGCTGAACCGGGCAGCGCTTTTCATCAGACTCACCCTGGGTCGGGTTAATTAAGTCTACTGCTAACTAATAACATTACCATCGCCAAAATACCCACACTAATCAAATCCCCTACTTCACCGTTATCTGTCAAGCCACTAAACCTGTATGGAAATTAACACCTCTGCTGAAATGTTAAATTTGTTAACGATCATACGACACAAGACAACACCGTCTCTCTCTCTCTCTCTCTGCGCACACACACACACACACACACACACACACACACACAGTCCGGTTCTGGTGGTTGATTAATGCAGATATGTGCTGATTAGCTCTCATAACGGGCCGGGTGGGTAGCGCACTGCCATGAGTCCATGAGGCTAATGTCTGATTACTCCACATTGTCACTGTGATACTTTGATTACATTCTGAATCTGCAACGTTCTCTGTCAGGTAAATCAGTAAGTCAGTAGTAGGGTATACAGGCAGAGATGGGAAGTAACGAAGTACAAATACTTCGTTACTGTACTTAAGTAGATTTTTCAGGTAATTTTATTTATCTATTTATTTTTGTGCCGACTTTTTACTTTTACCCCTTACATTTTTAACACAAATACCGGTACTTTCTACTCCTTACGTTTTACAAAAGTGGCTTGTTACTTACCCACTTACAAAAGCGCGATGATACGTAACAACATTGTTTGTGACAGAACGTTCTCATTTTCATTCATAAATTCATCCCGTCTGTGTTGGGAACCTCTGACATTTGGACCTTCAGGGTTTCCGTGGCCGTGCCCTGGATCTGACGTGAGGTCACTTAACGTTACTAAGCAACAACAAGTTGCATTCTTTGCGCGGTCTTTCCTTTCTCGCAACTAGTTAGTTACCTAGAGTTTGAACTAAGTTTTATAAGTAACGAGATATGAAACGTTACTAAACAGACCTAAATAACACTACTTTAGTGTTTTCTAAAGTCTGTCCCTGAAGCTGCTGCCACGTCGGGTGATACTGCAGCTGCCACCAACGTTAGCCTACTGTTACCTGGTAAGTGAGAGTAGCTTATATGATACCGCGCGTGTGTGTGTGCGTGCGTGCGTGCGTGCCTGTGTGTGGGTCTGTGTGTCTGTGTGTCTGTGTGTGTGTACCTGTGTGTCTGAGTACAGCAGTAAACATGTTTATATTTCCTTGTTTCAGATGATGAGAGAGACAGTGAGAACTCTTGGCCTTCATAAGGTCAATGACTATGCAACATTAGAGTAAATTCTTAAATCTTAAATATGCATTGCTTTACACAATTAAATTAATATATGGTAATGTTAGTTAGCAATGGTCAGATAATTAACTAAAATAAAAAGAGTGGAACTTTTTTCTCCTTTCGTCTGCTTTTTATGCATTTGTTAGCCATGGTGTTGAAGATTGTAAACCGTTTATTAAATACTTTTGAGTAAATGTAGGCCCTTATCAGCAGATTTTACTGCTAATCGATACAAAAGTTGTATGATGATGCTAATTATTAGTCATGGTTTTGTGTGGCAGTGTAGGGGTTAAATGGCTTATTTGTGTGATGTGATGTCCTGTTGCGTTCAGGTTCGGTTGCGTTTCTCAAAAAGTTAAATCTGTCTCATCTTTTCTCAACTCTAAGTGTTGTTTTTCCAGGACTTTAAATAAACGCCATCAATACTTAAACGTCTGTTGCCCGTGTACAGTTCGTATTCAGAAACGTCACAGTACCGACTGTCTGGGGTGTCGCTCTGGGACAGGCGAGTATGAGGCTGGGAGGGGAAAATCACAGTATACTCACTACAAAAATATAGACTACACCACTGGTTAGTTCTACTCTAAAAGTATGCAGAACTTACATGTAGATTCCTTTAAATGTTGATTAAAAATGGAACTGTATCTGTGAATTATTACAGAATCACAATTGAATTCATATCTTGCTACTCAGTCAGAATCTTATTAACCTGGAGTCCCAGTCTCTGTCACAATAATCATATATGTGATGTTTTAGGCCTTTTGGCAGACATCCATTTAAAATGTAGACAATGGCATACATAAAGAGCCTTTTCTCCATGTCTACCGAAGTTTCTCAGCTTGCACTCTAGTAACATTTGTGGTCCAGGTAGCTTTGCATAAAAAATGGTTGTCATTCGCAAGGCTACTTTTACTTTTATACTTTAAGTACATTTCCAAGCCTGTACTTTGTTACTTTTACTTGAGTAAATAAGTTAAATCAGTACTTCTACTTTTAGCAGAGTATTTTTTAACACAAGTATCTGTACTTCTACTTAAGTATGAGAAGTGAGTACTTTTCCCATCTCTGTATACAGGGGAGTTGCATATTACGTGGTTCTGTAAGTAATTTTGGGGTAGCCTACAATTTGGTTTTGAAGAATTCTACAAGCAGCAATACCACAGGCCAAGCAATCGGCCCGTTCCAAACGGGCCCATTTTCAACGGGCACTGTACTAGCATGTTTAAAATTGCAAGAATATCGTATTGCGACATGGTTATCGTGATGATATTGTATCATGATGCCCCTGGTGATTCCCATCCCTACTTTGGACCAATCAGCGTCCTGTGAGGAGCTACTGGAAGCTACGAGCGTGGTTTAGGTCAGACGACACAGAGAGGGACTGTTCATTCGAAACAACAAAGGTGTCTCCTAAAGAGGTTAGCGTAGATGCTGCAATAGCATCAGTGACATCGGAACTGGATAGTGTTTCTTCATTGAAGGAAGAGCAAAGAACGCGTTAAAAGCCTTTCTTCTTCTTTCATGTGGCTTTGGCAAGAGTTTGATAGACAGACGGTTTAATCCAATCACAAGTATTTTGTGAAAGTGCCTGCCCATTTTCAAACAGTTTTCAAAGACAGCTCAGATGGTAACAAGATAGCTGGCATTGCTGTTATGTCATGAGATCATATTTGACTTTAAAATGTAATGCTATTTGACTAATATTTAGCATAAATTAATCTGTAGACCAGATCAACTGTCTAACTATTTTTGCAGCTATGCTTATAGGTGCGTCAGGTAAACTGATGTAAGATGTTGGTCCTGATTTGTTATCTTGGTCACGCCCTGCCTGGCTGATAAGTGAACTGACACATCTTCATCGCAGAGATTTGAGTCTTTACCAAGCCCTAATATTCCAAAAATGAATTCACGTCTCGGTGCCAAGTGTTGTACAAGTGCATACCGCCTTTATTCAAATTTAATCAGGAAAAATGTGTCTCAGTGGATTGTTATGAGATATAGAATTACAATGAAATAGTGTACTTGTATAGTATTGTTTGATTTAGACAAAACAGACAAAAAGTGCTTAAAAACCTTCCCTGCATAGCAAATTTGCGTTGATCCTCCTGTGTGAATGCTTAATATGTAAAAGACACTCAACGACTCTGCCATTTACATGCACATCAGAGGATGATATGTATTGCGACAGATTAGCAGTAATCCTGCCCAGATGTAATTTTTTGTTGTGTTTGATCATAATCAACTAACAATGCTGCTCTCATGCTTCGAGTGATCCTGGTTTCATGGTGATTTTGTGTTTACATTGATTTGATGAGGGCGAGTTGGTTGGATCCTCAGGCTCTCATAGGATTTTAAAACAATATAGACTAATGAATGTGTGAATATTGTAATGAATGCATGCAGTATCTCTCTCTGCTGACTAAGAGCAGCAAGCTATCTTGTCCTTTTCCCTCTCCTCTATTCCTCACACATTCTCTCATTGATCATGCGGACGAGTGACAAGAATGCAGCGTCGAGATTTTCGAGGGGAAGGTGAAAACTTTCCGGCGTTTTTGTTCCTCTTGTCTTTCAACTTCATCGCTGCTGCGACATCTCTCCAGTCTTCTCTTTCTCTGCCACCTTCTCTCCATCTCGCACACTCTGATAAACACAATCACACGCTCAAAAAAGAACCTGCTAAAAGAAAAAAATCACTTCATTTGTCATTATCACCCTCTCAACTGCAATCTTTCTCGCTGCATTTCATTTTCAGTTGAGTTGTCGGTGCAGGTAATGAGAGCGTTTGAGCCTAAAACAGATCCGATATGTCTCAGAAAGCAGCTGGTAAAGTGAGGTAGGTGCAGTTCTGAAGCTGTAAAATTCAACAGATTCAAGCCTTGCACACGGTGTGTGTGTGTGTGTGTTTGTGTGTGTGTTTTTCACACATGAGTGACAGTGTGTGTATTGTGTCTAGGCGGAGGCAGTTGAAAATTCGAGTTACTCGCAGCATTTATGCTCCCACAGTGACCGGCCTTGCCAGGCACAGCTGAAACAACATGTGCTTGAAACACCACACACACACACACACACACACACACACACACACATGCACACTGACTTAGTGAGCATTAAATGTTGCAATATACTGTAGTTCTTTAAACTATACACAGACATAAATGTAAGCTGGCGTCACTGCTTACTCCCTTTAGGGTGCATAAGTACACTTCCCATCTACTGCAGCGACATTTCAAAAGGAAGTACTAACAAACTCATTTAGAAAAGAAAATAAAGATGAACAATTAAATGATTACACAAGCTGCTTGATGACCTTTACTGCATGTCATTCCTCATCTGTCTCCCCTGATTTGGAGTACTGTTGACTCCAAAGTAGTCTCGCTTTGCCAGACCTTCCTCCACAGCGCTGCGGAGGAGGGTCTGGCTATGGGAGAAAAACGTGTTCTGGTTTATTGGCATTTCTTTAAACCAATCGCAATCGTCTTGGGCGGTGCTAAGCGACCACACTAATTGAGACAAAAGCAAAGATGACATAAATGTAATAAATATTTTTATTTTATAATTTTTCTTACCAAATGTTGATATTTTATCCCAGGTTGGCTGTCAGACTGAAGAA
The DNA here is from genome assembly GCA_023631565.1 of Gymnocephalus cernua. Classification (NCBI taxonomy): domain Eukaryota; kingdom Metazoa; phylum Chordata; class Actinopteri; order Perciformes; family Percidae; genus Gymnocephalus; species Gymnocephalus cernua. Next base: position 21,582,293 of record CM042438.1, read on the forward strand.
TACAATCACACGTGTAGATGACCCAGTAAATCTTGTATTAGTGACATCATTGCACTGGAAATGTATACTTCAATAAGAGACAGACACGACTGAGAGGAGTGCATATTATACGGGTATGGAAATAGTCAACACAGACCCAGTGCACACAGGGAACCAAAAAAGTACATACTGTAGACACATTAAAGCATGATTGCAGAACAGACATACAGATTGAGTGATTCATTGATGGAAGTCCTTCTGCACAAGGTGTTTCATTTTTATAAAGGACAGCTCCATTAACATTTAAAAAAATGAGATCAAGATCAGGTAGAAATGACATTCAATCTCTCATCTCATTTAAAAGCCACTTCGACATAAACCTTTGGACAGCCAAAACAAATTGGATACTTTAACCAGTGTTGGGAAATTCCTTTTTGCTGTAACGCAGTAATATAACCCATTACTAATTCAATTTCGGTAATATTATACCCGTTACAATCTCACTAACGGGAGTTACGACGCATTTTAACGCAACATTTAGTTGTGTTTTTCTTTTTTAAGAATTCACCAACACCACAGAACATTTCTTCATCGGAAAAATTCAGAACATATAGGCTCCTTAAATCACTGTAAATGACAGACAACAAACTGCTCTTCGGGGATGTCAAGTGTTGGGAAGCTAATTTCAGACTGTAGCTAGTGAAGCTACATGCTCTTCCTCACTGGAAGTAGGCAAGCAAGCAAGTACTGGTATGTAACTTAATTTACAGAGCACCTTTCAAGAGCATAATGTCACAAAATGCTTTACAATAAAATAATAAAAAAAAGGAAACTGACACCAATTAAGATTAAAACGACACTACACTCTCATTGAAAGTAACCGGCTACACTACAAGCTATTCAGAAAAAGTAACATCACAGGTATTTCTTCAAAAATATAGGGACAAAGCATTGGTTTTTGCCACCCTGTTTCACACTGGAAAAAGTAGATTACTACTGCAAACATGACATGATTTTGAAAGTAGCTATGCTACCCCGCAGTTAAACTAGCATCGTTACATAGCCAGACACACCTAGAGTACCCAGACTGCCCTCACCAAAAAAAAAACGCCGTATAGGTAGTCTGTGCAAGCAGTAGCAGTAGTTAGGCTGTGACCTATAGTGGCCGTAGAAATTTTGACAGGAGCAAATGAGTGAGTCAGTTGACGTAATAAGCAACAAAGTCCACGTATGGAGGAGGTCAGGGTGGATGGATAGGTCAAACAAAACACAGGACTTTTGCCCGGGAGACTGCTGTTCACGTCCCATGTTAAAGCTAAAGTCAAGGTTGTCTTATTTTAACTTATGTAACATATTTGCGTGCGTAACTGAACTTACATAACAAATATACTTATTTTAATCCAAACCATGAACTTTTCCTAAACTTAACCAAGTAGCTCCATTTCACAAAGCTAACCATGTGTGAAACTGCGAAAGTTTAATACAACGATGTTTAATACATCGGTCATATATGTCGTTTTGGAAATACCTGCGTCTGTCTTAAGCTATCGTACCAGGACATTTAGTTTTTTCCAAATTATATTTGATGTATTGTTCATTGTAGTTCATTTGGTTGATTTATTTAAAATGTAAACCAAAACCAGATTAACAGTGGTAATTAGTTTTAGTTTAGTTTCTGTCACAAAGGGAAAAAGAAGAAGGTAAAAAGGAAGACTTGTATGTGCAGAGGAAAAAGAGTTTTTAGCATACAAAATGCATCACTGAGCTCCCTGCCTCCCTGACACTTGACTTTTTCTCTTCTATCTCACTTATTTTACATTCTATCCCTTTGCATCGCCACCACATTTCTTCCCCCTTATCCCTTCGTTCTCTCCATCCTCCTTTTTTTTTTTTATCTCCGTTCCCCTGACTGTGCCCTGACACTCCAAAGCTCTGCTCCCCTCATTAACTCTCTTCCATGGGGCTGCAGATGACAATAATTGGTTTGAAAACAGAAGACAATGGGATACAAGGATTATCCCTGGCTCACACCCACCAGCACCACTACTACCCCATACCCACTTCGAGGACATTGCTGTTCTGCATCCTCCTCTCTACTTCCTGTCCTTGTCTCTCCTGCAGACAGCAACTCCACTTGTCCTTTCTTTTTCTTGTCCTTTGTTTCATAATTGCTCGTTGGTCCCCTCTCTTTCGCCCTCATCATTCCTTGACCCCTTTCAAACAGTTTTTTTTTTTTTTACTTGCTTGAACTTTACCACACACTCTCTCGTAATCTCTTTTTTTGGCTTTCTCTAACCCCTTCTCCCCTCTTCTTTGTTCGAATTTTCTCGGAGAGCTGTGAGATGAGTCCCCATAGGGATAAATCTTCTGTTCCTGACAAGAGTGGAAGTGACATTACTGACACACTCTCGCGTGCGCACACACACGCACAGAAAGAGAGTTCTGTGAAATGATAATGACATTTGATTAAACAGTGTGACTAATGTGATGTCATCTTTCCAAGGAAACCATAAACCTGTGACAAAGTAATGGAGGAAAATGGAACAGAGAGAGGGCAAAGACGGGGAGGGGAGGGGAGATAAGAACAGGATGTGTGAGGGGTGGAAATAAAAAAAAGGTACACCATCAGCCAAGTTCACCTCATGCAGAGGGGCAGAGAAATGTCAAGAGCTGTCGTTCCAATCCTTCTCTCCATCACCATGTTTTTCCCTGTCATTCTATCCCTCCGTCACCTTCTCCCCCATCTGTTTTCTCCTCGTTTCCATTTGTTCTAAAGTCACTCTCTCCATTGCTCTGGCTTATCCCCCTCTCTCCGTCTGTAGTCTCTCCATCTCTTCCCTCCGGTGAGGGCTCTCAGGTTTCGGCTATAACCGCTTTAGCGCAAGGGATAATGGTTTGTAATTCACTCCCAGCTCCTCTCTGCTGGTCAGGAGGCCCACTCATGTACAAGCACAGAGAAGTAATTGTGTGTGTGTGTGTGTGTGTGTGTGTGTGTGTGTGTGTGTGTGTGTGTGTGTGTGTGTGTGTGTGTGTGTGTGTGTGTGTGTGTGTGTGTGTGTGTGTGTGTGTGTAAGAGAGAGTGTGCATGTGTGTAAAGAGAGGGTCCTGTTGATTTTGATCACTTTTTCAGCTACACTGCCTGTGATTGTGTGTGCTTCATCCTTTCTGATTGCATTCATACAAATATATGCGTATATATATATATATATATATGCGTATATATATATATATATATATATATATATATATATATATATATATGTGTGTGTGTTCGCATTATCTGTGTGCAAAATGTGGATAAAGTCGGCTAAACTTTCTCTGTGTGTGTGTGTGTGTGTGTGTGTGTGTGTGTGTGTGTGTGTGTGTGTGTGTGTGTGTGTGTGTGTGTGTGTGTGTGTGTGTGTGTGTGTGTGTGTGTGTGTGTGTGCATGCGTGTTTACAATACACAAGCTGATGCTGTATGGGGATCATCTAATATGTTATGTAACCCCATATCAAAGTTTAACACCCCTTCCATCCAGAAGTAATGAGCACACACACACTAATGCACACTCTGTTGATGCAGAAACACGGAAGCGACATCCCCTCTGCCCCCCTCCCACTGTGGCACCATGGTTTAAGACTCCAATACTCCACCTCCCTGGAGTATGAATAATATAGGGATCCCATATGTGTCAGATTGTAAAACTAGATCACCAACTGTGGGCCTGAGGAAGCTTGGTAGGCTCAGGGGTGCCCAAGGGCCTCCAGGGTGGGGGGTTTGGGTTGAGGCTAAGCAGGACCAGGCAGACTGTCGACCGTGCAGTGCCTCACCTCAGGGTGACAAATATGCAGTGGGGACTGTAGGGGCCTGCGTAAGCAGGCCAGTAGCTTTTAGTTTAGTCTAACTTCACTACTGATAGACGGTGACAACAACGGCCGCCTGGACACGATCCACGGTCTCTGAGGGACGCAACAACCGGGAAATTAAACGCCACACGCCGGCGACAACGGGACGGACCGCCACATGCGGGACGCGATCCCCGGTCTCTCACGCGCTACAACAACGGGATGGTTGTGTTTAGGAAAAGGAGAACGGGGAAAGGAACCAGCAGGAGGCCACTCCAATGGTTTTAAAAGGAACTCCTTTGTGTTGGAATTTTAAACTCTGGTGGATTTATGAGGACTATGGTTAACTGCTCCTCAGATATCTGCAGGGTAAAATCCAGACAGCTAGCTAGACTATCTGTCCAATCTGAGTTTTCTGTTGCGTGACTAAAACAACTTTTGAACATAAACATGTTCCACCATTCCGGTTTAAAGAAATGCCAATAAACCACAGCACGTTTTTCTCCCATCCCGGAATGATGTGTGGACTAGCCAGACCCTCCTCGGCAGCGCTGTGGAGGAAGGTCTGGCAAATCGAGACTTATAAGAAAATAGCCCTACTTCTCACTTGATTTAATACCTCATTAAACATTTTTGCGTGTGACTATCTTGTGATTAACAAATCACTACCACTGTGGTGTCCTTCAGGTTAGATTCACACCACGCTCCTCCCCAGCTCCACTCTCTTTTAAAAACATGTTCACTTCTGGCTGCAAAAAAACAAGATGTCGACACAAACCAATGGATGACGTCACGGTGGCTATGTCCACTTCTTTTATACAGTCTATGATTAACACAGATACTGCTGTGTTAGCTTTCTTCCCAAATAAAATTATCCTTAAACGATATACACTGGAATCTTAAAACACCTTTATACAAGGAGACTGTTCCACATATTATTTCTTGCACCATGGTGGTGAAATCTAAAGAATAAATGTCTACAGGGACCAATTTGTGCTACATTGGCTATTTCTGTACTTCAGTCATTAGGATTCAACCTGCAGATGTCAGACAGGCTTGTCTGCCAGTGAAAGTTCAGTGTCACTCGGATTCGTCTGAATGATTTTCCAATATACTTACAAAGCGAAAGGTACTGTCACTCTGTTTTTAAATGCAGAGGTGCCCTCTCTTACTCTGAATACTTCATATACTTTGTCTGCATATTTTAGTCAAGTTTAAATTCAGCATATTGGTAACACAGCTCATGTAGTTTTTACTCTGTTATTTAAACGCGGAACGTCAAACTTCTTTGCTTCTGTCATTCAGGTCTTTGTCTCAGAGAAACACATGTTTGCTTGTTAGTTGCCACATTGAAAAGTTATTTTTTCAAGATTCTGCTTGTCCTGTAAGATAAAATACCAAAGGTTGCCAAATGTTCATGAAGCCATAACTTCAGTGTTGGTCCCTCTTTCTTTTTCCAGAATAAGAGGATACACTTCTTTGCAGTGAGAATTCCATATGCCTAGAGCTGTTGTGCCAGTGTCAGTTTCTTTGCTTCATTGGATATCCCTTACATTACTAAAACTGGATCTGGGACAATTTGAATATTTAACACCTTAGACATGAAACCAAAGACATCACTCCAGTAACCTTGAATTTTGCAACAAAGAACATAACTATGAAGTAAATTACCAACATGTGTGTCGCATTTTTCACACAGAGGAGAGGGCTCAGGGAAGATCCTGTGTAGCCTTTCTTTGGAATAATGTAGCCTACAGTATGTAGCATTTTAAACTGTATTAGACAGTGATGTGCGTTTATGGAGCACTTGTGGATTTATGCTAAACTCTTGTCCCATCGGCCATTTTGTATGTTCGGACCCAGCTCTTTTTCCAAATCCGCCTTAACAGTGGCAGTAGTTGGGCTGCTTATATCTTGCAACTTATCATATAAACAGGATATTACGTGATCTGACCTCCCTATCTAACTTAGGCAGTCATCTAACTTATCTGGCCCTGCTTTCTCAAACTGAGGAAGATATGTTCTTACATAATTTCTCACTTGAAAGAATCTGAAAAAATTGTGTTTTGGTAAAACATATTTTGTTGTAGCTGATGAAAATATGCAAATTATCCTTCTATATATAAATCGCCTACATTACAAATACTGAGTTCTTTCTACATATCAAAGGCCGTGTCTAGACAAGAAGGAGGGAAGGAAGGGTTTTCTGATATTGGCAACCAGAGAGAGATTGCTCTGAGTTTAGAGTTCTTTGACATCTGTTTCCAAATCCTTTTTGTGTTGTGTATCACCGGGTTGTGCTTGTAACATGTTTTGTTAAGAGCAGTTGGAGATAAAATTACAGCACCGATTGAATATGGCAGACAGTCCTCTCGCTCAATCTCCAGCCGTTCGACAACAAAGCAGTATCATCTAACACGGATGCAATGGAACGGATACATGTAGCCCAATAATGATTTATAAAATTTGATCTGTGATCTGGACTTACACAAGTGTTATTTTTTTTTATTCTATGGAATTTATAATTCCAGACAAAAGGAAGAACTATTGAGTCTAACTTTTTTTAAGTAGGACTTTGAGAGGAATATTGGTATGTTTTGGAGGAGGTAAAGTAGTAGTAAAAATGTAACAGCAACTTCTCAGTCCCTCCGCCCTTTCAGGTAAAGCCCAAACTGGTCTCCTAAGCCCCTCCCCCCACAAGGGAGAATTAATGTGTGTGCCTGAGCAGTTATTGACATGCAGTTAGACACCCCCCCTGGCCCTGATTGGTGCATCTGAACAGGGAGCTGTTTTGCAAATCACACTACTAGGTGGTGCCAGAGGAGCCAGATTTGTTTTTTTTTTAATTACATGCTTCATGTAGTTCTACTCAAACATATTTTTGAGTTTATCTAAAAAGGGGAAGAAAGTTTTCTTTGAATATAGAGCTTAATCTTTTAGTAATGACGATTCCCAGATAGGTGAATTTTTCTGATGCTATCTTATCTTCACTCCTTTTTGAAAGTCAACTGAATATCTTTGAGTTGCTGACAAAACAAGACGCCATCGCAAGCTTTGGAAAAACCCTGATCGACATTTTTCACAATTTTCTGACATTTCATAAACCAAACAACTAATCGATTAACCGAGAAAATAGTCCATTGATTAATAAACAATGAAAAAATAATCGTTAGTTGCAGCCCTAATCTTGTCATCATTTAATCTCGGCAATAAAGCAAACAATCGCAAGGGAATGTGAATAGACACATTTTTCCAGGACCAGATTTGGGAAGTGTCTCAGAGTGCAGAACCATGACCAATCATACAGTGCACCAATACCTCCCACCTCGCTGGCCCATTCAGTTGCTCCACTGCACTTTTGATTTAAGCCCCCAGATTTGTTTTCTTTCCAATAGTTACTGAACTTATCAGGCTCTGACATGGGTGTGTTGTCACTGTCACGGTGCTGGGCCTTCCCTCTGTTGGCAGAGTGGTGGAGGGTTGCATTGTTTATCGAGATGTGCTCAGCAATTTAATTTCACAGCTCTGTCTCAGATGAGAGCTAGGGAGAGAGGGGACAGTAATTGAAAGGCAGTGGAGCTCATCCTGTGTCCTCCTCTTCCACTTTTATTCCTTTTGTCTACATCTCTCTTATATTTATTCTCCCTCTTTAATGTCACTGTGTCATTATTGCTGGCCATTTTGGACTCTCCGTGTAGTTATCCACAAAAATAAAGAGTATTTTACACAGCTGATATGGACTCCCTTCTTTTGTAGGCAGCAGAAAGCTGTCCCAGATTTGTCCAAAAAAATGTGGTTTGATCTCTACCTTGCTTTGGATCAAAGCCTTTTACTTTAATCAATGATTAAATTACCTGTGCAACAGCAGAAATAGTCATTTTAGCCACATGAAAGAACTTAAATTTGCATGGTAAGGTACATTGTCATCCCGATGATCTGTCGCCGTTTAAATTAGATTTGGAAACACATCTTTCTTAAAGTTTGAAACAGGAGTGCTAAAACAGTAAACTGTACCATCAGCCATTCAAATCAAAAACACACTTTATATATCCAGTATATCCAGGATGACATTGTTCAGATTTTAATGAGTATGTAATTATACTATAAAAGATGAGATGAGGATCCGTTAGTTTGTCCTCAAATTCACCGCCAGTGGCACAAATCCAGTTGGTATTAAATGAGTATATTATAATATAAATAATAACACATTTGTTGCTTTTGGCAAGTTAAATATTTATTTCAGACATCAACAGCATAAAAAAACATAGCATCAAAAATTAAATAACTGCATATTTTATGTCATTCTTAAAAAATAAATTGACTGATCTGGGCATTGTCTGTCTCTTTATTGTGTGAGTGAGGTGTGAACCAACAAGGGCTTTTAGTGGAATCTAACTAGGACTGAATTAATGTTTTGGCTGTGATTTTGGCCAGAGAGGGGGAGAGTCACACTGCATAATTCAGAGGGGAGGAGAGATTATACACCATCTGTGTCCATATCCCAGTGGCCCTGTCAGAATTGATCCACAACCCTTGACCTTTTCAGATAGTCAGGGCAGGGGGGTTTCAACCCGCTCTGTCGTGTGCGCCCTGTTAGCATGCAGACATGTGCGTGTTTGTATTTCTGTGTGTTGTGAGCATGAGTCAGCCTGCTGCTCGCTAACCTTTCCACTGGATTACAAAGTGCAGGTCAGACACAAATAAAGACTTTTTCTGTCTTTATTTTGTTGTCGCTCAAATAAAAGGTCAAGCATTTCTGCTAGAATGTGGGCTATCACTGGCCCTAAATACTATACGCAGGTCATATGAAGTTAAAGGAACAGTATATAACTTGTTGGGCTTTCTTGCAGAGAGTTAAACGAAAAGACTGATACCATGCACTCATGTCTGTACGTAAACATAAAGACTTTAGATTCAGAGTTAGTAGGGGAAAACTGCTAGCCTGTCATCACCGTAAGGTTGCCTGACAACCATCGGAGACTTCATGAAGTCAATGCATGTGGCCAAGGAAAAGCACACAACACCCTGTAAAACCACAATTTGTCATTTTGATTACATTTTAGGTTTTGTACAGATTAAAACAGCCAATATATAACATATTAATTAGAGAGCTTTACTACGTGAGATTTTGTATAGAGCCAGGCTTGCTAACCATTCTCACATCTGTACGGTAAATTGGGTGGAGCCAGCAGCCGGTTATTTTAGTTTATTAGCTAGTTGTTGTTATACACTTCCTTTTTTGTACAGATTAAACACACAACATTGTGCCATTAGGCAGGTTTTGTTCTCTTTGTTCTCAGAGCCAGGCCTCCCGCTTACAGCCTTTATGCTAAGCTAAGCTAACCGCCAACTCAATCAATCAATCGATTTTTATTTGTCACATATAATTTTACGAGGTACAAATCCAGTGAAATGCTATTCTATCCACTTCTTCAACTTGTGCATGATCCAATATAAAGCAGAATGTGGCCGCCAGATCGGCACATAAAAAGAGTAACCGGGTTGGATGGCACCACAGCTCCCCACATCCAGATCACTGTCCAACGCCTGCGCACTGGCTGGCTGGATGCCCAGCAGAGAAGTCGCAGTCAGTGTTCAATTCCGGGCTAGCAGAGTCAGGAGGAGACTGGCGAGTTGATTTCCCGATCCTGAGGAGCGACTCATAACCACCTGTTATTACCGTCAGATGTCAACCACATAAAGCATAACTAATATTTATAAAATAGACAGTTCAGCATAAATGTTGCGGAGCTGATGGAGAGGTAACTGGACAGGCCGGGGCCTTCTAGCTCCATCTTCCTATTTAGTGTACAGACATGAGAGGGGTATCAATCACCTCAACTAACTTTTGTCAGGAAAGCGAAAAAGTGTACTTCATTTTTGGTCAGTCTAATTCAGGAGTTCTAGTGTGTTGTCTCAGAGCTCTTTGGCTGTCTTTCATCGTTACAATTCCACAGCTCCATAAAGGTGTTGTGCAATATCTTTGTGTCGGCTCTGAATCGCTGACCAGCTTGACAGAGCATCAAGGACAACCTGATCCTGTGTGTGCTGTTGCTATGAAGTGCAACCTGTGTATCCCAGTCTATTCAAAGAGAACAGTGTTTTAATGGTACAGTACGTAGTGGAACTGGCACTGAATAGAGTGATGGCTGCTGTGAGTTTGAGGCTTTGATTCGAGCCTGCAGAACTTCAACACAGCAAATCCTATTCTCATGCTGATCATTATGCACACCTCTGCTACGGCACACCTTTAGCGTTTCTTTAAATAGTACCATATCCGATATAGGCTGATACAGGTGTGGCGGCATTAACCATTCACTCCACAAAATCGTAACGATGATGAATGAGGTGGCTAATCATGTTCTTTGTGTTCCCCGCATCCTTCATTTCCATGAGACAGATGTTGCAGATCATATCGTCCTTAACAAGTTTGTTTGTCCCATCATTGGTACACAATCCAAAGTGGGCCCCAACTTGTGTTTAAAAATATGCCTCTCTGTCTCTCTTACAACTTGCTCTCACTCTAACATCCTTAACACCAGGGCAACCACAAGTGACTCTCTGCTAAACCAACATGGTAGCAGGATAACTTAGAGCACTATCAATCCTTAGCACAAGTGCATCAGTAACATATTACAACAGGAAATACGTAGCCATATTGATTTTATGCCCCATTGCGTTTTTATTTTGTACATGGAAGCTACTGTGGTGAAGAAATGTTTCCACAATGGAGTTCAGTTGGCCAGTTGATGAGCCCAAGATGGTCTTGCTTTTTGATTCTGAGGACATCAAAGTGTTGTGTATCTAAATGACGTAGTAATATACTTACGTTGCCTCCATTTGTCTAGGCATCTGCAGGAACAAAGCCTTCACAGTGTTTTAAGGTGGAAAGGCCACTTCATGTTCAGTCACCGTTTGTTGAAATGTGGCTTATCACGGTCTCCCCTAGCTGTACATAGGTGGGCCAATGCATTTTTTGTCTCAGTGCAAGTTATTAGGTTGTTTTTTTGTCTTTTGTTTACTCACAACATGTTAACCGGCAACATAGGATTCCATTCACTACGCTAATCCAAGTAGCGACGGCGCTAAAACAATGCATGCACAAAAAATGCGTTGGCCCACCTATCTCCAGCTAGGGGAGACCGGGATAAGCCCTATTTCAACGGTGGCGTGTCCCTTTAAAACAGACCTTGCTCGATGATGATTCCATACCAGTGCTACAGTCTAGAGCTCTTGACCATGAGTGGAACATCGTGAACTGAACTGATTGCTTTCTTATTAAATCTATTAGCTCAGGGAAAGATGTACCTTTGGCTCTGGAAATAATTGCATACCCCTGTACTGCTATTTAATTATGTATATTGATGTAACATGGTGGGTTAAAGGGCAAAGTTAACTATTTTTATGATTCTGAATACTGATTAGTGTTGTGAGTTTGTGGCACAGGAGCAGGAGAATCAATACATTATAAAAGTATATGATACCATTTGTTGTTTTGTCTTTTTTGTGCTGTGAGTTACAGCTCGATGTATCTTGTTGAAGTGGGCGCAGCCTTAACAAGCACAGTCCAAATGCCTCTGACGAGGCAAATCGGCTGCGTGATGAGCTAGAACTAAATGACTATCTTACTGTAATTCTCGCCAGGGTTGGGATGCTTGAATACAAAGTATGACATGAAAGGCTGGGAGCCTCGTCTCTCACACAGCACACATCAAAGAGCAAGCGGGCGAATGACACCAAGCTTTCCTCTGATCCTCAAGGAGTCGAGAAAAAGAACGAGTGGTTGACAGTGCTTCTTTAAACCGCTCCGTCTCCCCACCTCTTCTCTCCCACTCTTACTCCCCCTTCTCTTTTTTTCATTCTCAGCTTTTGTGATTTTATCTTTTGTTTGATTGACTCCCGATTTTTTTTGTGTGTCCTCGTCGCCACAGCTGGCTGAGAAGTTAAGGGTGTCGATGTGATGAGCCCCAAATCATTCCGCTTTCATGGCGCCCTTGAAACTATACATACAAGAGTGTATTGAGTAAAAAAACAAAAAAAACAGTCTCATGGCCAGTCAGACTAAGTTAAGCCACTGTGTGTGTGTGTGTGTGTGTGTGTGTGTGTGTGTGTGTGTGTGTGTGTGTGTGTGTGTGTGTGTGTGCGTGTGCGTGTGTGTGTGTGTGTGCGTGTGTGTGTGTGCGTGTGTGAGAATCTGTGGGTGTGAGAATCTATGGGTGTGAGAATCTGTGGGATGTCTAGGTAACGCTAATGTGTTGTAGATTCCTTTCTGATTGTGATTAATTAGATGATGAGAAGTGTGTGCTGACAAGCTGCTTATTCTGATTAGAGAGATCAGCTTCCTGTGAGAGGCAGAACTAACAAGGCTCGTAAACCTGACACCAAGCTTTCTTAACACATCTGCACCTTGTCTGCACTCTCTTCCCACAGCTTTAGTTTTCTGTCACCCCCCTTAGTTCACAAGTCAGTGGCTCTGGGCTTCTTTGCAAAAGAGACACCTGCTTCATATGTTTTTTTAAACATCTACATTATGTGATTAATAACTTAGCTTTGCAACAATGCTGTTAAGACACAGTTCAGTAACTGTGATAAGCTGAACGATAACACATCAAAGCAAAACGTTTGAAAGAAGAAATAATACCATCTTCCTGCTTAAGTTCATAAGGCAGCCAATACCAGCTGGTTAGACACAGCAACAATCAACATCTCCTCCATCTTGGCTCAATCGGAAAACTGTAGCCAAGTGGAGTCAACCACACACACTAGCTGTGTTCAAAACCGCTCCCTCATTCTTTCACTCACTATTCCCTATAGAGTGTTTATTAAACAGTAAACTATATAGGGAACGACCAAACGAGATTCGGGACACTCACTGAAAACTTATCGTTGCGTGACACGCATTGTGGTGTACGGGAGCGGACGCTGATGTTTTTGTCACCTTTAACCGAGTCAAACTCAAAGTAATGTCGGTACTTCCAAGCATTAAACGCTGCATGATCCTGCTCTCTCCCGCGCTCCATGTTGTCTCTTGTTCAACACTACACACGTCGGTGTTTACACTGTACGTCACTCACGAGACAGTCTCACGAAACAAAATCACGGTTAAGTAACGCAGCCTGCTGACGGGGAAGTAACAGTAATCTCATTACTGTTTTTGCAATTGTAATCCCTTACTTTACTCGTTACTTGAAAAAAGTAATCGGATTACCCATCAGTGGACAGGAGTAAAATGTAGGGTACATTGTGTGTACACTCAAATTAGCTGTGCATTGTGGGTATTTTATAGTGGACTATATAGTGAATTTAAACACCACTACAAAATGGTGAACACACTATATAGTGCACTATTTCCGTGATAAGGAACGGTTTTGAACACACATACTGTTTTGCTACCGGTCCAAGTTCACCAAAGTTGAACTCCACGCATATTAGCTTTGCCACCGGAAGAAAATTTTATTCGCCCCTTCAATGGCATAGAATGGAAGTGAACAGGAGGCAGTTAATCGCCATTGTTAATTTTGTGTATGTGTGACTGTGCCCAAATGCTGTGTTCACACCGCCCATGTTTCACGCAAATTAATCAGTGCGATTACATACAAAGTCAAAGACCCAAATTTCAGGACGACGCAAACTTTGCGTCATTCTCGTATATAAAAATATTTCAACTTAAGCAATCAAACTAACGCATTGCAAGGCGTATTGCCTCATTTCCAATGCATGTTTTGGCTTGACTCAAGTCAACTTTTCAATACGCGTAGTTTTCATAATTCACCCTGTAGCGTACCCCCCTTTTTTTATCTGGGAGTGTGTGAATAACTAAACTGCAGTCGCTATTGACTGTAGCTTGGCTATTTAAAAATAGCGGGTCTGTGCAGGATGTCTGTGTTGCGCGAGTGACAATAACTTGTCTGCAGTGTTTTAACTCCACCTTCTAGCACAGCTCGCATGGAACCTCAACCGAGGTGGTACCAACAACTACCAGCTACTACCCACAACTTTTGGTAATGAAAAACCAAAAAAGAACGAGTTGAGTTGAGTAGAGCCGTAACATGCCATGCATTGGAAAAGGGGCATATGACCTTTTTTTACTTAGGTTACTGTCATTTTCAGCAAGTCACAGATTTTTGACAAAAGTAAAATAAACACAGTGTATCACACCGGGAAACATGTTTTTTGTTTGGCTAATGATGATGATGATGTCTTTAAAGCTGCATAAGTTTAAATTTTGTTTTTCGGTGGCTAATAGTGGGCAACGGCAGAAGCTAAAAACATCTGACGTATTATCACTTTTTGAAGTTGTCCTGGTCAGCAAACAGTTGTCGCTTAGCAAACACGGAACAACATTAGCATTTATTAGGAAGAGGAGTGTTTCTGACCACCTGACAAATGTAATTCTAATATCCAGTCTCTCTTTAGCTCTGTTTTGGTCTCCACCAACTTCTGAGAGATTATTTAGCTTGTAGATGCTTAACTATAATCAAAGCTTGCCGCTAAATGTTTGGTGCTGGGCAAGTGGGGTATAGTGGGTTTATCTGACCTTTTTCGTTGGATAGGTGGAAATTACGTTGATGAAAGCGAAGTTTGTGGACTAGAAACCAAACAATTAGTGGAAAGCAGCTAACATGCCTGATAGACTTGAGGACCCCACAGTTAGGTGGTATCTTCCTGAAGGTTTGTCATTATTAGCGACCACACACACATTTGATATATTGTTAAAGCAACACTAGAGAACTTTTCCCGCTTCGGTCCCTCTACAGGTTGTCTCATTGGAACTACAGCTCGCACTACCTGATCTGGCAAACTTGCATAATGTAATGTAATGGACAATTCCGCTTCCAACCTGTAGGGGTACCAAAGCGGGAAAAGTTTTCTAGTGCTGCTTTAATCAGTCCCTCCAGAAAAACGCGGAATTTTTTTCTGATTGTTGCGGGCAAAAACCTTGATTATGCGGCACGTTTTCTTAAAAATGCGATGGAATAAGCGGGATATTTATGCAATGAAATTGCGGGAACTAGCAAAAATTGCGGTTTGGTGAAAAAGAGAAAAAAAAGTGATTCCCCCAACACCATGTTCTCACTAGGTGAAATTACGTCACTTCATAACGTTCCCATGGCAACAGGGGAAAATGGCTGCTCTTGTGTGAAGTAAACGCAACATTTTTCAACTTTCTGCTGAGATATATGTGACTTTTTTGCAACGAAAATGCGGGGATTATGAAATCATGCAAGCCCTGCATATTTTGCGCGAAAATCGGCAAATTATGCGGCAAAAGTGTGGCGTATTTTAAAAAAATGCAGCCCCCGCATAAATATGCGGACTTTGGCTGATTATGCATTGAATTCTGCGATCGCATAATCACGTTTTTCTGGAGGGACTGTTTAATATGAAAAGTATTGATAGTGCAGCTTCAAAGCAACAGAAGAAAATGTAGATTTATGAAACATGGTGTGTTACCGCTATTTTATAAAATCCATATGAGGTAGTGCAATTACAGCCAAACAGCACCTCTCAGCTGTTCTAAAACCACTGTAAAGTACAGTCAGAGTGGTTTATTGGTTAAAAGAGAAGGTCTGCTGTAAGACAAGTGGTTCTCATATAATTACAAGTGAGAATATTTGCACATTCACCCTCGGAAAGCTCTGACATCTCTTAGTATTATCCTAAAATATGACTCTGTAGACTAAACGGTGCTTTGCAGAATAACTTCTATTAAAAAGTTGAACCACTTGGACCTCTAAAGGAATCACCGCTGTTGAAAACACATATGAGTAGTTCCATGTACCACTATATTAAAACTAAATTGCTTTGTGGTTCTGGGGTTCAACAATGGGATTACATGAATTACAAGTGGTTTAAAATTGACAGAATTATTAATGACTAGTGTTTTTTTAATGGCTTTTCAGTACAAATAAAAAGCTATATGCTTATGCAACCTGTTCTCTCTTTCAACCGCTTGTGCGATCCTTCCCTATTGGAATTGTATAATCTTTCTCCCACCCTGCCTACTTCTTGGACCAAATGGCAGACGTCCAGCTAGTTTTCCAGCCAGGAATTTGACTAACATTTAAAAGGTGGCTAAGCTACAGAACCAAAAATCTAAAATCAATTGCATCACAGTTGGACAATAACTCATGCACCAACACATAATAGATTTGTTATTTTATTTAGAAAGATCAGAATATTATATATAGATAGATATATATATATATATATATATATATATATATATATATATATATATATATATATATATATATATATATATATCTGCAGCAGATGGGTACAAATGTATAAATTTGAGTTAAGGTGGATTTACCCTCCACTGTTTTTCTGATTATAGCTTCTCCCTCTGTGTAGGATGGCTTTCTCAGCTGAAGCTGTCTAGCTCATCTGTTTCCCACAGATGGCTTGTCAGTCATTCCGTCTCCAACTCACCAGAGATCCAAAATTCCTCCGAAAGTTTTGCTAAGCGTGTCCATCTGAGTCATCCCAACTCTCTGTGTTTCTCACTGATTATGAATATTTCTCGGAGGACTCATGGCTGTCTTCTATTGTCTCCATTGATGGGTGATAGACAGGCTATCCTCGCTAGCTCATTGGCACATGCAAATACACACGCGCACACACACACACACACACACACACACACACACACACACACACACACACACACACACAGAGACAAGTCCCTTAATAACACAGGCAGAGATAATAAAGGCAAAGTTGGTGAAAAGATGGAGCACAAAAGTAGGAATTACGCATACACTCCCATACACACTGCAGTTTTACTGTTGGAAACACACCAATCATGGGTACATTGTCTTCCATTACTGCAAGTCAGACAGGTAATCAAGTGGCTGTTTCCATGAGTTCTCTCCTCATTAGCATTCATTAGCGTTTCCCTCTCCACTTCACTACTTCCATGATCCTGATTATCTGTGGATCTAAAGTTGGCTCTACGAGAACACAGACTTCTTAGAGAAGCAGCAACAGACCTCATTTATCAAGTGAGCATGCGGCCAGATTGCATCATTAAACCCAGCCTATTTTTTCTCAGATAATTAGTATTTATCAATTAGATGTTTTATTCTTAATGAGGTAACCACTGCATTTCAATCAGTGACCCCTTGACCTTGCAAGCTGATTTCATTCAAGTCAGGAAAGAATTGCACAGCTCACATTTAAATGGAGCTCCACTGATTTTACACACCAGTTTGAGTTTACATGCATGGGGCGTCCAATTGAGCCTGTGGAAACAGTTGCAGTTGCATATCTCCGCTTGGGCTTGGAGACTGCTAATATTTAAACACAGCCTTTTACTTAGCTGGGAGTTTGGAGTTTGAATGACATGGGCATTAACCAGCTAGTGAGTTGGCTTTTGGGAAGTGTAGGATCCAGTGTTTCTGGAGCTTGACCCATAATAGGGACTAAAAGTTGGGATATCTCAGCTACTTCTGTCTGTTAGTTTTTCTAATTGCATGGCTGTGTAATATTAAATAGGGAGAATACTCCTTTGTTAAACTATGTACTGATACCAAAAAGCACAATCCTCATTACTTGTAGTCTAGAGCAGGGATCTTCAACAGGGGGTCCGGGACCCCTAGGGGGTCCTCAGAGTTACTGCAGGGGGGCCGCCAAATTATTGTTATTTTTTAATTTGTTTAAAGATTTTACAAAAATTAAAATGTACAAATAAAATACCTTTATTTGTCCCAGAGGGGCAATTAAAATTAATTACCTTAAATTCAACATATTAGCAAATATAACACACAATATCAGCCTATTTGTGAAACCTATAAGCTAGACACCCACAGATCCAGTTCATCCTAAGGATTCACTTTTAACGTTAAAACATGATTTTTTTTTAAATTATGCTAACAATTATTATTAGCTATTATAGCTTAGTATTCTATGCACTAAAAGGTATGTATAAAGGTTTTAGGCCGCCCTACACGTTATTGTAGGCACAGTTTATTATGCAACTTCACATATATGTAGTAGGGGGTCCCTGCTCCGTCTCTCTTTCAGTAAAGGGGTCCTTGGCTTAAAAAACGTTGAAGATCCCTGGTCTAGAGGATAAGAATTTGGGCAGAGCACTCACACAGGGTAATGGACTCACAAATGCACGACACGTTCTCAGGAGTCAAATTCCAAACAGTTTGTTCACTATCTGTATAAGGACACACAGGTGAAAGTAACAAAACTCAGAGACAGAGCTAAAAAAAAAACAGACAAAGCAAAAGCAAGGTCAAAAAACTCACTAGAAGCACACAAGGAAAACAGGCACAAACAGTACAAGACAAACTGGCACAGGACTGAGGAAAAGGGCAGGTATATACACAGACACAGGAGAGACAATTGGACATAGGTGCAGCACATTAGGGGAGGGGCAGTAATCACACATGGCGGGAAGGCAGACAAAGACCAGGAAGTGAAGTGACCTGAAGATGGTTATTATCAAAATAAAACAGGAAGTGGCAAAAACATACAGAAATAAACAAACAAAATCATATATGAGCGGGAGCTAGACAGCTATTTCTAAAACTTTGGAGAGTTAAGTGTGTGTTATAGCTGTGGGAATGTTTGCTTTTGTTTGCCTGAGCTTTTGCCTATAGCCTACAGTAAATTAGGACAGATTCACATTTTTTCAAGTCTTTCTTCAAACAATATACTCGCATGCCCGTTTGTACATTGTTTGATGTATGGTATCTTCCAACGGTCCTTGTGGAGCTATGGTTGAAGGATTGTAACAGAAAGAGGGGATACTGTACTTCAGTACTTCTTAGTAACTTTGGAAGATATCCACTTGGTTTGACTAAGACAGAAGGCTGAAGCCTCATAGTAGCTTTGGATGACATTTTTGAAATGCACAGAACCTTGTTATGTGCAAAAGTGCATTTACAAAAAACTGGTGGTTTTTGTCACACATTGGGAAGTGATGTCTTTGCATGTGAGTGTTGTTTTAAAACCGACTTGAAAAAATGTGAACCTAGCCTTAAACACTGTGTTCATTTACAGAGAGATATGATCAGATATCCTTTTACTTATGTATATAAAACCTGCTTAAACTTGACTAAAACAAGTTCTGAGCTAAAAAGAAAACGAACAGCAAATTTCATCCTGAAAAGCAAACAAAAAAAAAGATTTTAACAGCTTACTGTTTCTACCACTCAGCACTGCTGACTCCAGTGGTTACAAGCGGACATCCTCAAGATAACACAATCCTGTTAATGTAACTGTCACTGTCGGGATGTGATACAAGCCACCAGCACAGAATATGTCAAAGTAATGGAGCATCGCAGTGGGAAGCAACTGTGTCCTTTTAGAAAAAGGCATGTATTTTTAGAATACTGTTCAGTGGTTTATTGGGTAACAGCAACAGCTTATACTGTAGCATGTGTATGTCTTCGTTTTACCACGTCATTCTATTGCGGATGCAAATGACTGACCTTTTTAAGCATGGCATTGAGGATGGTCGAGGGAAGGTACAAAAAGCATGTTGATGCTTTGTAAAGTGTATATTTATTCTTTTACATGTTACTGTATCACTGCATAGGAACATCTCTGACTTCCTCGATTGTTCTTAGTCGCCACACCTCAAAACAAAATGAGCTTTCTTGCAAAATTCATTCTCCATAACCCAGGTAAAACCTGCCACTTTCCCTGATCTTTTCTTTGACAATTTCATTAGATCTGCAGACTCATTTTCATCGTGTCTGACAGTTTTATCTCACTAACATTTTATTGAACCTGCAGTTTTCATTGCTGTAAAAATCAAAGCCCCAGTGAGCCACTAACAGCAGAGAGACACTGTTGTTCCCTTCGCTCCTGCATTCAAATCCTCCTGTTCACTGAATTGATTGGAAATCTAACATAGCAGCAGACATAACACCTGTAAATTTGGCCCGAGGCTGGTGTGTGTGTGTGTGTGTGTGTGTGTGTGTGTGTGTGTGTGTGTGTGTGTGTGTGTGTGTGTGTGTGTGTGTGTGTGTGTGTGTGTGTGTGTGTGTGTGTGTGTGTGTGTGTGGTGTGTGTGTGTGTGTATAAAGATTTTTTGGATTCCTGTTTTGGCAAATGCCTTCTTTCAGTGTGCAATTCTACAGATTATGTCAGTGTGACAGCAAGTGGGAAACTTTCCACAATCAGGCATTTTTAAGGACATTTCAGCGGTGCATTTTGTATTGGTTTCAACAATGGCATTATAAATGAGGGCTTGCATCAGCGCTGATTAATGAAGTCTTCATTATCTCCTGTTTTCCTGCTTCTTTTCATTCTCACTCTGGTGCGGTCTCATTGTTTTGTCTGGTTAGATTGCCCGATTTTGTACTCCGTAATGAGACGGGGAACAATGGCAGAGTACTTTTTCACTTCTCCTCCTTTGCGATACTTCTTCTTTTGTCTGCATCCTCAATAAATGACTCCTGAATGTCACTCTTTTTATAGCTCTCTCTCCCTCATTTTTTTTGTGAACAATTGTCATTGATTCTTAACTATGAATGGTGACTGAAATGAATGAGAAGACCTTTTCATTTCTAACACTGCTGACTTTTCACTGTGTTTGTAGGCGGCTATAAACCAAAACACCAATTTATAAAATGTGAATGCGTATGTTTGCGTGATTTTCAAATGTGACTAAATGTCAGATGTCGCCAGTGTCTGTCTTTTTGAAGGTATAGCGGTTGTAATGCTACATGGCAGTGTGCATTCCTATTAAATACTATCTATTACAGAAATGAAATTACCTTCAGTTAATTTAATTTGGATAAAATTAGGCTAATAGAAGTGTGCAGTGCTCTGTGCTGAATATGAATTGAGTGAACGGAATTATACATTCATGTGGCATACAGCTGCACAGGCTGCATTTCAAGGCTTTCTTTTTCTTCCTTTGCTATTCCTCCTTCCTTAGCTCTCTCACACTCTTTTTCCTTTCTCTGACATAATCTTGACAAAAAGAGAGCACAGTAATAACAAAAGCCAGCCACTAGTCAATAGATTACTTTTGTCTGGCAGTGCAGCACATAAGTGACTCAATAATGGAATTATATACATTGCTCCTCTCCACTTAAAGCAAAAATAAATAAATCTATGTAGTGCTTGAATGTTTTGGAGGCTTGTAAATGACAAACGGAGCATTCTTGGTGACAGTCGTACAAACTGTTGTCGAGGAGTTATTGTGTCGGTGGAGACTATTGAATCTTTTTCCTAACACCTGAGTCCAAATGATGCATGCTCACATCAAGAGCTGTTTAAAACACACGGTGGGGCTAGTCCAACTGTCAAGTGTTTGAGGGTCGGTCTTTGAACACAGAAGTTTTTTTCTTTTTACATGATTGAGACCAAGTCCTGTCAGTGATTACCCCTACAAATTAAATGTTGAAGGTGTGTGGGTATGCAAGGCCGGCCTTTAGCTGCGACGTGGCTCTAGGGAAAGCAATGTCAGTCAACAAGGCGACTTTCTCGCTAGAGTTAACGACTTTTCAGACCCTCTTACAGCATTATTTCTAAAAAGCGACTAGTGATAAATTTAGCAACTTACTCAGACCATCAGGGAAAAAGCGAGACATACATATATTGCAATTAAGTCCCATGCATGCAGCTCAGATTAGTCCCAGTACACGGCTCTCCTGCCCAAAGCACGGGGTCTCTCCCTCTCCTCTCGTGCCGTGACACAACCGCTAAGCTTTATATAAATGACACACAGTGACATATGACGTCATCTGCCGACTCTTAGCAACTTTTGGAGCTAGTACTAGCACTTTCATTGGACAAGAGTTGGCAACACTAAAAGCACAGGTGTTACTGATTACACTACCAATAGTTTCGCCTTGCCAGAACTTCCTCCACAGCGCTGCAGAGGAGGGTCTGGCTAGTCCACACAGTATTCTGGGATGGGAGAAAAATGTGCGCTGATTTATCGGCATTTCTTTAAACCAATCACAGTCGTCTTGGGCGGTATTAAGTGCCGAGCGGAGCCACGGTGCCGCTGCAAAATAGCCTCGGGAAGGAACTTGTTTTGGTTGAACGTGTGTACATTCAAAACTTGTTTTAGTCGTGCAACAGAAAACTCAGATTGGACAGATAGTCTAGCTAGCTGTCTGGATTTACCCTGCAGAGATCTGAGGAACAGTTAACCATAGTCCTCAGAAATCCACCGGAGTTTAGAATTACAACACAAAGAAAGCGGAAGAAAACAGACATCCGGCCGAAAAGCGGGACATCCAGCAGAATTTCCGGCGGCACCGGAGCAATCCCGGAAGTGGAACGTCGTGGATATGGACTTAACTACCAATGGCTCCGTTCTATTCAAGTGTCCGAGTGAGAGTGACAGTGAGCCAGTGTGCACGATACCAGGACCCTGAAATCAAAGTAGCTAAATGGAATTCAGCCATCATTAGTTTTTATTATTTACACCCTTGCTTTCCCTGCTATGACAAGTCAAAATATCTTCCATTAAAAAGGCCCATTGTGAGCATGTTAACATAGCAATATTAGCATTTAGCTCAAACCAATGCTGTGCCTATTTAAGGCCTCATAGCTGCTAGCATGGCTGTAAACTTTAAGGCTTGTTCGTACGGCAAAAAAGTTGAACCTGGCTCAACTTTTGCCGCAATGCAACTTGACGTCATCTGGCAAGGCGCTGTGCTGGCCAATCACATACACGCAATTGCAAGCACACATTCCATTACATTGTCCACATTGTTATTTTATAACATGAACGCCATATTTCTACCGTTTACCTCGTATTTGTGACAACAGATAAAATAATTGCCGCCGTGATAACATTCCAGATTTGTAAAACCCTGCCTGTGAGTAGTACTACAAACCATAAAAATCATGTAAAAAACCATGAATCTGTTACTTTAACTTGACCTCATCTGAATAACTGCATAGTCTTGTTCATTGTTCAAGGTCAAAACGCGGGATTTAAATATGAATTATTAGACATTTTGGATTTCAAGTGTCAAGTCGCATCAAACCTTTAGAGCGTCACACTTCACACACAAACATAGTATTTTCAATTCTTGTCACTTCTCACCTGCTGTGTCCCCAATGCCAGGACTAACAGAACACCTCTTAGCACGACACAGTTTTCATCTTTCTGTGTGTATCTATGGGTTGCTGTGTGTGTTGTACCTGTATGTGTGCATATGTAAAATCCATCCAGCTATTGATTTAAGCAGCATGTGGAGCAGCAGATACTGAGCCTGCCTTTTAACTAAATGATGTAAACACTTCCCATTTAGTCAAGATTACTGCTAAACTTTTTCTTTTGCACCTTAATGAGATTAACTGTTATTAAGCCTCCTCCATCTGTTCAATATTAGAGTTCTCCAGACTGTTGCTGCACTTTTAGCATTGATATTAGTTTGCTTTAATGAGGAGTTGCAGGGAGGAGAAGAGAGGGAGAGTGGAAGGAGGGAAAGTGTGATGGGCATAATAAAATAGTGAGAGGAGAGGAAAAAAATCAAAGAAAGGATAGGAAAGCAAAGCAGAAGAAAGCAAAGGAGTTGGCCCACCTCTGTATTGGCTTAGCCCTCAAAGCCACTGTACCAGGCAATCCAACATCAAAGCACTAGCAACCACACACACACATACATTATGCAAAAGTACATATCCATTTTGCATGTATACTTTATTTGTATTTGAAACATATTCAACTAAACACACAAATAAGCCCTAATCTTGCTGCATTGCCGACCTGGTTGCACCTTTTGGAGGTTGAGCTGAGGCTGATCATCATTACTGATCCCAGTAGACAACTATACTCACACACTCTCTCTCTCTCTCTCTCTCTCTCATGGTGTACGAACACCCATGTGAGATTTATGCAAATATGTAGTAACCTATTTCACCAAGTAACCTAGCAACACTACATTCAGCTGGTTAGATGTGTGTGTATGCGTGATGTGTGTGTGTGTCCATCCCTCTGCCTCTATCTGTGCTTTGCATCTGTGGACACAGCTGCAGCCGGTATCCATGTATATGTGCAGCATTTGGAGGAGTTAGAAGCGACCACTTGCTGGGAATCTGTCTACAAACTGGCAAAGTAGTGAATTAAAAGTGGAGCGATCCGTCACACTGCATAATGCTAGTTTGTGAGTAACTTTTTCTGATTTCAACTTTGCTCTTAAGTACGTCCTGCTGTGATTGTTTCCCTTCCCTGTGATCAGCTATCAGTCGAACCCTGGGTCCAGAACGTCGTTAATGTTTGAGTTTCTGTAGCTTCATTCTTATCTTGGAAACAGTAGTTGGCATCTCAACAAGGTTCATGGAGGTCCATTTATTTTTATTTTTATGTTCAACCATGGTTCATCTATTGCTGCTCATGCTTATTGAACAGTTGTTCTAAAAAAATCTTATTTTATGACTATGGATGAATTTCATGTAAGACATCACAATCAGGTGAAAAACAGAGGGTTTTAAAAGTCATTTCAGAGGCGTTGGCACTTTAAGGGAACCAAACTTTATGACAGTGGGCAAACACTTTGTGTTGCTGTTTGGTATGTGTGTGTGTGTGTGTGTGTGTGTGTTTTGGTTCCTCTGAGCTGTGGTTTTTGCATCTACCTTTGATTTTCTGTCAGGAGAGATTGTAATACAACATTACATGAGTGACTAAAGAGAGAGAGCGAGAGAGAAGGAGAAGCGACGTGTTAAGAGAGTGGCAGAGAGAGTGAGCGAAGGGCAAACGGAAGGAAAGAGTTATGAAGTGACAAGTAAATACTAGTAAGTAAGTAAAGTTTATTTATATAGCACTTATCACAGACAGAGTCACAACGTGCTTCAAAATAAACACATTAAAACAAATCGATAATCATAAAAAGCACAATAAATCACAGTAAATCATAATAATACACAAAAGCCTAACTAAAAAGTTAATACAGTCAACAATGTCGCTCAATGAACGGCTGACTAGAAAGATGTGTCTTTAGCTGCTTTTTAAAGATTTCAACAGATGCCGTCACTCTTAAAACGTGGCAAAGCGTTCCACAGTCTAGGAGCAACTGTTTCAAAAGCTCTGTCACCTTCAGTTTTTAGCTTAGTACGGGGAACAGCCAGTAAACCCTGATCTCAAAGATCTGCTGACAACATAAGGGTGAAGCACATCAGGCCGGTGCCTGACCTTGATGGCTCTGTATGTAATTACAAGAATCTTAAACTGGATCCTGAATTTAACAGGTAGCCAGCGCAAAGAGGCCAGGATATGGGTAATGTGACATGATCTCCCTCACTTTGTCAACAGCCTAGCAGCAGCATATGGACCAATTGTAAACTATCTACAGATGATTTACTGAGGAAAGTAAAAAGATCATTACAGTAATCCAAACGCGACGAAAGGCATGTATGATCATTTCTAACTCTGCGTAGGATACAACATGTTTGAGTTTTGCAATTTTTCTGAGGTGGAAAAAACAAGTGCGGGTTAAGGGCTTGACATGTTTGTCAAAGCTCATAGCCTGATCTAAAGTCACACCAAGATTTCTTAGGCTGGAACACACATTGGAGTTTAGTGACCCAATACTGCTAGCCACCTCAGAAACAATGCTGTTTGAGTCAAAACCTCAGTTTTGTCGGCATTTAACTGAAGAAAGTTACTGGCCATCAAGTCCTTTATAGCAGACAGACACTCCTGTAAAAGATTTAAATTATCAATCTAGTCGGGTTTAAAAGATAAACACAAGTGAATGTCATCCGCATAGCAGTGATATGAAATAACTTTAAATTGACTGATAATGTTCCCAAGAGGAAGCATATACAAGGAGAATAAAATTGGTCCCAGAACCGAACCCTGGGGCACTCCACATGATAAGGCAGTGAACTCAGACATATAATGGCCAACACCCACAGAAACATTCCTACCTACCAAATATGAAGAAACCAATCAAGGGCTTTCCCAGAGGTGCCCACTCACTCTCTGAGCCTGTCTATCATGATGTGGTGATCAACAGTATTGTGAGTTGAGGAGAGAGGATAGAGGGACACAAAAGAGAGACATATAATGCCGAAAGGAAGAAGGAGGGAGGGTACACTTAGCTTCTGTGTGTTACAGAAAAGTGTGTACAGTACGTGACTGAGAACAGGTTGCAACTGTGTATATGTTGAATTACCATAACCCGAAGGTTAAGGCCTAATGTGTAATGACTGATTCTCTGAATGCCCGTTGTGCTATTCTCTTATTGCTTTTAATCTCTGTTTGACCCCGTCTTATATCGTCAGCAATGTCCTCACATGTTATCCGAGGTAGAGTGGGAAAATGCAGGCCAATTACAAGCAAGCAGCGCTGGGCTAAATGGTGTTGGTTTTTTCCCTCTCATTAAGTCACAGCCTACTCAGCCTCTAAACATACAGCTTTATGCTAAATGTGTTTTTTCATCATGCTCATTAAATCAAGTTAGTGAATGTTAGCTAAAAGGCTGTTTTGAATACACAGAATACATTTTGATATGGGCCTCTATTATATCCAAGAAGAAAATATTAGTTGTCGTTGAAGTGCCACAAAACCTCTTAGAGGAGGAGGAGGAAGGGGTCGATGGATTGGCGCGCAAAGTGTTTGATTCTGACATTGGAGACTGCTGCACATCCTATCAATTTTTCTTAAGTCTTAAAGAGACCCTATTATGCTTTGGTGGATTTTTCCTGTATTTTAGTGAGTTAAATAGTTGAACTGTTGGTTTTATCACGAGTACTTTCACACAGAACGTTACATGGTTTACACGGTGATAATGCAGCGTTTTCAAAACTAGGCTGATTTTTCTGAGCTTTCGCGAAGGGAATAAAGACATCAACCGATTACATTGAGGCTGCTGGCCGAACCATACAGACGGCAAATGTTGTTATTCCTTTCAACCTTGTCAAAGGCAGCGTTTACCAGAGATACTCTTTGAGTTCAGACGTTTCCCAGTAAAAACCCTAGACACATGCTACACTGTTTTCCAGAGGGAATTAAATTCACTGAGTATTCCGTTAAAACTCAATAACTAGCTTAGAGTAGCTTAGCTTTTCCTGCTTCTGGGGGGAGACAGGGCTGGAGTGTCCAGAGCTAGCAAAAGATATATACCGGTATTATGGTGTTACCTTGAAGACTTGCATGGGTATTGGGGTCACCACAAGCAAATATTCTGATAAAAAAAATTCAAGTTCCAAGAATCGAACTTGAATTTTAAGTGATTTTAGAAAAGAATTACCTTACTGGTCCTGTAAACTTTGGACTTGTTAAACTCCTGCAGCACACTTGTTTCTGCTAAGCATTAGAGGGGGAGTGAAAGTAAAGGAATGGGAGATAGGAGGAGGATGGAAAAAGCAGGTTGTGCAAGAGACTATGGGAATGATGAGAGATGGGAAAACAGGGCAAGAGGAGGAGACTAGGAGAGCAAGATGGAGGAATTGCCCCCTAGGCACTTTTCAATTTTGCCCATATGATGGGAGCATATTTCCCCTGTGCTGTGGCCATCATCTCTCTTTCTCCCATTCCGTCTGGCACTTTCTCTCTGCCTCTCTCCAATGTTTCCTCTTCGTCTTTCTTGCATTTCTGCTACATTTTCCTCCTTTCTCACCCTTCTCTGCTCCTTATAGGCATCTCAAGCATTCAATTGTCAGCCACCATTACCAACACCTATTTTTATTTCCAGAGTGTGCATGTGAGTGCACAGGCATCTTGAGCTTGCAGGTGCAATGTACCCATCTGCACTACCATTTCTGTATATTAACTCCTGCCAGTTCCCACCTGAAAGTGTGCAGCTACAACATCTTTATCCAGAAATAGATATGAAAGCACGTATTAGGCCAGTAGCTGCCTTGCAGTTTTTTTAAACCCTAAGCCATTAACTTTTCTTCATATTTCTTTATTCCACGTGGGTCTCCCTCTCCGTGTGCAAAGACCTGACTAGCTGCAGCCGTCTGGCCCTGCAGTCATATTTTACGGGGCCTCTTTCACGGGTCACCCTTGAAATGTTCCATCTTACCCATCATCCTTGATTCTTTCTGGATCATGATGGGTTAGCTACAGATATCACCCGGCTGCCAGAGTAGTATGTGTTGTGTGTGTTTGTGCATTCCAGAGAAGGCAGTGGGAAAATAGATCATTCATGGCTAAAAGCTGAGAAGATCAGTCCTTCTGCCAGTTTCCCAGGATGCATGTCTCTGTGGCTGGCGAAGAAGGAAGAGCAGGCCAACACACAGTCAATCCTCTATTATTTCCATCCTCATTTTTATACGTTTTACTATTGTCTGTCCCACTCCCCATTATGAATGTGCACAGCTCCAGTGGTTAATAGAATCTGTGAAGTCTACTGCACATATAGCCCGATACCAGACTAATGAAAATGTTTCCATTGTTTGACTACAATTCTATAAGAGCTCTGTGCAGTTCCACTCCTTGGATTTTCAAATGAGTCGACATATCTGGCTGTGAGCACACTGTATCTCCGTTCATTGTATCTGCAGTCAAACAAAGGCAGTTTTAAGCACACAATACCCACTGCCTTCCAGCGTTAGCCCATTTCAATAAAAGCCAAGACTGTAGCTGCCTTGTCCAAATGATTGTCTGCTATTGTTTCCCACTCTGGTAGCAAAATAAAACCCTATTTAAAGTAATACATGTAATTCATAACATTGTATAGATGTTAAAGGAAAGGGGTTTAGGTGGCAGGATATTTCTTGGGCTTGGGTAACGTTGTTAGAAAACCAAGCTATTTGTTCAGGTTTAGAAAACGATCATTGTTTGGGTTAAAATAAGTATGTTTGTTACTATGTTTGTTACATAATTTAACTTAGGTCTGTGACGTAGGTTAAGTACGTTACCAACACATTCTCACTCCCAACGTGTCAAAAAAACTACGCTTGGTCATTTTTCGACGTGCTTGGTCGGGACTCATGGCGTCACCTTTTTTTTGGCACTTTGGGTCAAGGTCATTTTTCAACATGCATGGTAAAACCAGTTAGTTAGGGTTACAGAAAGATTGTGGGTTGGGTTAGAAAATGAACGTTTTAGTGACACGCGGGACAAGAATGAGACAGGTAGGTTCAGGAAAAGATCGTGAGTGGTTTAAAAATGTACGTTGCAGTGACACGTGAAACAAGAACGGGACACAAAGCCTGGTCTCTCGTGTGAAAGTCCTGTGTTGTTTGACCCATCCACCACCCCAACCAACCTCCTTACGCGATTTTTAGGTCTCTTATACTACTCGCTATAGTTGTCGCTCTTAATACTACGTCACCTTACAGCGCAGCGGTCAAGCTACTGCTCTGCCTGGTGCGTCCCATACAGACTTTCGGAGTAAAGTTCGTATCACTGAGTATTTCAACTTGTGGGGTGAATTTTTGGAATGTCCACATATAAATCAATTCAAATACTGTAGATGCACAAAAAACTGTTTTAAGATGTATAGGGACGAAGAAGGATTGGTGGGATGAATGTGAGTTAATGGTTTGTTATATCTGATTGAATGGTTGTAAGTCGTATACATGATAAATATCGCGTTAATTGTTATGGAGAAGGGGTAGGACTATACCAAGTGTATACTTCTTTTTACTCCTTTCCGGACATGTAGTATTTGTTTATGTTCAGACTCTAATAGTATATATATAATAATTTTTGCATAGGTATCTGACACTAAGAGCCACTGACCAAGGGTTAGGGTTAGGGTTGACAACATACAAAAACAACATATGTAACGTAGACAAGTCAACGTTGACTTTTGGTTTCACACGGAAAATAAACAGCAGCTTCCTGGGTGAAAGTCCTGTTGGTTTTTCTGACCAAACTAATGTAGACTGATTAGAAAGGTATTGGTGATACGCCAAAGACAAACTTAATCCAGGACAAAAAAACGTTTCCCTCGAAACGTGATTGAGAATGCAAGTCTCTTTGTATGGGAATTAAATATTTAAGAGACAGGCCTGCATATTTAGAGGGGTATCAATCTTCTTAGTTAATGCTTGGCAAAAAAAACGAATAAGCATAGTTCCCAAAATGTCGAACTATTCCATTGAAGCCAATTTCTTCATTTAATGGAGCTCAGCGAAGATTCTTTCAGGAAGACTTCTAAACCTTATTCTCTCTCTCTCTCTCTCTCTCTCTCTCTCTAAACTGATCTCTCTCTCTCTCTCTCTCTCTCTCTCTAAACTGATCAGATCGGATCTGATTCGGGGCGTTCTCTTTTTAGTTAAACCAACCAGAATTGGCCATGAATTCCACGAGCCAATCACAGCATGGCATCCCTGCTTAAATCTGTTCTTCTCTCTGCTGCTGTCAGTTGTCAGGCAAAACGTGCAAACTCTCCTCCTCCCCTTTCACCTCCGGTCATCGTCATCCACGGCACCCTGGGTCCACCTCCCAGTGTCTAGACTCCATCGGGGGATATGCCTACTCATGGCTTCTCTACCCATTATGGAGGAGGCGATGGAGTCCAATCTCCAAATACTCTGTACATTTCATATTGTGCAAATGTAACAAAGTCTCTCCTGGTTGAAATAGTTTTGACATAGCATATACATTATTTTCAACAAGTCCTCCAAACGATACGAGATATGGATTGTGAATTCCTACCCTGTAATACGATCCACCGTAGCAGGAAAAAAGACCCATAGGGGTGTTTTCTGTCCTCCTATTTAAACCAGAGACCGTAATGGTCGCGGTTTCAAACACGCCGTTAACGTTGTGAAACAATCGCAGTTTGGTTAGGCTTATGCACAAAAATGAGTCGTAATTGTTGCTTGAACAAACATTTTGGGGGAGGACAGTCTCAATATTTTACAATATATTTTTATTCTCTGGAACGGACACCTTTTACCATCTGCTGGTTCATTGATGCTTTACGATCACTGGCTTGTTTACAGCTGGGCGGCAATCAGCTGACTAGTTTCTGAACACCAAAATCTCTAATGGCATTTGTTGTACTGAGTGGGATGAAGGGACAAGCATGCAGGCGTTGATTTTCCTCATTTAAAAAATGTATTCACCGGCCACAAAAAGAAAAAGAAAAAAACAATTTCATTAGGTTTGTTCAGTTAACCTTCACAGTACACAAAACACTGGCCTTCCACAATGTTCCTGGAGAGTGAAAAAAAACAACAGACCAACCAGTTTGCTGTCTTCCAAACCATTTTATACCCTGTCATCTGCTGCACGTGGCCAATCAGGGAGGATCTCTGGGATTAGTGCCAATTTGACCCAGGTGGCATCAATTTCCCCAAATTTGGAGCTGAATGGTACTCAATTGTACTTTGACAAAAAAAATGATACGTGTACCCTCTCAAAAGGCACATCAAAACATACAAACAAGCAAACATTCCCTTCTTTGGAACTGACTAGCATTACAGCAGAAAATGTTCTTCTTAAAAAGAATTAGGAAAATACGGAACATACACAAATGTCCTGAGACAGGGGGGGGGGGGGGGTTGTGATTTAGGAGTAAAGTTTGTATCACTATGAAGATGTATTTCAACTTATGGGGTGAATTTGTGGAATGGTTTTAATAAACAAAGTCCACATATAAATCAATTCAAATACTGTAGATGCACAGAAACATTTTTTAAGATGTATAGGGATGAGGAAGGATTGGTGGGATGAATGTGAGTTATATCTGAATGAATGGTTGTTTGTAAGTCATATACATGATAAATATCGCATTTATTGTTATGGAGAAGAGGTAGGACATTATAAATGTATACTTTTTACTCCGTTCCGGACACGTCCAATTTATTTATGTTCTTTATGATAATTTGCATATTGGTTATTTGTTATTCTTGCTTTGCTTTTATTATTATTTTTGTCCGGCAGGTCAGGGAATTAAAGTCCCCCCCTACAGAAAACCTTTGTGAGCAGAAAGACTACAAACAAGTAATAAAAAGCATTTCTCAAACATCCCAAGTTCACAGCACATATAAATGTTGATCAGATGAGCGAGAGGAATGTGCAGCTTCCTCTCGGCATATACATGCCAACATTGCACAAAGTAAATTACACATTGGCCCAGACTCCATACACAAGAACATTTCCTATAAGTGAGGAAAAATATATGAAAATGCGTTTATCATTATGGTATTTCAGTTGTTGAATTTACAGGATCTCACGGGCGTGAAACACACTTTGACCCACAATTCACAGAGATGGCAGAGAGAGGGCAGACTCAGCTGTTGGCAAAGTGGGTCAGAGCAGCTGCCATGATCGCATAAATATTTAAAAAGAAGCAGCGCCAGACTGAAGCCTCTGTAACAATCAGGTTGATGCCAAGCAGTGTTAAACAATGACAGCATGTTGTACAGCTCCAACTCCCTACTGAGCAGCTGCACAATAGTCCTTCCTACACAGAGAGGAGGGGGAAGAGAGTTGTCCAAAGAGGAATTGAAAAAAAAAAAGATGTGGAGTGCAAAAGGGAAGGAAGTATCAAATAGTGGGAGTACATTCAGATTTGAAGAGATCCCTGAAAACGTACACACAAAAACATAAGAATCTCCTATTATTTGGTGTATAAAACGTGTGTACATAATTGTACATAACTGTAACACTTTAATTATCTAACAAGAAATGGAGCAGAGAGAACACCGGCGCATGGCAGATAGATCAGTAAGAGGCCAAGAGATGAAGCATGGAAACAAACTTTGTTATTAACTCCACACAGAGAAGTGCTGACAGGCAGAGAGCCACACGGACTGACAGGGTAAACGAGAAGAAGAAGAAAAAGAAAAGGAGGAGAGCGTAGGGAGGGAGAGACATGACTGGAGGATGGATAGAAGTAGGTCAGGAGGAGAGACGGAGAGGAGAGGGAGACATGTGGAGAGATGGATCGAGGGAAGGAAAGAAAGGAAAGAGACAGCCAACGTTCTGCTGCGTCTTTTCTCTACCATCTCTGCACACGGGTGTCTTTTTTTAATGTGCGCGAGCGCAACCACACGTTGGGGCATGTGTACTTGGGTGTCACTGTGACTGGCAGCTCCTAGCCAGCAGCCTGCTCCAAAGCCAAAGACTTCATAATAAACAGACATGGTTTAATTTACTCCTCCAGGCAGAGCAGCGCTGCTCACTTTGCGGTCTATTCAGAAACAGGGACACACACATGCCAGTATGACACACTGCAAAAAATATCCATTTCACCAGATTATTTGAGATATATATATATATATATATATACTTTCCACTTTGTTTGCCTTTAAAATTCTTAGAAATAAAGAAGAAAAATAAAGAGGCTATATAAATATCCTCAGTTTTCATGCAAGGAAATATAAACTATGATGACACAAAACAGAATAACGTTGACATATTTATGGAAACTGTATCTAAACTTCAGGCGTCTGGGTGGGCTTTTCCTATGACAGCGGTTGACTGACATTTGGTGTTGCTAGGAGACACACTGTCAACTGTAGTGCGCGTCTAAACTAAGTGAGTCCTAGCTCTGCCTAGCCTGCAAAGAAAAAGTGGTCCCATCCAGCCAGGTGCCACAGCTGTCAAGAATCGGTCCACGGTGGGATGCTGACTTTGAGAGGCCCGTTGTCACGGCTACACCAATGACACGGCTGGATGTGGATGAGCATGGGTGGCAGCTCTCATTCAGCCAATCAAGGCAAACAGGCCACGCTCTATTTAATGATT
Organism: Gymnocephalus cernua; assembly: GCA_023631565.1. Lineage (NCBI taxonomy): Eukaryota > Metazoa > Chordata > Actinopteri > Perciformes > Percidae > Gymnocephalus > Gymnocephalus cernua. Next base: position 21,615,687 of record CM042438.1, read on the forward strand.
ATCCCAGCATCTGTCCCCTATCTCTCATCTCTGTGTGAAGGCCGACAAATACGAGTGCAAATAGACTCACAGGAGCTCAGTGAAACCCATCCAGCCGAGCGGCTCCGTCGAGTAATTTCATCTCAGTTTAATCAAATCTTGAAATGACGGGAAATGCGCATTATGAGCAGGTTGCATGCCCTTGATTCATTATATAGTTAGTGGGGAACATGGTTAATAGAGGATGAGATTACTGCAGCAGCAATTAATGCCAGTCAAATAAAATTCATGATTACCACATTTGGAATCTCAGTTGATATCCATGTGCTGAAAAGAACGGCAATACAAAGATAAGCTGTTTTCTTCCGTTTACTTTTACTTACAGCAACCAGAATGTGTGGGTGATAAGGTTTGCATTGTGCCACATTGTTGCTGCTGCTTGGAAAGGTGTATTGATTTCATTTCCTGCATTTGTTTTGTGGAGAAGCTCCCATCCTCTTGTGCACTTTTTGTTCTTTCAAAGCAACGGCAGGGTTGGTTTCTGCCTGGTCACCTTCACATTGTAAATGGTGTTATAGTTCAGCTGGTACTCAACACAGTGAATTCACTCTGTAACTGATAGCACAGAGGTTTGTTGTGAATTCACTTGGATGCTTGCCGCCGCTCTCTATCTCCCCTGCATTAGGATGCAGGTGATCAATAAACGCACTGTTTTCCTCAACTGTAAATCACGTGAATGCACTCACACTCCCTGTGGGCATGGATGGGGGAAAAAGACACGGACAACAAGGAGCGCATGGGCTGATGAATATAACGATAAACAGGAGAGAGGAGCGAGAGGTGCTAAATGGGAGAGCCAGGCAGAAACTGAAGAGACACTATGAGAAAGAAAGCTAATATTCTTGATTTATCAGCCGAGCAGCCTTATGAATGAGGGGAAGAAAGCTGCGGGATGAATGCTCACTATTGCTTATATTGTTTGCCTTTGGTTGGGTAAAAAATGAAGCGCAACATCAATAAAAATGTTAATCCGAAAAAGAAAAAAAAAACATTTCACTTTCAATTTAACAGGCCACTTGATAAAAGAGAGAAAACAATCTGGACATCAATCTACAAAGTCCATTTATTTTTGTTGTGATTCATTTGTAAGTCATACCATGAATTACACCTAAACTGCACCCCCCACCTTTGTGTCTCACAGACACATACAGTGCAGATATCAATCATAAGTTATTTATACCTGTACGCGCTCAGAATCATATTATTAAAGGATTATACCACTGTTTTCACACAATACAGACTTAAGTGTATATTATTTCACCTGTTTAGAAAGCTTGAAATCTCAGCAGCCATTGAGGTAACAGTAGAGTCACTGAAGTGATCAGCGACACCTACTCATTATCTCACAGTTATTCTGGGTAATGAGACAGTAAAATATTACTGATTGCAAGACTGAACCCTTGATTCAATTATTTGATAATGGATTCACCCCTGTTTCCCCGGATACAATTTTGTGATACGATTATTACTCTTTCTGTGCCTCCAGGTGAGCCCGGTGCAGCCCTGTCACGCCCACAGCGCCCCCTTTCGGCCCGGACGGCCCACCACGCCCCGGCGCCTGTGAAAGGGTACCATGTCAGCCGTAGCATGTCCCAGCATTCCTCCGGTGGAGGTGGAGGAGGCCCCTGCCACTGCACGCCTGAGGCCTGTGATGGCCCGGCCAGAGAATACTACCAGGGTCACAGCGATGGCCACTATTACCCTCCAGGAGGTCCGGCTGAGGCCCTGGCGCTGGAGAGGCACCATTCCCACTCCCACTCCCATAGCCACTCTGGAGGGGGAACCTTCCCCCGCTCCCACCCCAACCAGCACCCACCTCTCCAGTCGTTTGACTCTTGCGAGGAGTGCCTGTCCTCAGGCCACGGTGGGAAGATGCACCGCGTTCCCCCGAACCTGGTAGACCAATTTGAGAAGCAGGTGCCCTTTCATCCTGATGGCTTCCACACACTGCAGTACCAGCGCACCGCTAGTGGGGGTGCTGAGCCGCGCAGCGAGAGCCCCTCGCGTATCCGCCACCTGGTCAACTCTGTGCAGCGCCTCTTCGCCAAGTCCCATTCCCTGGAGGCACCGACCAAACGGGAGTACAATGGCACGAGAGGAGGCGGGGACTACCGTGGCGAGAGAGGAGGAGGCCACAGGAGTGGAGGGGAGGACGGCGGAGGCCACTATTCAGGTCACCAGCCTCGCTCTACCAGGAGGAGCAAGTCTCGAGAGCGAAGCAAGAGCGGAGACTCGCGGCACGAGTCGGGCAGACGCCACCGCAGCAGGACGGCAGGCTGGTGGAGCTCTGACGACAACCTGGACAGCGACAGCAGCTTCCTGGTCAGTGGGGGCAGACGGGGGTATCCCAGTGGACACGAGAGCCTGGATGCAGCCATCCAGGAGCTCACCATGAAGAGGCCCAAGGAGCGTAGTGGTGGTGGTGGTGGTGGGGGGGTTGGGGTTGGGGGTGGTGGTGGGGGTGGGCCAGGACCTGGGGAGTGCATGGCCTGCACCACAATGGCTCTGGCTGGGAGTGAAGGAGGGGGACACCACGGGCACCACGGCCACTCCCTGAAGAGGAGCACCTGGTCAGCCATGACAGTGAGTCAGGCCAGAGAGGTGTACCCTTCCGCCAGGGGAGGAGGCTACGAGAAAGCCCTTGTGCCCCTGGAGAGTAAGCTGAAGGAAAGGACCTTCCACTACCTGCAGGTGTGTGTACGCTTGCATGTCAACCAATTATTATTTGTGTGTTGTACATTGGGGATATAATATGTGGGTGAATTTGTTTGCTGCTCAATGCTGACCTGTCTTATGTCTCATGCAGGTGAACCCTCCAGCTCCATTTTGCATCAAACATTTCACACCTTCTCCTCTGCGTCATTACTTAAATACAACTTGGGAGCGCGTGTTACTCTTTCCAGAGATGTCCGTTAAGGATTAACGTTCATAACTCATGTTAAAACAGCGCTCTCATAACTTTAGATCATTCATGTTAATCGTCAAATTTGGACTATTTCTTCAGTTTCAACATGACTTTGATAGTTTGTCTATACGTCCATGTTTACAACGCTAAGGGGAAGCGCTAGCAGCTAATACAGCACACCTACATGGTGCAGATTCGCCTAAATGTAAAGAAATCTAGGCTAGAAATGGGGCTCATTTGTAGCTAAACAGCTGACTGACAACCATTACTCAAAGCATGGTGGGAACCGTAATGCCAAAAAACTTGAAAATGTTTTAATCCCAAATTGAAAGAAGTGTGAGAAAATGCACACTCTAAATACATTTTAAGAGAAATGTTGTCCCATCAACATGATTCATATGTTCCTGGGACACTGACACGTCTCTCTGTCCATCTTGTCACACACAAACATTTTAAATCGCATAAAACTTTCTTAGTTTAAAAAAATATGATGTGAAACGAGAAAACTGAGTAAAAATAGCCCAGGATTCAAAGGGTTAAATGTCCACTTAAGAGACCCCATGAACTGTAATGTAATGTCTCTCCCAACAGTCCATATCACAGTTCCAGTTACCACGATCAATCTGTGAATCCAACACATGCAATTTTCCCTTTGCCCTTTCTCTCATTTTGTATGAATAGATTCCGTCAAAATGAAAAGCTGTCTGTTACAGCGTACCTACAATGTCAGCTGAAAGAGCACACTCAAACTCAAACACACACACACACACACACACACACACACACACACACACACACACACACACACACACACACTCACTCACTCACAAACCTCCAGCTGTGCTGAGGTAGAGCTGCCATGCAGGCTGTGTTTCTACGGAAACAGCAGGTAGCCACAGGAGTCCCTGGTGTTTTTCCAACTCTCATCCTTTAGACACAGCTGAGGTCTGCTGACAGAAGAGACAGTGAGAGCAGGCTTGTGTGTGTTAGTGTTTTCAAAGGACAAACACCACACATTTTGCCTCTGTGCCTTAGGCTACCATCACATTCACACCTCAGGACACAAAATTAAACTCCCCACTGCAGCTTTTCTCATATCTCTAGGTGTCACTTGCAGGGATGGAGACAGTGTGTGGAGTGAATCCTGTGCTGCGCTTAGATTTGCTGAAGTCAGCCAGATTGATCCATGGCTTGAGAGCAGACAGCTGGAGCTGCGGATATAGAGCTGCTCGGGTCTACTCCACCGGTAGCAGACCTCAGGACAAACAGCAGCACGGCACGTGCCTTATTGAAGCAACAGCTCCAATCTGAAGCCTTGTTCTCTGAAAGCAAAATTGAAAATTGCTGCCAGACAAGTGCAGGTGTAAAGTAGACATCATGCATTCAACAACTGACTTTAAAGCGGCTGTAAATATTTCTACACTAACAATGGATCACGTGTCTACTTGTAAGCGGTCAATCGTGGTGATGAAACCACAGAGATTATCACCTAAACCTCTACAGAGCTGTATAGCCTGGTTCAGCTCATTGTTTTGGTTTTATAGCCCACAACGTCACTGTTCCAAAAAAAAAAAAAAAAAAGCTGATGAACATAGTGGAGCATTTATCAGCTAAAGAGCCAGATATTTCCCTCAGGTGTTAGTGGCAACAAAGAACAGAGTGAATATTCAACCCAGTCCCACAGCAGTTCGTGAAATGGTCACGTTATTTAATCTATTGATTTGTGTACAAGGACACGTTCATCTAATTTTTTACCGTGGTGGTGAGCACGTTTTTTAAACTAATGTATTTCAATGGGAAGCATCTTTCGTGATCACAGCACGACTACGGTAGCCAGTAGTATGAAAAGCCGAAAATCCGCACAAGGAGATTGGTTGAAGTGGTGGATGGGTCAGACAACACAGGACTTTCACCCCGGAGACCGGGGATCGTGTCCCGGAGTGTGACCTGTCCTTTCCCCGTTCTTCTCTTCCTAAACCCAACCTCTGTTTAGATGCTTCCCATTACGTGCTGACCACCACAATAAAAAACGAGATAAACGTGTCCGTGTACACGAATCAATAGATTAAAAATAACGTGACCATTTCACAAACTGCCGTGAGACTTAGATTCATCAGGTGGCCAGAAACACGACTCCAAATGAATTCCAGTGTTGCTCCTTATCTACGGTTATATCCACCATATCAACATACAGTATATCAATGATATGTCATTGCTTTTTGTATTAAAAGTAAAAAAATATCAACTGGATAAGGGCATAAGAGATTGAAGTAAAATATTGTCATATGTGACAGTATCACCGGGTTTCTTAGACTCACAACCCAAAATAAGTGCTAACTTGTTTCCATCGCAAAAATGAAGTCATCACAAAGTGATGCATATAATAGTCTCTAGCAAAATCTCAAAAGTAGAGAACAGTGATTCTTCTGAACAGAAACATAACGAATGCAGTGCAAATACAGCACATTTCAAATCAATTTCAATATGCCACGACTGCTCCTTTAAGTCAGAGAGAGACAAAGTAGTCATACTCCCAATCTACCAACTGGCATTTTGTAACATGAACATACATGTCCACACTGGGTCATCGCACAGAAGCAAAAACGAGGTGAAGCAACTCGAAGAGGGGAAAGAAAATGAGTGAATCTTCACAAGTCTGAATTACTGTGGTCAGAGTCAAAGGGACATGTGCAAGGTTTTCTCCCATGGTGTCATCGCCAATCAAAAGGTGCGGCATCAGAACCCGGCGCTCTCCATTCCCTAAGCCTCTCCCGTCCCCTCGGCCTGTGTCTGATAGATAAGGAATGATAAAAACCAGAATATGGAGCGGGAGTGAAATGAAGACAGAAACAGCGAGGGAGAAAGAGACAAAGATAGAGGGGGGGAGGGAGCAAGGTAGAGGGATGCAGAGATAGAAAAGCAAGCTTAGGGTTAGAGAAGAGATAAAGGAGGTGATGGTAGCCAAGGGGCAAAGCGAGAAGAGAGGAAAATGAGAGAGATAGTAGAAGGCCAGGGGGATCGGGAGATTAGGCTGAATCATCTTTTAAGTGATGACCTTAAAAATACACACTCAGCTGGATGCCAAACCCTGGGGCCTTGACTGTGTGTGTGTGTGTGTGTGTGTGTGTGTGTGTGTGTGTGTGTGTGTGTGTGTGTGTGTGTGTGTGTGTGTGTGTGCGTGTGTGCGTGTGTGTGTGTGTGTGTGTGTGTGTGTGTGTGTGTGTGTATGTTTGGTCACATGCTTGTGTGAGACTGCACACCTCACAGCATTTGCAAAAACTTTCTGCACTGTTACAGTACTTCCTGTTAGATGGTGCAAAGCTTTCATCATACTGGGAAGAGTGGGATCAAATGGTACACTATGGCGTTATTTTTTAGTCAAAAGTTATGAGCGTGTAACACACGCTCACGAGCACATTATGTTATTTCACACGCGCAAAAATGAACCTTCAGCTGGCATGATAAAAGTACTCGCGCACAAATTCAACAACCGAGAGGTGTAGGTAGCTGCGAGCGAGCGCCTGGCTACTCTTACTCTGCTTGTACAGTGGAATCCTGCTCGCGCGCAGCGGCCTTTTGCTCGCGGTGTGGATTTCTGCTCGCTCAGCTGATTTCTGCTCGCTCGAGTACATGACTTTTGACAATTTGGGGGCGGAAACCAAGGAGGGCACTGACCCTCTTATGATTGGTCACTTTCACACATGGACATCCTTGATTGACAGCTCTCATTACAGGAAGCACGGAGTCACAGTATCTGACGGAGTTCAGTCATTCAGTTAACACTGCACAGTGGACGGAATGGCGGCGACACCTGAAGATGTAGGCGTAAGTGATATTGATGATATGATGGGGGCTGTGTGTTTGACAGTGTTATAGCAATTTAATCTGAAATTTGTTGAGAATAAACTCATTAAATATTGAGAATAAAGTCGTTGTGTTTCGAGAAAAAACTCATTAAATATTGAGAAAAAAACTTGAAATACAACTTTATTCTCAATATTTAATGAGTTTATTCTCAACAAATTTCAGATTAAATTGCTATAACACTGTCAAACACACAGCCCCCATCATATCATCAATATCACTTACGCCTACATCTTCAGGTGTCGCCGCCATTCCGTCCACTGTGCAGTGTTAACTGAATGACTGAACTCCGTCAGATACTGTGACTCCGTGCTTCCTGTAATGAGAGCTGTCAATCAAGGATGTCCATGTGTGAAAGTGACCAATCATAAGAGGGTCAGTGCCCTCCTTGGTTTCCGCCCCCAAATTGTCAAAAGTCATGTACTCGAGCGAGCAGAAATCAGCTGAGCGAGCAGAAATCCACACCGCGAGCAAAAGGCCGCTGCGCGCGAGCAGGATTCCACTGTACAAGCAGAGTAAGAGTAGCCAGGCGCTCGCTCGCAGCTACCTACACCTCTCGGTTGTTGAATTTGTGCGCGAGTACTTTTATCATGCCAGCTGAAGGTTCATTTTTGCGCGTGTGAAATAACATAATGTGCTCGTGAGCGTGTGTTACACGCTCATAACTTTTGACTAAAAAATAACGCCATAGTACACACACACACACACACACTTATATATCACACTGAGTGGTCCTCCACAATAATAGAATTATCTGCACAAGGTTGATAGGTATTCACATCTGCTAGGATGCCAATTAAAGCTGCACTGTCAGCATTTGTTTTTTATATTTACAATGGATCAAATGAATGTGTGTAATGTGAAAGGCATAACTCATCAGTGGCGATTTTAGACCCTTTTTAGTGGGGCTCAAGCACCCCTAAATTTCATCTCAGCCCCCCTAAAAATTATAATAATAAAAAAACAAATATTTTTTTAATCAATTTTAGTGCTTGACGTTCGAGTTTGCAAACTTGTCTGTATTCGTGTCACATTCTCATTAGGGGCTGAGCCCCCCCCTAAAGGTCTGATCCTAGAATCGCCCCTTGTAGCTCATAGCAAATAAAACAGCCTTCCAGGGTGCTCTCACGTCTGAGATATTTGGTCCGTTTTAACCAAACCATGGAGCGATTTGTCCAATAGTCCTGTTCGTTTGGGGTGATGCGAAAGCTCATTCGAACATTCAAACTCTGGTACGGACCAAACACACAAACTCATGGTCCACTAGAAAACAGGGGTCTCAGTTCGCTTCCAAGTGCACCACGTAGAGTCTGATTCACATTAGGTAAGAACGCAATCCGATCCAAATATATATATAATCTGGTGAACCAACGAACAGTGAATGTACTAGCCTGCAATTTAAATTAAACATTGCACACAACTTACAGACTTAAAAATGATTTTATGACCACACATTGCTCGTCGTCTGTGCGACAACACATCATAATCTCTCTCTCATCAGGGCCCTCCCTCTACTTCATACGCTGTCTTGTCAGCTGTTCATACTGTTTGCCTTCTTCTAATATATACACCAAAGCAAAACCAGAAAACCCAAGACCACATACATTTGGTGTTGCTTCATTATTTCTGATACCAGGAAATGCCAGACTCTCATTCATCTGCCTTCATCCGTCTTCACGCTCTCTTTCTCCATACGTCTGGTATTTAGCTTGTTTAGGTTCTTGTTTTGCCACCCTGTATATCTGTCTGTCTTTCTCGCTCTGCCACATTTCCTGTCTGCCTGCCTACATTTTGTCTGTCCGTCCACTCTGCTTGTCTACTCGCCTTTTTGTGAATTGGTTTCTTTGGTCTCTGTCTGTCGGCTTATGCTGTTTCTGCTTCTCTGTGTCAGTGTTTCTCTAGCTGTCAGAGTTTCTCTCTTTCTGTAAGTCCCTTGTCTCTTTCTCTCTTTCTCAAACATAATTTCCTGTGTATGTAGTGTGTGTGTGTGTGTATGTAGTGTGTGTGTGTGTGTGTGTGTGTGTGTGTGTGTGTGTGTGTGTGTGTGTGTGTGTGTGTGTGTGTGTGTGTGCATACGCGTGCGCTTATCGTGTGCACGAGCATGCTTAAGCTATACGTGTGGATGTGTTGACTGGGTGCACGTGTGCCATGACTGTTTGTCTGATTAATCACTCCTTCTGTCTAATACTATAAGGTGTGAAATATTTTTCAGTGACAAAATTTATTTCTGCTTTGAAAAGTCTTTTGACTTTATTAACAGATATTGAGAAGTCGCTGCCAACGGTGCGGTGACAACATCTTCAATATCTCAAAACTAATGTATTCACACTGTGATCAATTGCTTTTCCCTTAACAGTTGGTGTAGAAGAAGAATGCCTATACTTACTTTTAATCCGTTTTAACAGTGTTTAATCCATTTACAGAAAATCTTACTAAAACCGTTTGACCATGTATTATATACTCTACATGGTTGTACACTTATATTCACTGTATGTTGCAGTTGCAGAATAATCCTCCTGTTTTTTTTTTTATTCTAATCTATGACTATGCAAATGGTCGTGTGAATGTGATTGTGTCCCAGGTCCCTTCAGAAGACTGGGGAGGTGGATATGGCGGTGGGGGTGCAACAGATATCGGAGGGGAGATTCCATGCCGTCGTATGCGGAGCGGCAGCTACATCAAGGCCATGGGTGATGATGACAGTGCTGACTCAGACACCAGCCCAAAAGCCTCGCCTAAGTCCACCCTGATTGCCCAGAGGGAAGCCTTTAGGCGATCCATCAGCATGGATCAAAGGTCAAATGTCACAAATGGTGCTGTTTATATAAATGTTGAAAGGCCCTCCAGCTACTCATGCTGCTCTGTGCAAAATATTAATACCCACTCCAGATTGCCAATTTCTGGCCTTTATCGTGTTCAGGTAGCTGTAGTTAGATTACTGTTTGCTCCATTCGAAAGCTGACATTTTGCCATGGAAGGAGATTTCTATCGTTGATACGTTTTTAATATCCTTTAATTTATGGTGTTAAGGGTTCAAACAAGGGGTAGACGATATGGACAAAAAAGTGTCACAGTACATTACAAAACAAATGAAATACATGTTCACCACTTTCACCATCTTTACATTGGGTTTTATTAGAAAATCTGAATTTTAACACAAAAACCCAGGAGTATACGTTTTTAAGTTATTTAAAAGGTGACAATCCAGTGATTTAGTATTGCACTTCTATAAAGTTCAGGGACTTTGAAAGCACTGGATCCTACGTATCCCATAAAGCAACTCAATAGAATGTTTTATTCAATCCTCCATGCTTTATAAATCTGTCTTGCAAACACATTGAGTGTGTAATGCAAACCACACCTCTGGCTCTGACACCCCACACAGGTGTTTGGAGTTTATCTGGCTGACGGTGTGGGTGTGTATAGACTGAATGACTGACATCTTACTGAGCCTCTTTTTAGCTCTGTTGCACCTGATAGGGCAGGACAAACAAAAGATGTATCATTCTTATTGGAAGAAAGGATTTGTGACATAACAAATTCCCATCTAAGCTCCGGCCCACCTTCAACCTGAGCAGAAGTCTAATCAGCCAGAATACCCGAAATCAACTTCATCGTCATCATATACACACACACACACACACACACAATCATCAGGGTTATTTTCTCAGACTTTAGAAAGCTCCCCCCACAGTCAGAGGATATTACATAACTGCTTTCACGGGCTGAGTTAAATTGTGCAACCTTAGTGGAGTGCCACTTCAAGATATTCCTGATTGTCCGGGAACCACAGTATTTTAGGATGAGAATTTGGTCACAATATGATATGTAGAGACAATAAGTGATAATATAATTGCGGCGGTACCAATTCCTGCTGATCGGGGCAGAAGCCTGGGAACCAGTTCCTAAACACATGATACGAAAAATATTTACTTGGGAGAAATCTCACAAAGGGGCTTCACGATGAAAAAAATGACTCTTCAATAATAAACAAATGTCTCTTTGATAATAAGGAAAGGTGTATAAAAAGGGTTTCAATGAAAATAAACCAATCAACAACAAAAAAAGCCTGCAGGCTTTTGGTTATCGTTAGGCAAGCAAAAACTCTTGCACGAATGCTCAAGCTAGGTTTCAGAATGCTCAAAATCACCCACTATCAGAAACGCAAAGAAGTCTCAAAAATACCTAAAGAGCAGAGTTTCTGGCTGACGTATCTGCTAAAATGAGGTCTGCATTAAGTCAAGGAGCCCCAGGTGTGCAATTCCCCCCCCTTTCTCAAGCCATATAGAAAGGCGTTGCCACACCGTGATTGGCCAAGAGGGGAAATGCACAAAGCTGCTCTCAATTCTTATTTAGGAGCCAGTCCCCACACCCTGCAACCTGCAACAGGTGGTCTGAATAAGCCTCTAATCAACTCAAGGACATTCAGCTAAAATATTAACAAAAAAAAATTATAAAAAGGGAAATGACAGCAAGTACCAAATAATGAGAGACTGTTACATAATTATTGCCCAACACTAGTGCAAACATTAACAAATCCTACCTAAGTTTTTTTTAATAATATCAGCACAGTTAATTTAGCTGTATTAAAAAAGAACTAGAAAAGTAGCATTCATGTCCTTATCGTGTATAATAACTTCATATAGGCTCCTTAACAACTTGGGCTTTGTCCTTTGACATAATTAACTGCACTTCTGAATAACCAACTAAATTCACTAAAATGTTGAGAATTATTTCAAATAAGATGATCAAATAATAGTAGTAATATGATGCATTGGAGTTTTCCCCAATTCAGAAACAAGTGTTTTTCTAATTTTCTTATGATGGTGTCGCTTCTTTTCTGTGTTTTGTTTTTGTCTTTGTAATTTGTCTCAATGTCATTGTAATTCAGTGCCCCCTTAATGATTTCTCGAGTATACATAAAGGTTGAATGAATGAATATGGGAATGCAGCATTACAGCACTCAAAATCACTCCAGCTGGCAGTCATAGAGAATGACTCAGTGAAATTGTATTCGATAGTCGTGCGTGGTTACGTAAATGTGTGTTGCTGCAGTGAGTTTTGGACAAAAATATCACAGCTGAAGATTTTACAGCCCGATTGTATTAATCTGTTGTTATACACTGTGGTTGTTACAGTCATCATTAATGCTGATTATGTATATTATCTGTTTAATTTAGGTACTCGTGTAAGCAGTGTACAGACTCCTACCCCAACAGCCGAACTACACCCAAAACCCAAACTCGCTCTCGTAGTTACACCCGCTCCCTGACCAGCTCACAGGTAACACTCAATGTGGTTTATCTGTGTGAAAATATGTATTTGTAAAGGTTTGACTATAGCATTATGTCTCTCTCATGTTCCCTCTCGTCCTTCAGCTGGGAGACACCTTAAACCGTCAGTTCGAGGCGGTGTGCGAGACCATGTTCGGCGAAGTGGAGTCTCAGGCCGTCGAGGCCTTGGACCTTCCAGGTGTTTTCCGCACTCGCAGCCACAGCTACGTCCGCGCCATCCAGGCCGGCTGTTCCCAGGACGACGACTGCCTCTCTGTCTTCTCCATGTCGGGCCCCCAGGGAAGCATCAAGGCTGGGGCCGGTGAGTGTGTGCATGTGTGTGGTGTGGCGTACCAATAAATACAAGTCTCTGCATGTGTGTTAGAAGAATGTGTGGTTGTTTTTTTTATGTGGTGGCAACCTGGTGGGGGACACAGTAGGACAGCCTGTGTAAGAAGGAATTGGAATTTTATGACAGCTTGTGTCTGCTTCCCTCTAAAGAAAAAAGATCAAGTTTATGCACACACGCAAACACTCACACATTGCACAGCTGCGTGCAATATGTGAATCCATTTTTAATGTTTAACATTTTTTCTTCTCTATTCCTTCAATCTCTGTGATCTCACTTTTTCACCCAATCATTCTGCAGCACTTTCCTTGTCTGTGTATATGCGTGCATGCTGTATGCATAGACTTGTGTGTATGTTATTGTGCATGCTCTTTGTTCTGTCATTTCTGTATCTCATCTATCCCATCACCCTCCCCAGTGTGATCGCAGGTTTCTTGGGCTCATTATGATGATAGCTCAGCGTCTCCAGCTGCTGCTTTCTCTCTATCTGTCTTCAGTATGTCTCTTCCTGGTGTAGTCTCACTCTTTTGCCTTCCCACTCTGTATCACTCTTTATTTGAAATATGTTTTTTGTGCATTTTGTGTTGATCTCCGATAATTTTTGTTTTATTTTTGCAATCATGCTCTCAGTCAAGCCTAATTTTGTGTGTGTGTGTGTGTGTGTGTGTGTGTGTGTGTGTGTGTGTGTGTGTGTGTCTGTGCGCATGTGCGTGTGTGTGCCACCTTGTGTGTGTGTGTCCCCCTGATATTTATTAAAGCCTCTGTGACGTGTCAAATACATCAACTACCAAACACACATGTGCAGTACACAGACACATACACCCACATACATGAATGCTCCCATACTGGAGCTTAAGAGTTTCATGCTCAGGATCTTTGTAAACTGTGACAAGCTGGTTGGTGTTGATGATGATTAGAAAGAAATGCATTAAAGTGTGATCCTTTATTCACTGAATATAAAATGTCTGCATGCGTGCATATACGTACGTTTGTTCGAAGCTGTGAGGGAGGAGGAAGAGACAGAATCTGCGCTTCTCATTTTAATACCTCTCTCAGGAAATCGCTTTATCTTCCTACGAAGCAGAGTTAGCAAGTTGGTTCAAGGGAAGAGGTTTTCCTTTTGTCACATCTGTCATGTCTGTCTTTTTCCACCACATCACTCCCTACCTCTCACTAAAAAATAGCGGATTTTGGGGTGAAAAGTAATAGAGCTTTTGAGTTGCGTTTATGACTCTCTCTGTCACATCTTGCATTGGCATTATTATTTAATGATTTTTTTCTTTATTGGTTTACCCCCTTTTATGTCAACAAATCTCCCTGTTTTCACTTTTTGTCATTCCTTTCACCTTATCCTTCCAGTCTGTCTCTTTTGATAAAGTACCCATTTTCTAACAGCCCACTATGCCTCTGTCTTCCTTTCTCCCGCTCTTCTGATACTTCAGTCTTTCCTTATCGTAAAGGTGCTCCTCCCCCACTTCCACCTCGCATGTCCAAGTCTTCACTCTCGGTGCGAGCCCAGAGCAGCACCGAGTCCACCCAGGATGCCTACTTCCAGAGCAGCGGACAGTTGGCCTCAAGCGCAGGCCCTGGGCGCCCCAAGCAGCACAGCAACTCCGTGGACCTGGGCAGCTCTGACGGCCCCTCGGGCCGCTCCTCCAGAGGAGGCTACTACACCGCCACAGGCCCTGGACGTTTCCAGCAGCACAGTAACTCGGCAGAAAGCCTTGATGGGGTCAGGGGTTCGCGGGAGCTGGTGCCCTACGGAGTGGGTCCGGGATTTGGAGTGAGGGCCAAACACAGCAGCTCGGCTGACAGTCTGCTGGAAGGGCCACCAAGGCCAGCCAGGGAGAGGGACGGCAGGGTCGGGGGCAGCCTGGGGAAGTCAGTCTCTCTGCCTCAGAACAGCATAGTGCTGTGTAAAGCTGGGGGCCAGGATGAAGGGCGTGGTGGGAGAAAGTGGAGGCCATCCATAGCGGTACAGGTGAGAAAGGACAAAATTGGGCTGCAACTAACTAGTATAGTCATGTAATCTTTTAGTCTAGGAATGTCAGAAAACAGATAAAAATGACCATTACAAGTCTTCAAACTGCTTGATTTGTGTTACCAAAGTACTCAATTTGATCAATTGACTAATCATTTCAGCACTAATCAAAGTACAATCCCAATTACACAAGGTACACGTTGAAGAAACAGTTTGACATTTGGGGAATCCAGTAATTTGCTTTCTTGCCAAGAGTTAGATGAGAAGATTGATACTACTCTTCATGATGAGTGGTGTCGATCTTCTCATCTAAGCCCCAATAACAAATGATGGAAGAATCCAAATGTCTAACTATTCCTTCAATTCCAGTTGTGTATGGTGTCTTTAGGGTCAGTAAAAACCTCTGTGCTCAGACTATGGTGCTCTGTGGCTTCTTCTGTTCCAGGTGGACAGCTCAGAGACTCTGTCAGATTCGGACGCCGAGGGCAAAGCTCTTACAGAGGTCCACTCTATAGGAGTCCAAGTGGAAGATGACAAAAGGTAATGGGAACACAACTAGAAATCAAAGCAGGGAACAAGTATTCATCTTTGAAACCTCTTACCAACTTGAAGTGTGTTTATTTTGCCTGACATTTAACTTGCCCTAATTATAGACACAATCTTGCAAACTGTGCTTTTGTTAATTTGCTTACTTTTCTTTGCCCCAAAATATGTGGCTTCATCAAGAGCTTTCCGTCTTTGCACAGTAATTTATGTGAATAATTGTAATATTTAATTTGAAAAGGGCTTCCATCTCCTGGGCATCCAACAGTGCAGCCACATATGGTTGATTTCTAGGCTAGATCCTATTATTTCATTTAACATTTCATCAGACATCACAGCTTGAACTCAGTAACACTTTGTTCCAAGAATGTCTTGTTTTTCAACTGTAACCATGACTACTGGAAAGCATACACTCGACATGGCTTTCACACACGATGCAGCCCTTCTAATTATATCCAGCATCGCTTACGGGTCAGATTCACACGCGTGGATGCGAGCACTCGCGACATCGCATACTCCCGAACCCCCAAGCAGTGTGTGATAATGCACCTGTTAACAATGTCCCTCACCTCCTGTAACCATCGAGGAGGAGGTGTGACGTCGGGGGGGGGGGGAAGAATCTGAGTCACACCTCACATCTCATGAGACCGCAAAGGAGGATGAGGGGAGGTGGGGTCTAAACTTGTAATAGCGTAAACACTCATCACTGAGTCCAGTGACATGACATTTGCACACACGCGTGCGTCATATGCCAGAGGATTTAGCAGGGCTTATCACAACCGAGTGAGTAGTAGTGACTGCAGTGACAGCATGGCTATCTTGCTCCAATAGGAATGTGCAATCATTTGAAGAAAAAACTGACTTGAGTAATGCTTTTGCATGAGATACTCTGTGTGACTGGATGGCCCTGGGCCTGCTGTGACTCCCTGTGTTGCAGGCGGGCTCGTTTCAAGCGCTCCAACAGCGTGACCGCAAGCGTGCAGGCCGACCTGGACCCCGAGGGCTTCCCCGGGCTCAGCATCGCCGTGCCAACGCAGGACAAGAGTCTTCAGTTCGGCTGTTCCTTCCAAAGGCACTCGTCAGAGCCGGAGTCAGCTAGCCAGTTCGCAGATTGCCACCGCACTGTCCACACGCAGGGACAATGGGCCTACAGAGAGGTAAGTCTGCTGTGATACGCTTGGCAAATACTGTTGTACTGTATCTTATTATTCATTAGTCAGTGGCTCCTTGTTAATGTAGATGTAGGTATTAGAAGAAGATCAGCAGATACCTTATGGTGAGATGAATTGCCACTAGACGTAGACATGAGGATTGAGGATGGGTTGTGCCAATTCAGGCTGTTCTCATGAACCATTCATAAAAGTAATGCACTGGAATTAGTATGTATTCCACATATTTATTACTGTATGCAGCACAATGACTGCTGATGTATAAGAGCCTGAAGGATGGGTGGGTCATAAAACATAGGGCTTTCAAGCAAGGGAGCGGAGTTCGTGTCCCGAAGAAGTTAAGGGGAAAACACAAAATGTTCACCCAGGAAACACGTGTTTGTGTCCTGGGGAGTACTTCTAGGGGGGCCAGTGTTTTAAGCCACACCACAATCTTTTTTTCTAATCTGAACTCATTTTGGTGCCCAATCGCCGTCGTCACATGACCTTTTGTCAGCTAAACTTAACTGCAACGGCCGTTAAAATGACCAGGACCTCCCACTCTACTGCACTCTACCCAGCTCACCGTAACCTTTTGTCAGCTAAATTCAAGTGTAAAGACCGCTAAACTTAACTGTAGTGTGACCAGTCGTCACATGACCGGCCGGCACTCACCGTAATTCTGTAGGATATCATACAAATTGTTGTGCATACATTTTCGTACGATATCATACGAACCCATTCATGAGAATGCGTTGACCAATTAATAATGGTCCAAATACCATGTGTCCAACAGTTGTTTCCTATGTTAACCCAGGACTTTCTCCAGAGTGGCTATACCACTGAGGCCTGCCCAGCGGACCCACGGCCCCACCAGCACCCACACCTGCCTCCACGTTCCCACTCCCCTCTGCCCATCACCTCTGAGAGAGCTTGGGCGGGGACGCCGTCCCTGGAGGGCCCCCGGAGCCTGCCCGACTCAGGCCGAGCCTCGCCCTGCATGAGAGACGGAGAGTTCTTCTTACGCCTCCTGCAGACAGAGGTGGAGAGGATGGAGGGCTGGTGCCAGAACATGGAGAGAGAGGCAGAGGAGAATGAACTGCCAGAGGAGAGTGAGTTTGGGAGGAGGATCGAAAGGGATCAGAGAAAAGGATAAACGATGAATGACTCGTGCATTTCTAAAACTACTTGTGTGCTCTTTCCTCTCTAGTTCTCGAGCTGATACGAAATGCAGTTGGCAGTGCCCAGATGCTCATGTCTCAGAAAGTCCAGCAGTTCTTCCGCCTCTGCCAACAAAGTGTGGTGAGTGTGTGTGATAGCATGCAAAAAGCATGACAACACACATTACATAGGGTGCATGGTTTTGCTGAGATTCACTGTCGCTAAAGGCAAAATTAGCCTGACCGCAAAAACACTGTTGCAAAAAAAAAAAAGGTCCTGTGTAAGTTTGTTGTCGGTGTCTCTTTCACAAATCCTTGTATATCGCTTTGTCACCCATCATATGTTATGGCATGTCTCCCTGCCTCCCCCCCCCCCAGGACCCATCAGCATACCCGCAGCCCACCTCTCAGGACCTGGCAGGCTTCTGGGACCTGCTCCAGCTCAACATAGAGGATGTCAGGGTGAAGTTTCAAGACCTCCAGAGGCTCAAGGACTCTGGTTGGAGGCTCCCCCCTGAAAAGAAGGTGAGAGGCCCAGGGGTCCAAACAGCCATGGTTTCCCTACAGCACTCCCCCAGAGCTAAGATGGCAATGTGCAGAAGAGTAGCGCAGATGGCCGTGCCCTCCACGCCTTTGCAGGCTGTGAAAATACAAAACGGCAAGAGGAACTGAGCTTGAGCTGCTCACGACATGGTGGAGTCTTAAAAATGCATATCAGGCTTTTTTTTGCATTCATTGCAGCTGGTCAGACAGAAGAAAGTACTTGTCTGTTACATTATGGTCTATAAAGGTTAGGCTACTCACTGATCAACTACATTATTCTTGATAAACTAACAATTGTTTCTCTTTTCTTCTTTTTCTTTTTACATTACCTTTGTTTACCTTTTTTCTTCTCCCATTTCATTTCCTTTAATTCACCTGATGCATGCTGGTGATTCTTTTTGCTTATTTTTTGTCAATTATGGTTATTTGTCATGTCATGTCTCGGTCCGTGATTGTTCCTTACTTGAATTTTACCCTTTTATTGGTGATTTTGCTCTTTGGTTTGTCATTCTGTTTGTTCCTTCCAATATCTCCAATATTTCTTTTTGCATGGGATCCCTTTTGTACAAAACCATTTTTTTTCACCACCCGACACGACAAATCCACTGTCCGTTTTCATCTTATATATATATATATATATTTATATACGTATCACCATTGCTGGGCTAGGAGGATAAGAAGCTTCCTCCTCCCTTACCAAAGAAGCCAGCAGGAGGGGTGAGTGGCAGCCTCAGGGCCGATAGTGTCGGGGATGGGGGCGCCGGAGGTGGGTCGGGGGGCCTGGTGGTGCCTCGCATTGGTGGACATACCCTACCCATCAGGGAGAAGTCCCTGGACCTCGGGGACCGTCAGAGGACAGAAACGAGGAGGAGGCTGCTGCAGACCAAGCGTACTGCCTCTTTCAGGCAGAACTCAGCGACAGAGAGCGCAGACAGCATCGAGATCTACATCCCAGAAGCCCAGACTCGACTCTGAACACAAGACCGAGGTGTGTCCCACCCACCTCCTCACTCAACCTCATGCCTGCGAAGCTGACCTGCACACCAATCTCAGTCTTTCTCTGAGCCCAGTTTTGGATATTCTGTAGGTCATCGCTGTTTCTCCGCTACCCTCCCTTCAGCATCTCAATCACTTCACTTTTTTTTGACAGCAATGACAGCCATTTTAGTGTCTTGAAATATGGACATTTTACTGACACAGAGGCCTAGATTTGAAATGGTAGCTAGCAGATATGAGTTATAGACTTTTTTTTTTAAATACTCAGAATTTCATTTTGGCTGACAAACAAGAAAACAGTCCACTTTTATAACAGTAGTCAGCGGAGGTTCACGCAGTAGTAGCATGCCTGTGCGTGTTTACCCAGCACTTCTTCATCAATGAAAATAAAGGGCTTAACGGGCATAAAACCTCTGTGGAGACGAGGAGATGACAAAATATCACTATGGTTCCCCTGTTGCCATCTCCTGAATGCCATTTGCAACAGAATCAACTACGATATAGCCGCACTCTTCACTGATGCTACCAGTACGGATGAATAAACATTGATTCATTTCTCACCATCAGTTTAAATGCCCTTAAAGTCAGATGGTTGGCAATCCCCAAAGAACATTCTCCAAGCATAGTCAGTCAACTAAAAGCTGGCACTTTTCACCCAGGTGCCATCTGTCCACCCAGGCACCCAGTCAAAGAATATGTGAACTATTCTCTGTCTCTTTCCCTTATTCATCACGTCCCTAGACTACCCTCAACATTCAGCAGTGAGGCTGTTTGAATGTGCAAGCGCTATTTGTACATAGTGTGCACACTCATGTTTGCCAAAAGGAGCTCTTGCGGTGTAGCATCACAGCCTTGACAGCTCGAGAGCATCTCAAACAAAAAAACAGCCGTTTGCTTTTTATGTAGTCTCTCTGAAGTTTCAAGTGTTAAGGGTTGGAGTTGCTGGGAATTTTTAGGGGAATATATATTTTGGTGGCATTTTCAGGACTTTACTGAAAAGGCCCCCATTTCACTGTGAGACTATACCACCACCAAGTGGTCAAATGAGGACCCAAACCAACAACAGTGGTCTGTAGAGAGTTCTTTCCACCTCAGTCAGGAATTAACAGACACCCTGATGAAACAGCCACGAAAGAAGATCAGTTTCTTTATTCCAGTTCTTTCCCTTCTCTTCTCTAGACATATTTAGAGTGGACTTTCCCAACGATATGTTTGCATAAGTGCGAAGAAGTAAAAAGGGGGGAGAACTGCCAAAGTCTTCAGCTGAATCCACTCGCCTAACTTGAAGTACAATCCTCTCAGTTTCACACACCGCTGATGAAAGAAGGAAATGATTTCTCTGAATCGAAAGGAAAGTTAACGTAGCTCCCTCAACAGCCCATCCAAAGAGTCATCGCAGAGAGGAAACCATCTGTTATGAAATGACAGAAAAGAAGCAACATGATAGTGTTTGGTAATTACGCTGAGATTAAGTAACACTACTTATGAATGGAATTATGCTGTAGGTTTGTTGCACTATGTGTTCCGTTCCCTTCCTCTTTATTTATTTCTTGAAATCATACTATCTAGTGTTTCCACGGAACAAAGTAGCATGATTTTAAAAGCTTTGAAGGGGTCTTGCTTATTTATTTATTTATTTATTTATTTATTTATTTATTTATTTATGTCCAAACAGATATTTCTACTTCAAGTAGTTTGTATGGATGGTGCCCATAGGCTTGTATGCGTGTGTGCAGTGTGAATATGAAGGACTGTGTGTGATGAAGCCCAATGAAAAGTCCAAATCAGCAATTTTTAAGACAAAAAACACAAAATATAAGAATCTCTAAGCATGACCTGTTTTTGTTTTCTAAACTTTGGATGGAATGTGTTGGCAAAATGCGATATTTTAATGGGAGATGTATATTTTATAATATAATCTACATTTCTAGATTAGTAGAGACTGTTGAGTACAGTATATGTACAAAAACAGCATATATCAAATGTGAACTACTACAGTATTATTATGATAGATTATAGCATTGTGTGAAACTACAGCTGTGTGGCATATCCAGACTCAGTACATGTGAAAAAGAATTTCAAATGATTATAATCTTCAGTTCTTTGTGAGTGCTGGGTCAGGTTCACAGGGTATAACTGGCAAGGGTGTTAATTGCCAAGTAAGATCCTCCTTAGGCCTAACTGTATATCTGTCTGTGGTTCTAACAACATATACTGCTGTATCCCCTCCCTGTATTCCCCCTTTAGAACCAACTACATGTGCCTAACCAGCTATATGTGGAGGTTTCCTTCTAACACAGTTTACAGTATATATATACACGTATATATATATATATATATATATATATAGAAAGACATGTAAATAGAAAAGTATAAAAATCTGCAGAGAATATTGTTAAAGCAAATGTTTTTATTGTACTGACACGCCACCCTTTGTCTCCCTCACTTTCACTTGCAATACACACAGACAGATTTTGTTGATGTTAATACTGCATGTTTTATGTCAACCTCCTTTGGGGGGGGGGAAAAATTGCAGAATCTCATTTTTGACTGATAAAAGCAAAGCAAATTTTGTAGCTTATATACCTTTTTTGTGATTGAAAACAAATGACAGGATTTTACAATGCCGCTATTTCAACGAGTCATGCCTTTGTACAAAGATGATATCCTTGGAGGACAATGATACTGGCAACCTTGAAACAGCAATCAATGATTTGATTTGAATCTCAACAGATCAATTTAACAACCTCCATGTAAAACAAGCTGCTGGCTGAGAATCAGACTTGATGTTTAATTCATTTGCAGCAGTGTGGGTTGCAGAGCAGCCTTTTTATCCCCTCATCCTCCTTTGTTACCCTCAGACTCGACAACATCTCAGTTTGACACAGCCCTCATCAAACAAAGCACAAATACCTGCTTTTATACTGTTACTCCACTGTGAAGGCCTCTTGACTCCACCCTCACAATCCTCAAACCTACACACAGAGGGATGGCAAGGCCTTGAAGGACACCAGAAATCCAAGAGGCTTTGTTGGATATTTATCCACCGTAGCAACTACTACTACTTCTTCAGTTATTTCTGACTTTCTCTATTTGATCAAACGTTGAGATGTTAGCCGGCCACCTTGCCTTGAAACAGGTCCATTGCATACACATTTTCGCTGGTTTGATTTCCATACTTTTTGTTCAGTATTGCCTATATATCTCTCCAGTATAAATACAGGAGCCTCAGCTAGAAATAGCACCTGGGTGTATACTTGTGCAAACATGATCTGAGCACTCACCAACACATCAGACAACTACTATACGGACCCTTTTCACCTCTTTCTAGAAGTGCAAAAACCCCACGCTGACAGCCAGACGGACAAGTCAACTCCGAGTACCTCAGTTTCTAGCAGCGGTGTCTCCAACCCCGACGCAGGCCTCTGTCCTCAGGGGATTCTCTAACACCACATAACCGACAGACCCTGATAATACAGGACCAGATCAGTCCCGCAGGAATATTGTCCATATTCTCTGAATGAAAGGGGAAATCATTTGAGCTCACTCTAGTAGCCATTTTCTGAGACTGGAGAGCGGCAGAATCACAGGCAGTGAAAGCAGTGGTGGTTGAGGCAAGAGCTCAATTGTAGCCAATGTGTGTGGGCTGTACTGTATACCGTGCATCTGCAACAATGTGGAGCAGGAGGGATGCTGTTGCAGCAGATTTGAGTTTTAGTTATGCAGGCATTTCTGACAGGCAGAGCTGCTCTGGAGGAAAAAGCTAAGTCACTGGTTGAGTTCAACTTCAGTGGGAGAAGCCAAGGACCTATTTCTTTGTCTAGCTTAGTAACCAGAGCTATTAGCTGTGACTTCTTGTTCCATTACTCCCTGCAATAACTAAAACTGACCCGCTGACCATGTCTTATTCTGTTGACGCATTTTCCCGATGAGCAGCCGCGAATTCCTGTGTTTCAGCAGTTGGAAATACCAACAATAGGGAAATGTTGGGTTAGCATTAGTCTTGCTTTGCCAGACCATCTACGCGCTATGGAGCGGAGGAAGGTCTGGCTACTCCACACAGCATTCCAGGATGGGAGAAAAACGTGCTCTGGTTTATGGGCATTTCTTTAAACCAATCACAGTCGTCATGGGCGGCGCTAAGTTCCGCACGGAGCCGCTGTAAAATAGTTGTGCGAGAGAAAACTCAAATTGGACAGATAGTCTAGCTAGCTGTCTCAATTTACCCTGCAGATATCTGAGGAGCAGTTAACCATAGTCCTCATTAATCCACCAGAGTTTAAAATTCCAACACGAAGAAAGCAGAAGGAAACGGAAAAAAAACATGCATCCGGCGGAATTTCCTGGATATAGATTAGGTTAGCATTAGCAGCAACTTAATATACCTCTGCTACAGCATGAGGAAACAATGCAGTAAATACTGTACATGCTGTACATTTACCTGTGAATCTCTTGTGCATACTGTAGGTAGGCAATTTCAAACCACTGCGGGAATGGCGGACTCCTCCACTAACACTGAAAACTACTACACAGAAAATGTATTACATCATGTAAATACATTCTATAGCCGTTGCTGAACAAAAGCCAGCCACAATCAGTATCAAAGACGGGATCTGGTTTCATAAAAATCTTAAGAAATATATCTTTAATACTTATTTATACTGCGACCAAACTTCCTTAAAAACTTATTTTTTGGCTCTCCTCTCATAGGCTTTACTTCCCTCTGCCTCCAGAGCAGCTCGAACTGCTGTAGATACCTTAACTGAAACTCCAATGTGCCTTTAGCACTGAGGTGTAATTGTGTTTATATGAGTGCGTGCGTGTGTGTGTGTGTGTGTGTGTGTGTGTGTGTGTGTGTGTGTGTGTGTGTGTGTGTGTGTGTGTGTGTGTGTGTGCGCACGCGTGCATTTACACTGTAATGTTGCTTTACAGTATACACACAGGTAACCATGTGGGTCGGAGACAAGTGAGCAATTACTGTGTAATTAACAAAAAAAAAAAGAATACCCTGCCACTCTCACGTTTACAAAAATGTAAATACCTGTTGCCAATGGACATTGCTATTCTCAATATTACATATATTGTTATTACAATATTATTATTAGTATGATTATTGTCATTAAAAGGATTAATTATTGCCATCACTCATTATTATAAACGGTGTTGTCGATTTTAGCCATGAGTAGACATTGTTCTGTATTCAAGGGCGAGTCGTGTGTACAATAGCAACAACAAAAAAAAGTGAATCTACGATGACAAGTCTTAAATCGCTGCTACTAAGGAGATGGAGTAGAAGTAAAACAAACTGACAATTTCTCTGGGAAGACATTTTTCTCTGGGATCAATGATGGACACTCCAATGAGGAGTGAGAGATCACCACAAGAGGAAGTCGTGAACAGATGGACTGCATGGAAGATTCAGACATTGGACTTTATTTCTCCATATTCCACTGTAAACTCTATGTTCTGCCAGAAGAAAACATGGACATTAAACTGATAGTCTCTCCACTCTCTGTATTCTACTCTATAATGTAGCAAAAACTAAAAATAGCCCCTCGGTGTCTACTCTCTCCACCTCTCCTCCTCTTTCATGTATTTCTCACTGAACAGTATGAGTTTTAATCAAACGGGTTTGATACAGCAAGCTTTTCTGTCTTTAAGCTCCGCTTTATCTTGAGTTCTCTTGTTTTATACACGTTTGATTCAGTGCCAAGACAGCATATTGTACATACAAACATTAAATGCTTTTGTTTTTGTTTTCTCCAATAAAAAACAATTGACCGGAGAATATAGCAATAGCGATGCCATAAGACATGAACTTTATTTCATTATGCCACCAGTGGATACACAAGATGCATGAGAACAGCACAGTGACGGGGAGATGCGGTCCCAATATGTGCTGGACGGCAGTGAAGGGTGATGCACAGTGAAGTGTAAATCATGATTTTGTTTGTTGTGTTGTTCTCATTTTGTACATACAAATTTATTTATTGATCTTGTATGTTTTATGGATCTACATGTGTCAAAAGGAGCACGTCTGATAGCGCTGCAGTCCAGAGAGAAGGCACACTGTGACGTGGTTTACCCCAACACAGAATGTAACACTGTCAACGTTGTCAAAACATTTTCTAATAGCTAATATTATTACTATTAATATGATTATTATAAAGCTATTTTAGCGAGTTAAATGAGGGGTGCGGTGTCTCCTTTGTCGTTTTTTGTGTCGATTTCTGACTCTATTGAATGTTTTAAGCGCTGAATTCTTAAAGGGGCGCTATGCAGTTTTGGCCATTTCTTCGCTGTTTTCTGGCTTTTTGCTCGCAGGTTTCTCTATAGAGCTCCACCTACAGCTTCGGAATAGATATTTGGCAGCTCCTATGTTTACTTGTGTCCGACTCCTCGCTCGGTCAGTCTGCCGTTTCCTCTTTCTCTGTTCCTCCGACAATGCTCAGCCATGACGATAGTGTTAAAAACTCCATCGCTACCTTGTTAGCCGATTCCTGAATGGGCGTATGTGTGCAGTGCCGTGAAGCAATTTGTTACATCGCGAAACCTGATATCACGCCATACTTCCTGACGCTGAGGCCAGCCGAAAGTTGGAAGGGTGTTTTTTCCGCTCACAGGCGCTAGGGGGGGGCGAGACGACCACCATTCAACCCACAAAAAGTCATATAACCATTCCAATGACTCCGAAGCTGTTCAGTTAATGTAAATTAAGCTAAAAAAAAACTGCATAATTCCCCTTTAAGTCAGTCAAATTTGTCTTAAACTCCCTAAAAACGTGGTGTCAAATATCAAGTATTTCTCTGTTATATGGAATATCCATGACTAAATAAGCAACAATCCAAGTTGCTGTTACTGGTTATTATTTATGAAGAGTTTAACTATCAACAACAGTTGACAGTGGCCTGGCAATATAAGCAAACAAGCCCTCAACTGTCATCAGGTTTTGATTCAAATGTTGCTAAACTCTGATTGGTCCCCGTAGTATACTGTATGTGACATCACCTTTTTCTGACCGAGCCGCATCCACTTCAAACCAGTGAGTAAAGGAAGGACTAACAGATCCCGTTGCTCTTGACGGAGACGAGTGAAGTCTATTAGAAGCACTTTTCCGGTGATAGCTGAGTGTTACTGTGCAGCTGCAAACTGAGCTTGCCGACGTAGATGTGACGTGAGCTGAACGTGTCTGAAAGTTTTAAGTCTTCTGGTAGCTGTGCCAAGAGAAATCTCAATCATTCCCAATCTTGCAGAGACGGAGAGTGTAGGTATATGTAAGGAGAGAACATAGGCACAGGCTAATTATTGCTAACTAAAATGCTAGTTAACATTAGTAATTAAACTAAACAGCTAATGTAAGTCGAAACTGCCTGCGAGCTTCTCCTGTACGGTAATTCCTCTACTATGCGACAGTAGGTTGCGTGGTTATGACACAATCGTTAGCCTATTTTTACTAAAACGTCTGCTACGGAGCCATAACGTGAGGTACAAGGTAATGGAGCCTTTTATACATTGTCGTGTTTCTTTAGAAATAAACAATGGTCAAATGAGGTCTTTAAACGCTTCAGATGTAAAGTTATTCACTGTCAAAGTGACGCCAAAATGAATGGCAGTCAATGGGATGCTAACGGGGGGTGATGGCTTGGTAGCATCAAAATGGCGCCATAGCGGCTTCGCTCTGAAAAGGCAGGCTTACCCTCTTGGTTATGTGCCAAACTATTTCCTGGTTCTAAGCAGCTGCCAGGCAACCAGTGGAGACTCCAGCACATAAGCCCCATAAAATCAAAGTGTTGTTTTTACACTTCACGTTTTGTACAGATTAAACATAACGTGTGAAAATGTGTGCTGTATTTTGGATAGAGCCAGGCTAGCCGTGTCTTTGTGCTAAGCTACGCATTAGCTTTATATTTAATGAGACATGAGAGTGGTATCAATCTTCTCATCCAACTCTTAAAATGTTGAATTTTTTACTTTAATAGAAAAGTGTGTTTATGCAAGACCCTATTGCTAATAGTAACATGCTGAACAAATACATAGTAGAGCCTTTACAACTGTGCTTGAAGCGTAAAACATATTTCAATTATTTTGAAATGTTTTAAAGTATTAAGTCTTTCCTAAGCTAGTTGCATTAACTCAGCCTATTGATAATACAAAATTATTTGATACTGAACGCAAGACTAAATGACTAGTAGATGGACATTTTTTGCAGTGCAGACCCACATGGGCAGCAGCCATCTAAAATGCAAAGTAGAGGTCAAAGAGAAGTATTTTCCAAATAGAATTTCCATTTCTCTCTCTCTCTCTCTCTCTCTCTCTCTCTCTCTCTCTCTCGGAATTTGCAATGCAAATGCAAAGCAGAGCACATACACCTATTAAGGTAGGTTAAAAGAGGACAGAGAACAATTTAGCACTGGCATTCTGAGTCAAATGCACAGTCCCTGTGGGTATACTCTTCCCAGTCAGGCCTACACACACACCGGATAGTACTTGTACTTTTTAGGGGAAAAGTACACTTCTAAGCAGTTCTAAGAACTACTCTCCTGAAAAAAAAAATTGCCATTTGCATTCCCACCGGCCAAATGGCCATAGGGACTGGTAGGAGGGGTAAGGGAGTGATGCAAGCACCGCAACGGTCTTTATAACATCGTCACTACACCTTAGCACCACATACAACAGAGCAGCATGATGGAGGAGGCGATCGGAATGTTGGCAACTACATCATCGGAGATGCTGCCTATCCACTGACAAGCTGGCTCATGAAGCCCTTTCCCGACACCGGTGTCCTCACACAACAGCAAGAGGTGTTCAACTACGAGACGAGCAGAGCAAGGGTTGTGGTTGAGAATGCACTTGGCAGACTGAAAGGAAGATGGCGATGCCTACGAAATTTTCATGATACAGCCGGATACAGCGCTGATAACCTCCGCCATCTTGGTCATACTTTTTTTGTAACTCCCGCCAGCAAATCAGCAAATCAGCAACAGATCGCATGTAGAGTATTTTGACAGCTACTTTGCTGATATATAGGTCTGATAACATTTTATTAAATCGGAATCGGACCACAGTGTTTCTGTGACTTCCTGTTCAGCCTGCAGGCTGCTGGATGCGGCTGGAAACTGTCCGACTTCACAGCGGATTTTTGTCACCTTAAGAACATGCAGCATTAGCCTCAGGGTAAAAGAAGCAGGTTACAACCATATATATCTATGACAACCAAAGGTCAGGAGATAGTCAGATATAAAAGTGTGAGAGGTGAATGACTGATGCAATCCTGAGGCACTTAAGGGTTGCTGAAAATAAAAGCGCTGCAAAGAACATCCAAACAGTCATCCAGAAGTGCCCATGTCATCTTGTTCCCAATCGTGACCGTACTACATAGAGCGGGGAAAAAAAGAAGTGTTTCTCACACGCGAGTAGTAAAGCACTCAAGGTTTAAATATCTTATCAGAGAGACTACAGATACTCAGCTTTTAAGAGGAAATTGTGTCTGAGCACAACACAGGCAATGAACAAGAAGTCCCTGAAGTGATGAGACCTAAAGGATGCATAAAAATGCCCTGCCACACAAAACCGCATTTTTTGAAATATGTTAGGTCCGTATGTGTTTGTGTTATGTTGTGAATGTGAAAATGAACTGCTACCTCCTCTGTCAGCTCTAGCCACTGAAAAAAAATAAGCAGAGAAATCAGGCCAATTACCAAAGCTGGTCAGTCTGACGTGGTGTTGCCTGAGCTCATTACTATTCATGAGCTCGCCCAGTTGCGCTGGGTAAAAGGATGCTGATAGACAGGCTCTCATTGGCTAGCTGTTAGCCAATCAGAGTCAAGCAGCTTAGCTCGTTGAATATTAATGAGAACTGGCAGAAATCGAGCTGAGTCTTCCTGCAGGCTTTCTGTGCCACGCTAGAAAGGCTTGAAACAAGGTAACCAAGGCATTTTTCCACAACATTTTTTACAGAGTCCATGGTAGAACTTTAGACATTACCACAAAGTAATGAAATATGTGTGGCAGGGCACCTTTAAAGCGCCATTAGACACATATATAGTAAGACAACTTTGTTTCTCGACCTTGCTTCAAGGGATTCCAATGTTTTTAAAAGCTTACAGGCTAAGGGCACTACAGGAAAATGTTAATCAAATGGACCATGAACAACAGTATTTTAATATATCTTGAAAGATTACCCAAAGTTCGGAGCTTTTCACGGAGCTTCTTCAGAATAACATGAATCTTTAAGATCACTAATATACTGTACAACACCATTCATCAGAAAAGTCAAATCACCTTTTATTCAGCCATTTTCAAAGCACACAGTAGAAAAGTAAAAAGTGCTTGGAGTGTTAAACTGTTAATTTTCAAACAAACCTTCAACCTTCTCCTTCAAAAAATGAATTGTTTCTGAAACAGCAATTAAAACACCTGAGAAGCTGTCAGGAAAGCGTCACATGCTGAACAGAAGATTCCTCTTCTCATTTATTAAAACAAAAAAAAAAAGCACAATTAAAAGGTGCTCTAAGCGATGTTGGGCGATGTCACTTCTTGCTGACGTTCATAGTATTGTCAAACAAAACGGAGGCTAGCTCGCCCCTCCCTCCTCCTGTCCCCTCCCCCTCCCTTCCGCGCACTAACCCGCCAAATCCTTCTTGTCGGTTATTGGCTGGAACACTGTTATGTTTCGTGGTGCAGGTTGGCACAGTTTGTTTTTGTTGGGGTTTGTGGAGCCTGGGCTGTCTACAGAGACCACGTTTTTTACAGTGTGTTCAGGGGACAGGCAACTCGCCGATAGTGAGATGTTTGCTGTATGTGACAAAATCTGTAGCCTAAAAAAAACGCGTGACATCGCTTAGAGCACCTTTAAGAGACAGTGACACATTAATCTTATTATCTTTAGGACTCAGAGCTACAAAGGAATCATTAAAAAGCAGAGTTCCATTCTTTCAATTTTGTAAAAATACTAATCCATTACACAAGCGCTGTCCCTTTAACCATAGTACATTCGTTTCCCCTTATCCCACAAACATAATGACAACCTGAGATGAACTAATTCTCAATATTCAACCTTGTAGAGGTTGAACACTTCTGGGGTTTAAGGCTCACATGATGCCATCCAGTTTGAGTGTCCAGGCCTGACCCGGGGAATAGGGCAGTTCAGGCAGAAGGACAGTAAGACCAGCACTGGGGTAGACTGGGGACCAGGGTAAGGGATGTGGATTCCCCAGCAAAGTCACCTGGACAAGGGACCAAAATCAATTATTATTATTTATTTATTTATTTATTTATTTTTTACATTTCATGTATGAGGAATCGTACCTATATCCCTTCTGTAAATTAGATAACGCTGGTTGTAAATATTCACGCTGTGGACAGCGAGTGGTACAAATAAAACCTACGTATATTTCTGTATTTAAGGTTACATATCTTTCTGTCAAGGCTTTACTGAGTTGTAATCTGTAAAACAACATAGTCCCGTTACCTTAGTGAATACTGATGTTTTGGGTCCCAATAGTTGCAATGTCAGCTTGGGGGGTTTGGTTGTCATGATGGCGTAGACAGCAGTCCCTTGAGATGTATACCTAGAAAAAGTGGAGACAATAATTGCATCAACGATCTCAATTTTAGAGCATCTAGTAGCTGAGTGGTTAAAGAGCATACCACATAACAGCAACATCCTTTGCCGTTATCCCCCTCTCTTTCCCTGCATGTACTGTCTGTATCTCTACTAACACTATAAAAAGGCAAAATACCCTCAAATCTTAAAAAAAAAAAAAAAAAAAAAATCAATTATACTGTACCTCTTTCACACCACCTACCAGGGTTGGGCTAGGGTTGTCTGATCAAGGTTCAACCCTCCTTTTTGGAAATTCAAACCAAGCCAGTCTACATGGGTATAGTCTCGCTTTGCCAGGCCCTCTTCCAAAGCGCCCTGAAGGAGGGTCTGGCTACTCCACATAGCATTCGGGCATGGGAGGAAAACCAATTCTTCTTTAAACCAATCAGAATCGTAACGGGCGGTGCTAAAATCCGCACAGAGAAGTCGTGCGAGAGAAATCTCAGATTGGACAGATAGTCTACCTGGCTGTCTGGATTTACCCTGCAGAGATCTGAGGAGCAGTTAACCATTAGTCCTCATTAATCCCCCGAATTTAAAATTCCAACACAAAGAAAGCAGAAGGAAACGAAAAATACATGCATCCGGCGGAATTTCCTGCAGCACCGGAGCAATCCCAGGAGTGGAACGCGAAGGATAAAGACTAACGTGGGTATAACCCTGGTCATGACAATAGATCACGTGGGTCAACCCGGGAGCAATGCATAACAATTACCTTAGGCTAAGTGCTGGAAATGGGCGGGGCTTTCATGTCAAATTCAGTTAACAGGACAGCTAACATCACATACTCCAGTCCATCTGTATACCTACTTGTTGTATTGTAGCTACTTGAATCTGTCATTGTTCAGAGATAAATAAAGCTTACTTCATGATTGTTTCACAGTGATTACATTCTAAAGCACAAATAAATAACCAGCAAACACTTCTCAGATGATTTTTGTGCAGAGTGATTTATTCTCCTCCGCATATTAATTGCAGCAGCTGGACAAGGAAGTAGGTTACTCTAGTATCAATTTTTGACTATTTTGAGAAGATTTAAAAAAAAGTAAAAAAAAGTAAAGTTGGGCTTTGCTGTTGGCTCTACGACTCATTTTTAAATAAGACAGATGATTTGATGAGTTAGACACCTCCCCCCCCCCCCCCCCCCCGGCCCTGATTGGTGCATCTGAACAGGGAGCGAAGGATTTTTGCAAATCACACTACAGGCTGTAGGTGGTGCCAGAGGAGCCGGATTTTTTTGTAAATGACCTGCTTCATGTAGTTCTACTGGAACACAGGGTCAGTTTCAGCAAATATGACAGAAAGTTAGTTTTATAAGGCTTACCTACTGCACCTTTACCGTGATCTAAGCAAATGTTATTCTGCACTTCAGTGCATTGTAAATCAAACTTAAAACTGAGTCTGTAAACACTATTGTCAGTCCACTTCTGTCCTCTATACAACATGCATTCATTTTCATTAGAAATAACAGCAACTACAAGATCACACACTGCTTCTTGGGATTCAGCTCTCCCTCTGCTTCTTACCAGACTGGTACAGTGGTGTTCTCGTACTGGACCCTCCAGGGTTTAGAAGCGTAGATGGCCTCCCCGTTGAGCTCGAGCCAGGCTCCAACACCCCGGAGTCTCTCCTCAAACACTGCGGGTATCATCCCATCAGGTGTGGGACCCACATTCAGAAGGTAGTTACCTCCCAGAGCCACAGTGCGAACCAGATCCTGTTACAGAAGCAGGAGGAGGAGGACAACCAGTCAGTCACTGGAAACCTGGACACCTCACTGATCAGTTTTATTCTTGTTCATTTGTAAGCAGTGAAAAATAAAATGACTGACACGTCATGTGCTTGGCTTCATTTTGGAGCAGTATTCTCTTGACAATGATGGCAAAATCAAGGCACGCATGACTAACAGGCAATTATGGATCAGCAAATTGACGGATTAAAATAAGCAACACTTCCCTCATTAGATTAGATTAGATCGATTGATTCCTGTGTGAATGTTGCCTTCTATGACAGATTTATATGTTAGCAATTAACACAGCCACAAGTAACAAATAACAAAAATGTGTTAATTACAGATGTACACAAAAGCAGAAACGATCTGTATTCTACATGTACGAGCGCCATATACAAAAGCCGAACCTGTCTAGCTATCATTAGAGCTATGGTAATCAGTTATAAAAATTATACTACCACATATCCTCACCTCAATGATAGTGGGCAAGTTCATCAGTTCACTCATCTTCATGTTTCGACGGTAACCCCAGGAAAACGTGTCCACAGATGTGCACTTCTCCCATTTGTGCTTGGGCAGCTGGCCTGGAGTATATTTGTCTTCACAGTTATAGTAGCCACCATGTTTACAGGCACAGCCACTTCCCCATCTGTCATTGGTCACAACGGTATCCTACAAGGAAGACAAGGAGAGGTACATGCAACCATACTGAAACAATAGTTGAATATCTTGCTTTTTAAAAAGGAAACAGTGTCTATGTACAGCATTCTTGCACAGTTAACAGTTATGTATTGCTTCCTAGTTATAAAACTACTTACTTTGACAGGGCTGTCATTGTAGAGCCATGCTAGGAATTGGGTGGAGTTCCAGTAGGTGTCAGGCGCTTCCCAGTCCCCATCAGACCAGATCACCTCAGGTTGGTACCTGCATAAAAAAAAAAAAGGCAAAGGTTTAAACACACTGCCATGTTGTATTGACATGTGATTGTAGCTCGCACACTTGCAATCAGCTGATGATGAGTGTTACAGACCTTACAACCATGTTATAAAGCTCTGGTAGAAGTTTACGCAACACAAACTCTTGTGTTTTGAAGCCATTCTTCTTGTCAATCAGGTAGAGAGGGTGGAACCACTCATACAACGAGTTGTAGAGTCCATAGTGCAATGACCTAAATGAGGAAATTAAAAACGTTAGAATCTGTCACTGACAACAATCAGAATCCATAAGAAAAATTAAAAACTAAGGAAAGTTATATATCTCAATGACATGATGAATGCAAAAGCTACAAAAGTCAGCACACAATAATTTAAGTTGTTTAATCTTATTTTAAGTGATGGGCATTTATCTTGATATCTAGAGTAGGATGCACCAATCCAACATTGTTTATGGTCTGTAAATATATTTGACCCAAACAGCTATTAGGGTGTGAAGTGTGAGTGGCAACTTGGGAAGCCCCCTTTAGACCTGACTGCAATCTAACAATCATGTCTTCTGTAAAGGTCCGGGGCCTGTACCACGAAGCAAGATTTAGCGTTAACGAGGTAACTTCAGGTTCAACCCAGGGTTTTCTGTACCACGACGGTGGATTAGTTGTTACCGGGTTCAATCGCCGTGGTGACTTATGCTGAACACCTAACCTGGTCGGGAGCAGGTTATGTTGGAGATTATAGATCAACCGGTGTAAAAGCACCGCCTACTGACCAATCAATACTCAGCGTCACCGTTCTTAGAAGATCCATTGACTGAATGGGTGGAATTCAGTGAGTAAAAAGAAGAAAAAAAAAAGAAAAAGCTTGGTGCGCGGAGAGAGAGAGGTGCGCTCTTAAAAGTTAAAACATTTGGAGACCGACAACACCGTTAACATTCCCTGATGGATATTTTTATGAAAAGGTAGACAGTTTCAGTGGAGGGAATTACGTATCTTTGTAAACTTTTTGAGCTGTGTGTTGCCAATGCGCGCATCGGTTTGAATTATGTTTTTCTATTTTTTTATTTGCTCCCATGATCGCTTCCCACTGCCAGGGTTGCAACTGAAATAATAGACTGAAGCAACGACAGTTTATGGAAAGGACAAGTGTAATTATGGTCAGATCTTGTGCCTGACTGATGGGGAAGCTATATTGACAAGCGCTGTAATTTACGCATAACAGCGTACAACTTATTTTGCCAGCTTTTCTTCCTGTTTTAGGAAGCAGCGACTGGATTGCTTTTTGCTTGTAAACCGTGTCTGTGTTCTTCATATTTATGTAGAATTATAGTTTGCTCTTCTTATGTAAAATATCAGTTGTAGATGGTAGATGTTTGCAATTGGGAACGACTGAACTAGGTGATAACCGCCTTTGTGACACAGCTTATGTGGGACTGGTGGTTGTTAGGGTTAGTGAAGCCGGGTAACTGAAAGAAATCCAGGGCATGTTAAACTTGCTTCGTGGTACAGGCCCCTGGTTGGTAATACATCACACACTACTGAAAAACAGACCAAATTGGAGAAAAATTGGAAAAAAATTGTTAAAACGTCCTTTATATATTCAAGTCATCACTTCAATAATTACCAGCTATAAACACTTTCCCTGAACGTCATAACATTTGATGGCCCACCTGTTGCGCACTGCCTCCCCCAGGTCTCCCACTAGGTCCCTGTGAGGACCAGTATCAACTGAATTCCAGTTCCAGGAGTTTGGAGACTCCCAGTTAGTAAATCCTTCGTGGTGTTTGGCAGTCAGGACGACATACCTGCAACGAGGGCAACGTTAACATTCAGTACATGTGGCACTGTATTCGGTAAAAGAGCAGATGCAGGTGTTCGATACCGGAAGTGAAGCTGTTGTTGTCAGATTCCCTTACATTTAGGCTAATGTTAGCTAAAGAAATACACTCACTTTGCACCAGAAGCCTTGAAAATGTCCGCCCAGTCCTCCGGGTTGAAGAACTGAGCTTGGAACTGGGGAGCAAACTCCGGGTAGCTGAATCCAGGCGGGTAGTTCTTTGACATGTAGCTCACACACTTCTGGTCCGGAGGCTGCTGGCCCTGCCAGTGCCACCAAAACCACTCGCTGCCAAACCCGGGGACAGAAAACACACCCCAGTGGACAAAAATCCCCACCTTGGCCTCGTCGTACCATGGAGGCAGGGGTCTGGCGTCCAAACTCGTCCAGTCCGCAGTGTACCGAGCCGCCGTTTGAGAAACTAAAGCAACGACGAGCGCGGACACGGCTAGCATGATCACAAGTTAGCCTAACGTTACCTGCTCACTCCTCTTGACTGTGCGCACAGCTTGCTAGTAAGAAGCTAAGTTTAGCGCCGATGTTTTCACAGACTGGTTTTACTCTTTGTCGTGACCAGACTTATTTTTACAGGCTGTATATGGTTGTGACTCCCACAGGTGTTATAGCCATAGACTGTTATGGTTATAGCCTATTTCCCATCGTATGATTGTAATCACATGAATTATCACGTGAGGATACCGCCTGTATGTTTTTTTTGTTTTGTTTTTTTCATTACAACTTTATTAAACAAATAAACTGCATGGGAACTTATTCATGTGTATGAACTATACAATTTATTAGAATTCCTAAATGCAATAAATTTAAAAAAATTAATGTATTTAAACTAGCTAACAATATTCTGGATTGACGTTGACATGAGAAAACCACTAACTAACTAAACACTGCATAGCTCTGTAGATTGTTCTATTAATAAAAAAAAATAAAAAAAAAAGCGCCCAGTGAGCAACGTTAATTTTCTTTGGAATGAATAGGACGTTATCTTTGCAAGGTATCCGGTTCTGTACTAACGTGATCATGCCGGGTCATTCTCGTTGCTGCATACAGGGTCCGCGGAGGAGGTCTCCAGCTGTTCCTCGCAGGATGTGTACACCGCCACAGCGTCCAGCCCGGCCAGGACGAGTGTCGAGTCCAGCCGCTGAGGCCTGTGGCTGTAACCCAGCCGCTTCAAGGTTCGCCGGGTAGTCCTGAGTGAGATGGGCTTCTCCTGCCCGCTGCTGTTGTACAGAGCCTGGATCTGCACCACCGTAGCATTGTTGTTAGCTTCCACCACTCTCTCCATCGTCCTCTCGCCGCTGTCATCGACGAGGCGTTTTCTCCCACATGACCCCCGCTGACTCGAGGTCTTCTGCTTCTCGCACCATTCCCTGTAAACTCGAGACACCGCAGTCTTTGAAAAGCCCAACCGGTTCACTGTTTCCGAGATGCTGCAGCCGCCGCGTCGGGCTCCCACTATCATACCCCGCTCAAACTCGCTTAAATCTCGCGACTTCCCCATGTGTCACCGGTTAAGTCCAACAGAGACTTGGGTGTATTAAGAGAACGGACTTAAGGAGCACCGCAGATAACTCGCTTTCTGCACCCACCGTGCATGGAACGGCTCGGAACCATGGATGGAACGTTCACTCTTCTTCTATGGTTTTTGGCACAGTGTATTCAACGGATGCAAATTGTCGCCCTCCTCAGTTGGCCTCGTGATTTTCTTCTTCGACCATTTTTGGTTATATTTGATCCAAGAATATGTATTTACTACAACGGCCACAAACGCAGAGCAGCCCTTGTCACCACCACTTTTTAAACATGTACGATAAACCATTCTGCAAACTAAAAGTAAATTATGAATGAACATGCAATTGAAAAAAAAAATGTGGTCTTTGTCTGCTACTGCCTCTATGCATAAGGCAAATAACCCTAAGGTGCTCTGTTCTTCCAAAAAAATATCACTTTTAATATCACTGTGCATCCCGCTTTTGGAAATTAATTAATGTACAATTGCATTACAGAGAACTAAGGTCACCCAGGCGATGGTGGAAGAAGCCTGTCATATGGTCTTTGCAAAATCAAGAAACAATAAACCCTTCCAAAATAATTCCTCACAGAAAAAGAAACATTCAATCATGTTTATTATACTTATACCCAGCTGTCATATATTGGACTCCATCATAAAAAAAACATTGGCACATATTATATTCAGACCCTGCAATATTTCAAGATTTAAAAGAACCATTAATAGTTTATCACAGAGATAAGAATCTAGTCTTGTACATGCAGATGTAAACATCTGTGAAAAAGAGTACACAGGATTTGTTGAAACCTCTTTCAAATGGATGTTACAAATGCAGATGATGTGCTCAGTGCAACAATACAGTCAAATGTAACTACTTCACTCAACCTTATACTGAAAACAATGAAGGTAAGACGTCATGTTCACTAAAACACAGGATAAGTGAACATAGGAGCTCAATAAGAAGAAATAGAGATTTAATATCTAATAGCAGTACATTTTCAATGACTTCAAACATGACATTTCATCATTCAGATTCATTGTCATTGAAAAGGTGACAGCCTTTTAATATAACGGTGCATGCTAAAATGCACAGTAAAATCCCACTTAAATCCCACTGATTACTTAATTTACAATTGCACATACAGTACAGTAAAGTGTAAACAGACATGTCCCTTGACCTAAAGACTACTTGGTCTATTGTTACAACTCTCTGACGTTAGACTACTCCCTCCAGTTTCAGACACCAGGCATCCCCAGGAGATGCTGGCATTGTAGGCATAACAATTGTCAGTCCAGCTGTTGGTGACACTGGTGCCCACTTCAGTGGAACATTAGGATAGTCCAGAAGTGTAACCTGTGGATGTAAATAAGTAGTGTGTAGAGTTTATGATTATGACAAATGAGGTTAACTGAGATTAAACTGTGTTAGGCATACAGGTGTAAGGCTTACTTGTGTGGCTCCAGACGTCTTTGGTGCTGTGAGCTGAAGTGGTTGTTTAGACGGCCAGCCAAGGATTATGGCGTAAACGGTTTTGTTTTTAGCAGTGTACCTGTAATAGGAACAAACAGTGGTTTAAGCCAAATGTCTACAGGCTTTGCATTATTTTGCAATATGTTGCTAGAGAGAGTGCAGTCTGGACTATCTGGCTTAGCCTGCTGGCACTGCGACCTGGCCTCGCTTTATCCCTTGTGTTGTCCTTCCGGGTCAAAATTGAAAATGAAAACTTTTTTTGACACTTTTGTCACATTTTGTAAAATGTTCTTGTCTCATTTCGATGTTTTTGCTGCATTTTTCAACGTTTTCTGCGCTTTTTTTCAACTACCACCAGTATACACTAACAGCAACTTATCACCACTATTTTTACACAAATTTTGGGAATTTATAGTTAATAAACCTAATTTTGCCTTTACGAAATTATATATATTTTTTTAGTTAAAGCCGAAAGTATGAATTATTTTCGCTAAGATTCAGATCAAAGGATATTGTTGGATATTCACAGACTGTCAAAGTTTAGTCAGAATAATGCTTAAATAAAACAGCCAAAAGTCAAGTATACTAATGAACTGATCCTTGACTTGGGTAGAGCGTTTCATGGAACCATCCAGGTTACTTTTGGGGCAATTTGGTTGAAAGAAACCCAAATTTCTGCTAAAGAAACTTTGAAAACGGGTCAAATTTGACCCGAAGACAACAGGAGGGTTAAGTGGCAGAAAATGGAATTGGAAAAGAAACACAAAATGACATTCTCACCAGACAGTGACAGTGCTGTTCTCCGTCTGGACCCTCCAGGGTTTGGAAGCATAGATGGCCTCCCCATTAGTCCCCAACCAGGCACCAAGTCCCCTCAGCCTCTCCTCAAACACCGGGGAAACCATGCCATCTGACGTCGGCCCAATGTTCAACAGGTAGTTACCACCCAGTGCCACCACATACACCATGTCCTGAGGAAAAGAGAGTGTGAGATTGACGCCCGAGATTTTGGGGGTTAGTGGCCCTGCCACACTTTAGCATATTTCCCAGAGAGAGCGATAGATAGGCTGAACTTTCCTTTAGCATCTGTGTTTTAGGTGCCTTCAATATCTTTGTTTACCTTAAAGGTTCAGCTAAACGTAACGCCTCCAGCATGAGTTTAAATACACCTTCAGGAGGACAGGAGCTTCACAGAGTTGGGAAGGCACTGCACAATAACACACCATGGTTAAACTGTACTGCCTGCTTAATTGTCTCCTCAGTTGAGTGTTCATTAAATGCTTCTGTGTAATTCATCAAAATCTCCCAAACATTCTTCACGTATGTGAGTTTTTCATTAACATTGTAGGGTTGACTATTGGTGCTTTCACAAAATATTTTCACAATGAGAGTTTAGATAAATAATCAATCACCAATAATGTGGATACAATGACTAAATGGGTAAAGGCAAATAACAAAACAGCTAGTAAGTTTGGTAAGTTCAGAAAATAACATCACTTTACTGTAATGCAGCCTCTGAAGCCAGGAAAAGACAACACTTGTGTCATAAAGATATTATGATATCCATAATGTAAGACGATATCCAGCCTCATTTATCGATTTCGGTATAATATCAATACATTGCCCAGCCCTAACTGGACGTACAGTTGTAGGCGAAGACATACTGTGACCTTTACCTTAATGATGGACGGGAGGTCCATGAGTTCGCTCAGCATCATGTCCCTTCGGTAGCCCCAGGAACGGCTGTCGATGGACTGGCATTTCTCCCATTTGTGGTCTGGAAGTTTAGCAGGCGTGTACCTGTCAGCACAGTTGTAGTAGCCTCCATGTTTGCAGTAGCAGCCCTTACCCCACCTGTCATTGGTAACCACCACATCCTGGAGAAACACACAAATGGTTATCTACAGAAAAAAAGACTGCTGCTATTTTATTAAATAGTTTATTTCTCACATGTGATACAATGCTACTGATGATTTAATATCAATCAATCAATTAATCAGCACCTTTCAAACATGACAAAATGCCATTCAAAGTGATGAACAGTGACTGAAAAACAGACAAGAAAAAGGAATAATAAGAGAAAAATATATATGAATGGATTTTAGAGACCAATGCACACTAAGATAAATAAAAAAATGAATAC
This sequence comes from Gymnocephalus cernua, assembly GCA_023631565.1. Classification (NCBI taxonomy): domain Eukaryota; kingdom Metazoa; phylum Chordata; class Actinopteri; order Perciformes; family Percidae; genus Gymnocephalus; species Gymnocephalus cernua. Next base: position 21,655,729 of record CM042438.1, read on the forward strand.
AATGTATTTAAAAAAACAATAAAATGTTGAAAACAATATATAATATAAAACGTATGTATGAATCGTTATAAAATAATTAAGACAATAACTGTCATAATACCTATATATACGGTATATATACGGTATATATATATATATATATATATATATATATATATATATATATATATATGGTATAAACATATAAAACACTGAAACCAACAAATATAAACACTTAATTAAAATAATAAAATAATAAGAGATAATATAATTATAATTATAAGATGTGAAAGCCAGACTGAATAAGTAGTTTTTTTTAGTCTCTGTTTAAAGGTATTTATATTTCCAGCTCCTCTCAGATCCTCAGGCAGGCTGTTGCAACATCTCGGTGCATAGTAGCTAAAAGCAGCATCAGCAGAAGTTTTGGTTCTGCTTTGTGGAACAGCTAAATGAGAAGAGTTGGAGGATCTGAGGGGCCTTCCTGGTTCATAAAATAAAAGCATTTGTGAGATGTAGTCTGCTGCTAGGCCGTGTAGTCCCTTATGAACTAGTAAAAGAATTTTAAAATCAATACGAAAACTAACAGGTAACCAGTGTAAAGATTTTACATTTTAATATAGTGATTCCAGAATGTTAAGTAAACATGCTCTGATAAAACCGGTTGTTGTAAACACTCTATTTCACCTTGACTGGGCTGTCATTGTAGAGCCAGGCCAGGAACTCGGTGGAGTTCCAGTAGGTATCTGGTGCCTCCCAGTCCCCGTCAGACCAGATCAGATCAGGTTTGTACGACATCACAAGGTCCACTAGCTCTGGAAGAGCCTTTTGGCCAACAAAATTCTGAGTCTTAAATCCAGAAGCTTGGTCCAACAAGTAAAGGGGATGGTACCATTCATATAGAGAGTGGTAGAGACCAAAGTGCAGGGACCTGTTGGCGGAGAACTATATGATTGAACACACACACAGGACACAGCAGTTTAGCCATGTCATTTTTAAGTCAACTATGTCAACTTGACTCATTTTAGATTTAGAATATGATTAGAGCTGCAATGATTAATCGTTTAATCGTTTAGTTGTCAACTCTTAAATGAATCGCCAACTATTTTGATGATCGATTAATCGGTTTGAGTAATGTTTTAAGACAAAAGTCAAAATTCTCTGATCCCAGCCTCTTAAATGTGAATATGTTCTAGTCTCTTCTCTCCTCTGTGACGGTAAACTGAATATCTTTGAGTTGTGGACAAAACAAGACATTTGAGGACGTCATCTTGGGCTTTTGGGAAACACTGATCCACATTTTTCACCATTTTCTGACATTTTAGAGACCAAACAACTAATCAATTAATCAAAGAAAAATAATCAACAGATTAATCGACTATGAAAATATGATTAACTAATATTAGATTGTTTTGTTACTTTCCACCATTTATTTATTTATTTTTTCTTTTAATAAAAAATGACTCAAACCGATTAATTGATTATGAAAATAGTTGCTGATTAATTTAAGTTGACAACTAATCTTTTAATCTGTGCAGCTCTAAATGAATGAATTTATTTTTTAACATCATATCTTATTATCTATGCTCCCTAACTAGATAAATGTATAATTGAATGAATGTAGGTGCAGGATCCTTCTCCTGATCTCCTTACTTCTTCCTGATAGCTGTAGCCAGTTCTCCCACCAGGTCCCGGTGAGGACCTACATCCACTGAGTTCCAGTTCCAAGACCCCTTTGAGGGCCAGTTTGTGAATCCTTCATGGTGTTTGGATGTGAAAACCACATACCTGTAATTGTAAAAGCATGGACACATGAATGGCCTTGCACATTTCTGGGACAAAGAAGTGAGACGGTATAGCCTATATGTTAAACACATTCTGATACGAGTTTTGAGAGACACTGATTACTATAAGATGAAAAATATAGATTATTGTATAATAAGCCCTGAGTAACACTGCCTACAAGAAATCATATGCATGGCACCTGCAGGTGGGGCTGTGGCTGAGCAAACACTGGCAACTAAAGAGACTTTCTGCAGTCAGATACTATAAGCTACAGCAGGTGTGTACATCGCACTGTGGCCCATAAAGAAAAAGTTGTAGCCTACAGCAGGTTTGTACACCTTTGTTGTGCACAATAGGAAGAGCTGTAAGTTACAGCAACAGGTTGGTACATTTGTATGCACTGTGACACCAGCTATACCTGATGATCATTACCTGGCTCCAGAGGCTTTGAATATGTCTGCCCAGTTGTCCGGTTCGAAGAACTCTGCGCGAAACTCGGACGCAAAATCCGCGTATTTAAAGCCCGGCGGGTAGTTCTTCTGCATGAACTTAACTTCTTCAGCGCGCCTTTGGGAGTGCCACCAGTACCAAAACCACTCACTAAACTGCCCGAAGCCAGGGACCGAAAAGACCCCCCAGTGGACGAAAATCCCAATCTTCGCCTCGTCGTACCACTTGGGCAGGGGTCTGGCATCCAGACTGGTCCAGTTTGCTGCGTAGCGCGCTGGACATCCAGGTGCCCACATAAGAATAACACAAATCAAAGGTATGCATGTAGGCCGCATTTGAAGGGACATGGTGCCTCGTGAGTAGGCTACGTGTATAGTCCTATATGGCGGTTAATAGCTCTTGTTATGTGCAGTCAGAGGGCGGGGGACAGGTGACTTTTAACTCTGTGTCACATGCTTCACACCTAAATGCTGTTGTAAGAGAAGAAGAACGTTTACATAGCCTGACAAACAACAACCCTGGCTGCAAATTACATTTGCTGCCGCTAAGGTGCGTCTAGATTTCTAGGCTAGTGTTTAGTGTTTAACTATCTATGGTTTACGCGCTCCAGTGTTGCTCCAGTGGGCGAATCTGCGATTCCTATGAAGGCAAAGGAATGTCCCGCCCTGACCTGCCTCTGATTGGCTAGTACGTCACCTTCGTTGGTTGGATTGGCTAGTTCCACACTTAATCATACAGACTGTCATTTCCACGGGAGAACAATCGAAATGTAACCATGCAGCTTTTGAACTCAAGAGAGCCAAACTGGTGGACATCACATCTGACATTTGTGTTTTAAGCATTGGTACACCATTATAAATATTATTTACCAAGGTAAATTCCACGTAAGTGTAACGTACTGTGGCATTAAATGCTTTTCTGATTCTGGTCAATGTGTCCTCACCCTACCCAAGAACAAAACACTCCCTGTCAGAAGTAAGCAAACCGGTAATATGGCAGTGTATAAGAACAAAACAACATAAGGAGTGAGACTGCAGCAGCAGTTTGGTTAGTTTGGTTCAGTCTAAAATGGCTTCAAAACATCCATCCTACTCAGATTTGAGTCAGTAGCTTACTAACTTGTAGCCTGGAAATGAAAAACAAACAAACAGGGAAATGCATTTTAACTGATCTCTTTATACATTGTAATGTAGTCAGTTGCTTCCTGAATGCAAAAAAAGCCTGTGATTTCAGTGAAGACCGGCACAGATCCCTAATCACTGAATCATTTTTCACTGGTATGGGCACAACCACTAGAAGGCGTCACATGACACTTTTGTATCAATACAGCAGGTTGACAACGTGTTCCATGATAACCAAATCCATGACAGGCAGCAGGGAAATGAACATATATCACGATCAAGATTAGATAGTATTTACATGTATAAAAAAGTCCATAAAAAGACAAAACGGGTGATTATAAAGGAACTATGTCAACTATTACACAACACATTTATTGCAACAATATCCACAAAAGCAAATTTCAACTGTGAACTGCCATCTTTTTGAACAAAATAAAACATGTAACAAACTACTTTGTCTATCATCAATGAGTCAATAAATAAAGCCATCTCACAGTAATAATTTAACATCAATAACAGTATGGCTGCAGTTGTTGAACAGTAAAACAGTTCAAGAAATAGTTTTCTTCTCCAAGTGCGGCGGGCTACAGATTCACTGTGTTATCTACATCAGTGCAGACAGCCAGCTGCCTTTCAAGCATTTGTTTCTCTACCAAGTCCTCCACTCTGCCAACCTCCACCTCATCTACGTCGTCCATAAAACTGGACCAATCTGTACCCCCGTCTGCGCGTTCCATGGGCTCTGGTTGGCTGGCGGGGTGAGCGGTGGCGGAATCATCGTGAGTGGTGGTCACGCAGTTGCAGCTGTCGCAGATGCCGAAGCGTCTGAGTCCTGGTGAAACGCTGGATCCAGTGAAGGTTCGCCTGCAGCTCTTACATGACACCGGCCAGCAGTGCCTATGGACCTGTTGATGGTCAGCACAGTGAGAGAGACAACATACTGTGACTCCTTTTGCACAGGCAACACCACATTTTTGATTATTATAGGAGAAGAATAACAATATAGAGACGCCAAAAGATTTACTGCTCTCTTTATAATCCCTTCACTGCACACAAAGCACAACAGGGGAACAAGAACAGAATTTAACAGCGCTCAATTAAAGATTGAGCTGGCTAATTACTGTTTACAACTAACTGCTAGCAATTACTGGCTTTAACTGGTTTTTGTGCATACCATTTCATCTTAACTGCGTATTATTGACATTACAATTCTACTACAAGCGAGACAAAATAAAACAATCTGTAAACTACAACAAGGCGACACATCATTGCCACTGTGCAATTTCGCAATAAAATTAAATAATAATAATAAAAAAAAAGGCTTTAAAAAAGTGAACAATCAAAATTCTTAGATTCAGATTCATGGAGTCAGACTGATTTCTTACACTGAGGGCATGGCTGCGGAGGTGCTCCTGTCTTGTGAACCTCTTGCCACACATGGGACAGGGGAAGGGCCTCTCTCCTGTGTGGCAGCGGATGTGTCTCTTCATGATCCCCTTCTGCTTGGCAGTGTACGGACAGAATGGGCACTTGTGGAGTTTCACTGGCACTACCAAACCATCGCCTGCAGGGGGAGAGAGAGGCCAGCAGTTCAGATTTACCTCAATGCTTGAGAATCCATTGAATGCAGCATGGTTATTAGCTTCGGTATGTTTATAGGAAGACCTATGTCACCCTCGGCCATTTGCATGAGCTTAGATTGATCTTGCCAATTACCTGTGTCCTCTCCAAGCCAATCAGACTGGATCTCCATGATGGATGATCCCGCAAACCCTAAACCCTCGTCAATCCTGCCTCCTCCTGTTTGGGTAAAGCGCTGTCCCACTCTGTCCCCCGGCGGACTGGGGCCTTCACCCCTGGCCAGCATCTCCATCAGCTGCCTGGCATTAAAGGAAGGGCTGTATCCCAAGGCAGAGCGCTCATTGGAGGGAGAGGGAGGAAGTAGTCTGCTATGATGAGGATGATGGAGAGAGGGCCCAGGATACGAGGCCAGGTCTTTGGTGTCAGGGGACTCCATTAGCTCCTCATCGGGGTCATACTCTATCTTGGGGTTCACTAACTCTGGGGTCAGGGCAGACGATGAAGAGGACGAGAGGTTTGTCTGATCCATGTGTCCCTTCTGTTCTTCACTCCCAGATGCAAATTCCTCCCTGGAATGGTAGTCGCTGTCCATGTCTCTGCTGGTGCCCAGAGTTGTGGCGACAGGGATAGACAAGGGGGTTCTAGCCGAGGTCACAGTCTCCGGACCTGAACCCAGCCCTCTATCTGCCTCTGCAGCCTGTGAATGAGGCTCAGCAGCCCCCGCGCCGCCGGAGACTGACGCAGCAGGAGTGCCGCTGTCTGCAGGACCTATCCCTCCATCCTGTGCCCGGTTCTCCTTCTCTGTGTTCCTCTCCTTCTCCTTGTTGCATATTTCCAAAGACGAGCGGATGTATCCCTTACAAAAGTTTACCAGATCAGTCATCTGCAGGTAGCTTCCTGCTGACATCACCTCGATGACATTGCTTCTGTTCAGGGCCAAGCGGCCAGAGTAAAGGAAGTCCAGGATAATAGAGAAGGCGTCGGCTGTCACAATGTCCAGCGATGCTGTGCTGTAACGCTGCCCACTATCCTGAAAAGACATGGTACAGATCTTAGCAGGTACACTGGATGCCCTACGTTGACAAAATCAGCAATGTATATATGTAACAAACTAGACCAGACCTCCAAACCAGTTTACTTACTCCAACCAGCCACCCACGAGGAAGTTATTGATTTCTTACATTATTATTTACTGCTTTAATAGATAAGTGGTCTTTAAGGCATTAAAGTAATACTTGATGAGACAATATTATCTCAGCCAACTCATTACATTTGTTTCTAAAAAGCCATGCCCAAAACTTGCCCACCTCTCCTAGAAATAAAAAAAAAAAGTTGGGAAGCCTTGATAAAAGCTATTCTCACCTGCAGATAGTGAACCAGAAGAGCCCGGAAATAGCCGCTCCCAGCAAACAACACATTACGATGGGCCTTGAAGACACGGCCTTCGACAAGGATGCTGCAGTCACAGAAGAAGTCCCTCTTACGCTGCTCATTGAGCTCAAAGAGCAGTTTGGGCAGGTAGCAAGGCACTTCCATGTCTGTACCTCAATGAGCCCTGCCAAGGAGAGAGAAGAGAGAGAGGCAATATATAATAAAAATGTATTTGTATAGTGCGTCAGCTAAATGACATGTAATGTAATGTAATGCTTTTCATACAAGGAATGCAGCACAACGTGCTTTACAATAAGGGAAAATAGACAGAATGCCATAAAATAAGATGAAATAGAATATAAAGAATGCACAACATAAAATGGAAAATAAAACCCAATGAATAATAAAAAAAGTTTAATAAAAATATAAAAATCAGTAGCCATATTTGCAGGATGCACATCAATAAACATTGCAGCAGCATCAAAAGGTCTCCATTCTCTTTATCTCTGTTCCTAGCTTTCCTTTTCTGTTCTACATCAGTGGTGATTTGAATTTTTAACCCAAAAACTCAAGTGCACTTTCTGCCAATCAGCACCTATAAGTGACTTGAGTCTACAATAAACACAACAGAACGGACACAGACTCTCAATAGTCAACATTTAATTTAAGACATTTAAATTATACATAATCTGTAAAACACTTTATAGAATACATAGGATGCAAAAAAAATCAAGTGAAATACATTTTAAAAGAATTGCAGCAGTGTGAAGTAGGCCTGGGCGATATGGCTGAGAGGTATATCACGATATTGCTTGATCGTATTGATCGATATTGATAACTATTCAGAATTTGAATTACCTAGAAAGACTAAGAACAAACATGCCGAATTTAAACATTTCTGTTTAACACTTAGGCTAATATAACATTCAACTGTTCTTCAATTATCAACCCCAATGTCGACACAATGAAAAACACACAGATACTGTAATTAAGTACGGTCTGTCTTACAAACCCAGTTGCTAGATTTGGTGGTCCCGTCTCTTATCGGTATATATTGAACATGTTTTATATTGATATTGATCAACTGTCTATCACGATACGATAGGTTATTGCCCAGGCCTAGTGCGAAACAAAGTGCAAAAACAAAAGTGTCAGGCCTGTATCAGGGCAGCCATAGCTAGTTAAAGGCTAAAGTGAATAAATACGTTTTCAGCTTTATTTTAACAACACATCTGGCAAGCTGGCTTTCCTGATATCTTTAGGCAGGGGGTTCCATAGCTTTGGGACGTAGACCTAATTGACAAAGGTTGCATCAACAATTTTCTTTTGCCTGTTAGAACCTCCAATAACCCAGCATGTAAGTGGGAGTTTAAAAAGGGGAAACAGTAAAAGGTTGATTTAAGACTTTTTTGGTTCTGTAGTGCCAAACTACATTAATTATGATGTTGTGTAACACGTCATGAAATGTCTTTATAGGAGACGGTTTCTCCACTGTGTTCGATTATTAAAACGTATTTATTACAGTACTAAGTCAACATTGTTTACAGGGAAAGGCAAGGCAGCTTTATAGCACATTTCAGAAAAATGGTAATTCTAAATACTTAAAAAGGGAAAGGAGAAAACGTTCCCTTGATGAGCTTATATGCATTAGAGTAGTGCAGTTGAAATCACTGAGGTCAGGCGATGTTTAATACCCTAAAAGACAGCGAGGCTCAAACATACAAAGCAAATAGACACACGTTTGACAGAGGAAATAAAAAGGGAAGGGGACAATAATAAGCTCTAACGTCAGTTCAGTGATTAGCTACTTACAAGCTAACTTGTGTTGCTAGCGCCGAGTAGCCAGTTAGTGATACTTTATTAGCTAAACAAAAACGGCAGACTTACAACAGCGACTGTACTTCACGAAGCATGTTCACCGACCGTGAGATAAAAGGACATATAATACCGTCTCACCTGTGTAATTACGCGACTGAACGCGAGAAAACCTTTATCATAACACAAGGATTTAGATTAGCAAGGTGCATTGGCATTGTCCATAGACAATTGTCCAACGGCAATATAACAACTTCCGCTTTTAGCAATAAGTGACGTTTTTCATTCATCCAATCGGTAGCCAACGGAGGCGTAGCCCTTACGGTACAGCTCCTACATGTAGTAGCCTATAATGAACTTCATGTTTATAAATTAATTTATTGGATGGGGATAAATTAATTTGCAAATGCACTGGTAAAGACAACATTTTTAGACCAAATCCAGTTTGGTCTAAAGGAATGGCTACCCTCTCTGGCTATAATGTAATTTGACAGTGGGACTTTCATTAATAGCAAGATTATCTGTGGTGTCCCAGGTTTGACCCAGTATAAGAGGTTTCCTGTCAAAGTGCAGAGTTTTTATGTAAATTGCATAGTTTATACTGACTTATGATACAATGTTTTTTGTACTTTTTTACTAATGTTCACCACACGGAACAGTCATACAGAGACAACCGTTCCATGCAGGTTTCTTTTTGCGGGGCGGTGCATCATAGAAAAACAAAAATGACCATCTCTAAAATTGTAAGGGTTGGTGCGAAGGTAGGCAAAGCTTGGATCCAAATGCAGATTAAAGACAGTCCCTCCAGAAAAACGTGGATTTTATTTTGTGATTGTTACAGGCAAAAATCCTTAACTATGTTACGTTTTCTTAAAAAATGGCTGCTGTTGTGTGAAGTATACCCAATATTTTTTAACATATTTTTTCAAGCCCCGCATTTTGCGCGGATATCTGCAATTTATCCGGCGAAAGTGCGGCGTATTTGAAAAAATGCGGCATTAAATATGTGGACTTTGGCTGATTATGCATTGAATTATGCGATCGCATAATCACGTTTTTCAGGTGGGACTGTTAAAGAGGTTTATTTCGGAAAGCAAACACTTACTGGAAGCAATAATCCAAAACTTAAGGAAATCAATGACAGGGAACTCAGACACAAAACAGAACACACAGAACGAGACAGTCCGAAAACAGACAAGGGAAACACAGAGACTAAAATACAAGAGGTAACGAGCAAACAAGGGACAGCTGATACAAACAGGTGAAAGACTCCATAGACCATAGATATATATAAAGCCTAGATGTCTCGTCCGCGCTGCTGGCCAATGGAGGTCGACGTCCGCACCTGGCGGCCATCTTGCCACAGTCAGCTTGCTCACACATAACATTGTGTTTTAATGGTGCATGTACTTTTTAAATAACTTGTTCAAATTCTTACCGATTTTCGGTTTGGTTTGTTATACACGTCAGAGATGTAGTTATGACATGCTTATGGATAATTATAACCATGGACTTCTATATAAAAAATAACATTAAACAGAACATATAGGTGCCTTTTCTGTTGCTGGCCACCTGACATCAGAAATGCCCCTTCAATTACAGTATTCAAAATCAGGCTCAAAACACACCTGTTTACATTAGCCTTCCCTGTTTTAATTGTCTTACCCTGTTATGTCTGTAATTAAGTGTTTGTCTCTTGATGTTATCTTAGCTTAAATCATAGAGTATGTGTATTTATTTATTGTATTATTCTTTAGCTAATCCGCTATATACTATACTTTGGTCAGTGCAAGCTGTGGGTAAATGTGATCTAAAAATAAACTTTATTTACTTACAATGAATATGCACACGCACAAGGTATTTGTTATTTATGTGAAATCAATAGGCTACTAAAACTGTACAGAATGGCAACATGATATATATATCCTTTTATAATAGGAATATTACTGATGTAATAAAAGCATTTGAATTATTACAGTTATTTTAAACATGTTTAAACTATTATAAAAGTGACATTTATTTGCAATAAAAAATAGGTACAAGATTTCCCTTTACAATTATACATAAAGAAATGCTGCATGTTGAAATCCCCACCCTGTAGAGAGAACAACACTACTGTGGAGGTATACACATGGAGGACAGACATACAAAATGACCCAAAAACAGAGCTTGGGCTAATGCCCTTTGAAAAGGACGGTTTTATTGAGCTTCTGTCGCATGTTGTTGCTCTGTAAGCTAAGGTTAGTCATTTTAGCGATGTGGTGCAGCATTATCTTAAAAAACAGGGACACAACTAATGTCAACAGCGTATGGTGGTGGCTGTCTATGCCATACTGCGTGTCGCGAGCCCAAACACATCCTCTGACCCCATCCTCTCCCGTACAATGTACACGACTTCTAGCAGTTTGATGGGCTGTGATCGGCTGGTATTTACTGATGACTGACGAATGACCCACTCTGCTGCCCTGACGGCCCTCACTGTGCCTTCTGATGGAATCACCAGACCGCCATTGTTTTTAAAGTCAGCAGGTGGTAGCTCTGGTCCTTGATGGCAGATGCAGCGTCTGTCACCAGGCTGGCGCTTGCAGCTCACACTCCTCTCTCCAGTGGCTCCCTGTTGTTTTGCCAAAATATACAAATATATAAATAATAGTAATATGGAAATTAATAAGTTACTTTTTAACAATTCAATCTCACTTTTCAATTCTGTGAGCCTTAATACATTTTAGGTTCTCATATTCTCCAACAGAAAACAACAGCATACTTTTAAGAAATTGTATAGGCTTGTCTACTTATAAGGCAAAAATATAAGGCAACCCTTTTTTCCTTCTTTCAACATTAAGGGTAAGGACAAAAATACACACCTAAATGATCATATGTTTTGGGTAATTGTATGTAGGTATGTGTGCATGTATGTACTTTAGAATAAGACAACCACACTAAACTAGTTATAAAAAGGTATCCAAAAGAAACATCAGTGATTTTGTAAACAAACTTCTAAAAAGCCTTGGGTCAACAACAATCTTGTAATACTAGTATGTCATAGCCCCGCTGTTCCTGTGTAACAGCACCTGTATTGTGCATAAATTCACAAAGTAACTAAGGATTATCCCAAATATAATCATAATATTGTCATATCTTACAGCTGAAATGTTTGAGACTATGGCGATTTGAGCATCCGTAGGCTGCAGAAAAGTCTGGCATCTTCCTTGTAAAGCCAGCAATTTCCTGTATCATAATGTAAGATGTTTTTAACGAACCAAACCGATTGGAAATCATGTGCAACTTAAGTTATATTGAAAAGAAAGAGCAATTTTGCCTCTCCCACTGACGTAAAATTGATGGTAGCAGCTAAACTGTAGCTGCTACTAACTAGCTAGGTCTCACTCAAAGCTTCTTCTTGTTATTAGCCAGCTAGGCTAATAACTACAACCACACTCACAGCTTCTTGTTATTAACCAGCTAATAACTACAACCCCAACTACATCCACAAAGATTGTAATTTAGACAAAAGCTAGTCATAAAATCGTCACTGGTGTCAGCAGGCCTCCACTGATACACAACTATGCTGCACGATTAAGTTGTTTTTCGAAAAGAAAAGCTGCAATTTCAACATGTTCAAGCATCCAGAATTATAGCCACGTTAATAACGTTTGTAAGAAACCAAACCGTTTGTAAATCCGTCAAGATTTCAGCGAGATAAGAGTATTTGTGTTCATGCAGATCACTCACCTCACATCAGGTACCACAGAGTCTGCCAGAAAGCTTGACAGTGACAAGATGGCCGCCGGTGATGCTGTTGGAAACTCCACCATAAGACATCTAGGCTTTATATATATATATCTATGGGGCAGACAATCAAACAGGCGGGAAAACACAAGACAGGAAGTAGGCTAAAACTAGACAAGACTAGGGAGAAAACTAAGGGGGCAAGCCTGCCTCCACAGAGCTAAGCCGCAATGGCGCCATTTTGATGCTAATAAGCTATCACCCCCGTTAGCATTCCATTGACTGCCATTCATTTTGGCGTCACTTTGACAGACAATAACTTTACATCTGAAGCCTTTAAAGACTCCATTTGTCCATTGTTTATTTCTAAAGAAACACGACAATGTATAAAAGGCTCCATTACCTTGTACCTCACGTTATGGCTCCGTAACAGATGTTTTTATAAAAATAGGCTAACGATTGTGTCATAACCACGCGACTTACTGTCGCATAGTAGAGGAATTACCATACAGTACAGGAGAAGCTCGCAGGCAGTTTGGACTTACATTAGCTGTTTAAGTTTAATTACTAATGTTAACTAGCATTTTAGTTAGCAATATTTAGCCTGTGCCTATGTTATCTCCTTACATATACCTACACTCTCCATCTCTGCAAGATTGGGAATGATTGAGATTTTTCTTGGCACAGCTACCAGAAGACTTACAACTTTCAGACACGTTGCTCACGTCACATCTACGTCGGCAAGCTCAGTTTGCAGCTGCGCAGTAACGCTCGAGCCTCACCGGAAAAGTGCTTCTAATAGACTTCACTGGTCTCCGTCCACAGCAACGGGATCTGTTGGTCCACTTCTTTAACTGTCTATGGAGAAAACAGACTAGCCTACTGCAAAATAAAAGAGGAAACACTAACAACAGACAGTCACAACGTGACAAAAAGAGGGACAGAAATGTACAAATTATCCTCAAAAGTTTGAGCTGTCTGCCCCTCTCCATTGCAGAAACATATTGATAGGGATGATGACGATGATGATGATGATGATGATGATGATGATGATGTTGTGCAGAAGAGTGTGTCCCCCCCATACCAAGTTCAGCATGGCGCTGCATAGCCGCCTGCCCACATTGTCTGCTCAAGAATATTTGTTTATTTGCTTTTCATTTTGGAGAGAAAATAATTCCTTTTTTTTATTTTAGGACGTAGCGAGAGTAAACAAGTAGTTCCTTCGGCGCTGCGCCACACCCTCTCAGCACAATCCACAGCTCTTAGAAGTGTTTTTTTACACTGATGGGTGCCAACCAAGCGACTTATTTGTTTCAGATATTTTCCCATGGCAAACAGGGCGAATACAAAGGCTTCGCGGTGGCCTGGAGAAACCGCAGGGTAGGCGTACATGAGCCTCCATACTCACCCTCTTTTGAAAATGAAATTTATGGCACCTCATAAAAGTTCTATTCACGCTTATAAGCACCCAAATATAAACTAGTATAAACCAGCGGGGTTTGACTCAGTGCTTGTAAACTTGACCTGATGGAGCGTTGTGTCCGGCTGAAGGCAGGCCAACCGTCAGTTGACCCAGCTGCCCAGCCCTAACATGAGTCCATCCCAAAGCAAAGCTGAAATGGGTTGAACTCTGAGGGAGCTCTGCTTGCAGACCTTCTTGCTCTGACTCAGGGAAACACAAGGCCTTTGTTTGGGTCATTTGTTGACATATGGGCAGGAAACTCCCTCTCCACAGACCTTTCACAGCCAAGCAATCACACTAGGGTTTCTACAATACTGCCCTATCCGTGTGGCAGTTTAATGTTGGTTTACACCCATCAACCCCTTAGAAACAAATAATATTCATGATTTATGATTGGGTTTTGGCTTACGCCTATGATTATGATGGCTCATGATTTGCAGATTGAAGCACAGTCTTAAAAAGTAAATAGATGTTGCGACGGCTGTTATGTAAGGCTGCATCCAGATTTGGGACCTCGCTCATTGTGTGTGTTAGCCACTGTGAGACCCACGGCTGGCACAGAGGGCTCCAGCAGCACCCCTCTGGGTCGCTGTGGTCCGCGCCTCAGCACATAACAGCCACTTAGGCCGGCATTTTCCCAGGCTGAGACAACACACCACGGTGGCAGCGCGAGCCACAGAGAGGGCCTGATTAAAGAGCAGGGACAATGGAGGGAGAGAGACCGTGGTGGCATTTTCCATCTCCGCCGCTGTCTCCTGGGGGGACCAAGTATGTGCCGTGAAACGTTTGAATTATCCCAGAATCTCTGGAATTCAGACATAGACACCGCGGAGAGGACCCTCGACCGGGGATCAAAGAGCTTTGAGAGGCGTGCGGTGGACTGGTGGTGAAGTCGAGTACATAGGGGTGTGGGTGTGTGTGTGTGTGTGTGTGTGTGTGTGTGTGTGTGTGTGTGTGTGTGTGTGTGTGTGTGTGTGCGTGTGCGTGTGCGCGTGTGCGTGTGTGTGTGTGTGTGTGTGCTTGTGTGTTTCGGAAAACTGACTTGAAAAAGATAAAGACAATGTTTGAATATGAATCATATTTTCTTTTATGGTTACATGTCCTAAGATGTTTCCAAGAAAGCCATGTTTGACTTCTGAGGAGGCAGTGACCATTGTGTGTGCGTGTGTGTGTGTGTGTGTGTGTGTGTGTGTGTGTGTGTGTGTGTGTGTGTGTGTGTGTGTGTGTGTGTGTGTGTGTGTGTGTGTGTGTGTGTGTGTGTGTGTGTGTGTGTGTTGCTGTCCTTTCATCCCTCAAGGGATTAGATAATGCAATCATAGCCAATCATTGGGATTCTAATACAGTGGGCGCCCCTCTTTAGTTTGGAGACGCCAGATCTCCTCTGTGGTGGCAGAGGAAGAGGAAGAGAAAAGCGAGCGGGGGAAACCGTGTGTCTCTCTTTCTGTCTATATCTCTCTGTAATTATCACTTAATGTTCTTCGGTGTTCTGGAGACGTCTGTCTCTCGCTCAGTCCTTTCTTCTTTCGTTGGAGAGGAAATGTATCACGATCTGAAATAAATCTGCCAGCCTTTTTATTATTGTATATTTAGCACCAGAACAGAGTAGTAAATGGAGCCGTCCCAGACCACAAGCTTCCGGTAGCGCAGAGCCTCAGCGCTGGCTGACTGTCTTTGCCACAGCCAAGTCCAAAGATCAAAGCCTCCTGTACTATATACAGTTAGCTAGTCATCCTCAAGCATTGACCTCAAGCAAGTTCTCATGTCTGAGAAAGGCAGCGTGTGTTTGTGCATGAGCCACATGCAGAGTGTATAGAATTAGTTCACTACACAAGTATGCCTTTCAGCAAGGCAGATTTGCATGAACATCTGTTGCGTGTGCTTTTCTGAGTGTGTGTAAGAGCTCTCGTGTCTGTCTACATCAATATATCTCTGCGCTGTAAGTCAAGCTTTGTCATGGCATTGTCTTGTGTTTGTTTGTTTGATGTCAAAAATGACAGCATCATGTTGACATAAAAACAAAATGTACAGCGTGGTGGCCTGGGAAGTTGTCTCCTGGCATTCAACGAGCACAACCAGCATCACTTATGATCTGATATGTATCAGATTTGTGATTCCCAACCAGGGGGTATGTCTTCAGTTGCCAGCGGTTACAAGGAAAACTCAACTAATTAAATCAACTTGTGATTTGATTTGATTTAAAAGATATATCCACATATTTGTGTGAAGGAGGGAAACAGAGCCAAATAGGATAACGAACTGGTGTGATGCTGATATTTAGTACATTTACAATAACCATTGAGCTGCCCATTAAAGTCAGTTGAAACACATTACCACCACAATGTGTAGTTTTCACATACATGTGGTGACCACATGCATGTTAAAAAAACTAGTTAGCAAGCAAGTGAGCAGAGCGATTGAAATAACTGTCGAAAAGTAATTTATGAACAAATAATCAGCTAAAAGTAACAATAAAACGGTTGAAATAGCAATCTAAAGGTGATGCATAAACAGGTGGAATGGTCAGCTAAGACATACTGTTGAAATAGGTAGCTACAGATGATGGATAAACAGTTAAAATAGTTAGAAGTAATGGATGAACAGTATACTTAGCCTAATGGATAAATGGTACAGATGTCTACTGCCGCTCCAAGTGGTAGTAGCACAAATGCAAACTTGACCAAAGTAACATAAACATTGACAATAAAATGATGTATGAAACATGTAACAATAACCACTTTTATGTAATTAATAGTTCTATAACATAACCAGTTTATTATCCATTCATAAGAACAGATTTGGAACATGATGGGTGGTGCTGATGGAGGGGTACTTGAGCTCATGTGACAAAAAAGAATAGGAATATCTATTCAAGAACGGCCATATCACTTTTGCACAATGCAGACTAGTAGTTGTAGTTTGGCATCATAAAAAATAAAAAATAAAGGACTGTACACTGCATCCATTACTTTGGTTCTAGTCATTTTGATTATAAAAGCATCCATCAAGACCAATAAAAGTGCTCCCAACTGCCTCAGGATATGTGAATGATG
Organism: Gymnocephalus cernua; assembly: GCA_023631565.1. Lineage (NCBI taxonomy): Eukaryota > Metazoa > Chordata > Actinopteri > Perciformes > Percidae > Gymnocephalus > Gymnocephalus cernua. The sequence goes on from CM042438.1 coordinate 21,672,069, forward strand.
TTTGGCATTATACCCTCATGATCCTTCCTCCATCAAAGTCTTCCTCTATTTCCTGCACACTCACTGTAATCCCCTTCTGGGAACGCTAAAAATTACCCAGCAGTGTGGTGGCGGCAAGTTTTTATGCTGGTTTTTAGGGGCTTATGCCTGCTCTTCTGAGCTGCCGTCTGAACAAGGTGTCGGCTGGACGCCTCCCATGATAAGGCCGTAATCTGAGGTGTAAAGTTATAGGAGGGATTTGGGAAGGTGAGAGGCTGTCAGAGAGCAGCAGCCAAGCGTGCCTGGGGCAGCGTGAAGCAGGGATGGAGCAACATCTCCTGGGTTTATGGCTCTGTGAGAGCTCTTCTGAACAACCTGGTATCTAATTAATCCAAATCCTTGGATTTGTTTTTTTAACTGACCAGGGAATAGATGCATATGCTTCCTGTTTTGAATGCATCCTTGTCATGTACTTTTCCTTTTCTTTAGACGCTGACAAAAATAGAAAGCTGATAGAGGAATTAAGCATCCCATGACTCCATGCAATAAAAATTAGTCTCCTCCATAAACTTGAATGATAGTCAGCTTCCAAGTCAAAACGCTTGAGCAAAACTAGTTTGCAGTGGCTAAAATTAGCTGAGTCTTAAAACCCCCAGTCATCAAATGAGGCACAGTTGCATGCATGGCAGAGGGGACACAGTGGATTAGCCTTGAACTCTTTCATTTTTCACTTTCCCCTATTTTCTCCTCCTGTTTCCCTGCGGCTTATGAAAGATTGCGTCCTGTGTGTGATGTGGCGGAGGAGTGCCGTCAGAACGAACTGATTACGGACGAGGGCCGGCGTGCCTTTGAGTCATGGCACAGAACGACATTCTTCAAGCACTTAAAAATAGTAACAGTTGGCTTTTTTTTTAGGTTTGTTTTTCTCACTGGAGGACTTTGGGACATCCTCTGCTGGCTTTTTTGGAGACAGGAATCATAACCAGATTCTTCTCCACCCACCCACCCCCCTTCCCCCTTTCTTTCATTTTGTTATTGGGAGTTTGTTTAATCTTGTGAAGAAAATTGGCTTAGCGTGGGAAAGGCAGAATTCTTTTGGGGATAGGTTTTGTTGTTTTAGAGTTGTACGCATTGTTGTCGTTTTTTCAGTGCAGGAAGAAAAAGTGTCAGTTTGTGCCAAAACCTCATGAAGTATGGATAAAAAGGAGCTGAGTGAGAGGGAGGCCGCAACACCATGACAAAGATATGGGCTGTCTAAGCAAAGAGCTTTACAAATGACGATCTCCAGGGGGAAAAAGGAGAGACAACATAAGGGAGGAAGGGAGTGAGAGAGGAGGAGAAGGGGGAGGGACATAGGAGAAACAAATGTGGATGGATTGGTGGGGGGGGGGGGTGGGTATTGGGGGGAAATAACGCAGAGCAGTGAGGGGGGGGGGGGGGATGAGAGGGGAAACATTCCCCCTTGCCCACATTAAAGACATAAAAAAGAAAACAAACAGAAAAACATGTCTGACATAAAGAGGCTGGTTTCCGCGGCGACAGCACAATGGCTGCCTGTGGCTCTCGGGGCCCTCGCCGTCCCGTCTGGGGCCCGGCACCAGCGAAAGTCACCGCAGTCACAGGGACCATCAATGTGTGTGTGTGTGTGTGTGTCTCTGTGTGAAACATGGTGAATGTCATCACAGGCCCAGTGCTGTGGGAACCGCCATGAAAGGGACCCCACTCAGAAGCCACAAAAGTTCCTTTCTGCTTCTTCTCTTCGGCTTTTAGCCTCTTTATTTATCTGCGTAGGGGGAGCCGGATGAGGAGGGAGGACTCTCTCTCTCTCTCTCTCTCTCTCTCTCTCTCTCTCTCTGTATGTCTCTCTCTCTCTTCTCTCTCTCTATGTCTCTCGCTCTCTGACAGGCAGCATGACCCATGATCGCCGCAGCCCTCCTGCCCTCTTGACACCCCAAATCACAGCAGCCACTATCACAAGCATATATACTGACTGTGTCTAACCCTATTTCTCTGGAGGTTTATTCACACCTCATATCAGCTCAATCGGATCATAAAAACACAATGCAGCTCTTTGGCAAACACCCTCTAGGAACAAACCTGCATGGCGTTCCCAGGAATGCCTCATATATCCAGGTTATTCCGAGTGAATCGTGGAGACGGCCAGACAGGCAGTCCCACAGGTTCCAGGCATTCCTTATGTGTCTCAAGGGCAAATAATTCCCTCATGGGTCCAGCCTAGACAGTGCCAAGCTGCTCCAGTGCCAGTTCCCATGCCAATCCAATCTTGACCCCAGTGACTGAGCACCCAGCCACAGAAGGACTACTATGAAGGCCTCATACCAATAAGAAATCTACAGATTTTTTTGGGTGTATGTCAATAGCACTTGCATACAGCAGGGCACCATGCAGGGCTCCTTTGACCACAATTGGCCTTTTATATATTCTCGGCATGGGTTCTAGAGAGTGAACAAACATTTCCTTTTGACTTGATTACAGCTGAAGAGATATTTTTGAGTGCCTTGTTATTTAAAAGATACATTTGCAAATACCAATGCCATTCTTATTAACAACTCTTCATATTTTTTGAGGATTAAAACCATGGTTACAAAGTGCTTCACAATTATATTTAAAAAAAAAAAAACTATGATAAAAAGCATTTGAATGAATATTTACATCAAAGACGAGCAATAATTGTTAGAGAATAACAATTGAGTGGCTCGGCATCTAGGCTTTGCTCCCTATTGTCATACATTTTTGTCATTTTTCCTTTTGCATTATTACAAATATGCTTGTGATTTCAACACAGCATAATATTGTAGGAATAAAACTCTAACACAGTCTACATGTTAAGGGATTCTATTTATTATTAGTATTCATTTATTTGTGTGCTATTTCATTGAAGGTCTATACATTTAAATCACTGAAAATATTACAAATTCAGTTTTAAAAATGTCTTTCAAAAGACATTTTATGGTTTACAGAGTTATTGACAGAGATATTGTGTGAAAGCCCCATGTCATTTGCAACTTTCAACTCGTCTCTGCATATTGACACAGCTGTTATTGTGATTTTAGTGAGAAATAAAATGCATTATTTGTATGCTTTAATGGTTTTACTTATGTTCCCCTTTCAACGGGTTAAAGTCTTTCGAGTGTTACACCGGTGTATTTTTTAGGGGAAAGAAATGTTGCTGAAAGTTGATTTTCTGTTGCCGAAAAACAGAGTCCAAATAATCAAAGTCAACCAAGCATTGAGACGTATCTGAGCAGTTATTCAGTTTGACATGAATGCAGAGGGGAGAGTCACAAACAAAATATCCTGCTGAGCTGGTTCCATTTTACAGACTTTCAAACAATAGCAATAGACATGCATCAGAAGCAATAATTGCAGCTGAGTGTTTGTGCCTTATAAATTGTGGGTATGCACTGTCCACATGCGTGTGAAGGAGTTGACTGTGTTTGTGCTGTGAATCAGTTGTGTGTATGTCCCTGAGTATTCACACGTTCATATTCCAGTTGCGCATGTGTGCGTGTGTGTGCAAATTGTAAAAGTATGAGCTTGTTAATTTCAATAAGGGACATTGCCTTGTTGTGGTTTGGAGGGGATGGGAGGGAAAGGACTTGAAGTGGCCGACCAAGATCGCCAGAAATCTCCCAGAATTCCATCCCACCATCCAGTGCCAGCACTTTCTGTCTCTCCAACTTATGTTTCTCTCCATCACAATCCCTTCCCATACCCCCACCATGAAACTATTTTCATAATTGACTTATTTATTTATTCATTCATTCATCTTGTTAATTACTTTCCATTTCGTGCATGTTTTTTTTTTTTTTTTATGCAACTTGCTTCATCATCCTGGAACAACTGGGACGGCAAAAACAATGAGTTAAACCAGTGTGATTTCATTAAAAAAAAAGAAAAAGACTGGTGGATACAGAGAAGAAAGTTAGTCATGAAGAGAAGGGGGGGGGGGGGTGATAAAAATAACAGAGAAGAGACTGAAGCCTGACTTCAGAGATGTCTCCCTTTTTCAGATTCTTTCTTCTCTGTTTTCTGATGCTGAAATGAGATCCAGATCCGAATTAAGGAGTGATTGGTAATGAAAGGATATGTAAGGGGGGGAGGGGGAGAAAGAGGGATTTTGATTTTCTCTTAGTCCTGACTCATACTCACCATGCTGTAAGCCCCCTGGTGATAGTCATACTGATTACTGACACTTGGGTAGTACAAACACACGCACATGCACATATTTTAAGTTAGTTTATTATCTTACACGTATGATACGAGAAAAGGCAGGCGGGCAGGGCTCAGTAACGCCTAACGCAAGAGAGGTAAACAAAAAAACAAAGCTGCATCTTTTTTAAAAAGATACAAAGAAAAAAGAAACATCTGGAGTAAGAAAAAACTAATCAATATATACCTGCTTTTATATACAAAGCTCCTTGGCTTACGGGACCAAAAATAGGTACATAAAGAATTGACTTGTTCAGAAAACAAACTACACAAAGATCTCGGGCACTCATGCATTGTGGTATGTTCAAACTAACACACCCTTCCAGTCTGCCAGGCAGGAAGAGACACACTCAGCTGGGTATTGTGTGGAAGGGGGCATGCCACTTGGCCTCGCTCCGTCTTTCACACACACATATGCACACACCGCTGGGTCAGCCAGGCATCGCTCCTAACAACGGGCGCCTGGGCCTCGTGTTTCCATAGCAATCTGTCCCAGCAATCTTCCCACGGTGGCAGCGGAACCGAGCGCTTGGGTGTTGCAAGGAGCCGTGTGTGCGAGTGTGTAAGTGTGGACATGCGTGTGTGAGCGTACAGAGAATGCTATCTTGTCCGGTGAAGAGCCCAGATGTTCAGACACTCATTGGGCTGATTCCTGTCTTGACCCCTCAGTGCTGATCAAAGAGTACTTGAGCTCATCTGATAGGGCTGTGGGGGTATATACGCCTGTATATGCAGTAGTGTTTTGTCTCTCACACTCTCTCCCAAAAACTAGTTCAATAACTCCACTCTCCAAGTCACCTGTGCGATTGTGTGAGAGTCAAGCTTTATGCACTGCCACACACTCCCCTGTGGATGATGGAGTGTTTTCACAGTCCATCATTCCCACACGCCTCACCTCTCTCCCTCCTGCTGCCATTGTTCTACACAGCAGTGTAATTAAAAGAGCAGAAATAGAAAGAAAGGAGGATAGAAAGAAGCAAGGAAGGAGAGCAGGATGAGATTGGAGGCTAATTGACTGAGGATGACTGAGCAAAGGGGTGGAAAGATGGGGCTGAGGGGGAGGGAGAGTGACAAGCTGGGCAAGGCCAGATTAAAAGGGAGGGAGGAGGGACAGGGAGAAGAGGCGGGGGGAGCCAAAACTGGCAACCCTGCCCCAACTGCCAAAATCCTATTTTGTCATTGGGTGGCTGTGACAGAGAGAGGCAGCCAAGAGAGAAATAACAGAGAGAGAGAGCGAGAGACTATGATTGGATGCCAGTGATAGAGTAAAAGACTAAAGCAGCTTGTGAATTTTCTTAGTTGTCATGGGCCCTTGGGGGTCAATCAAGTGGCACTGCTGACTCACAGAGGAAAGGACAGGAGACAAACGAAGAAACAAACAAAACAAAACCGAAAACACACAAGTGACAAGAAGTAACTAAGGACAACACGGCTTTTATAAGTAACAGCGCAAGAGAAACAGAGAGTGAGGGGCACACAGGGTGAGCGCCTCTTCCACAGGGGAGACAGTCTTCAGAGTGTTGCGTCCACGCACGCAGCAGAGAGAGAGAGAGAGCTGCCGACAAGATCCCCCAAGTCCATCAGTCCATCATCTATCCATCCATCCGTCCAGCCAGTGAGGGAAGAGGCACAGACATGAAGAGACCTCACGACTACAGCTCCCCAGACTCGGACACAGACGAGTTTATTGACGTGGGACAAGAAGACGGCTATTGGTGAGCATCCGCCGAACCACACCTGAGGTTGTAACACATGCCTTCCAATCCCACTTTAAAGGAAAATGACATGGCGCACATAAAATTAGAAGCTAAAGACAGATTTTCTCTAAACATACTCGGCAGTGAGCCGTGGGCTTTAAAAGCATTTTGACACTTGCTGCCATGCACAAAATTGCAGACAAGTTGAAAGACTGCAGGAAGAGTTTTTCAGTATCTAAGTCTCAGAAGCTGATGTGGTTTATAAAGCAATGGTACAAAATTTGTGATTCCTACTCTTCAAAGTTTTCTGCATTCCGCTTCAATGTTTGAAATGTTAAAGCTGAGCTGTCAGTTTAACTTCAGGCCTCTGGCAGCACGTCTCCTGTATTCACTGAAATATTATTTTGTTGCATTTCCCCTCTAAATGAAACGGTGTAATGTTTGCTCCTTTTACTAGCCCATGTGAGTAAATGCAGAGATCTGTAATCGTCTTTGCACACATGACATGCATTACAATAGGTAGAGGTTCAAAAAGGATGTAAGGCCTGTCATGTCTGAAGCATGGAGACAAGGGTTTTCTTGCACTTATCATTTGAAAATGAAATAAATAAATGCATTTAATAAAGAACATATCTTCAGATTATTTGTCTTGTAAGTCAAGATTCGCATTTAATTTAATCTTTTAAATTTTCCGCTGTTTCTAATTAAAAAAAAAATTGTAATGTAGCAATATTACATTTTTGACCTTCCTTCTTTGATGTTGCATAAAAAAGAACAACCAAACTGTCAAATCAACACGGAAACAATTGTAAGGGACGACGCCACGTCAAAAATACTGAGGAGTTATTTTTGCAGGAATATTTGAGGCACACTGTGAATACAATGACATTATTTTATTATACTTCACTATATGACATACAGCCATTTTGCGTTATTTTAGACTTAATTAAGTGTTAAAAATGCTGATATTTCAAAAGGCTAAAAGTTAATTATTCTTATGAGCTTTGTTGAATTAAGGTTATAATCTTATTTTGAGTGCCACAAATTCCTATTGTACAATGAATGATAGGTTGTTCATTATTCAGACAGTTAAATATATGGAGTTATAAAAGGATTACGATTAAAAATGCAAACTACAAAATACTTTTTATTTGATAGGAAAACAATCATTTGAACCTTTGAATGCAAGTGTGACCTACAATGCCAAGCTGTTAACTGCAGTCTGTTATGTAGAACTTGTTTCAGTTGTTTCAGTGTCGTGGAAAAAGGGCTGATAAGCAGTAAAACTGACTCCTAACACTGCACACACTAGTTACAAGCCATTAAACCATTTCGCTTTTTAGGTGAATTAGTCAAATTTGGTGTCAGGAATTACAGAAATGTTCCAAATACACACTCTTCATCAGAGTGTTTTTGTAACGGTGCATCTCTACAGTATATATGAAAACACATTCACAGCAACACTGGTTACATCACACGCACCGAGCAAGCCGGTAACACTAAAGACGGTTTGGACAAATCAAATTGCCATTTGGCATGCAAACAGAAGACAGTGCCGCCCTTTCAAGTCAGCCCCATCAAACATCAAACCTAAACAAAAACACACAGCTAAATTGGCAGCCTTCATGTTCAAATCTAATAGAAACACGAGTCTTTGGTGGGGCAGTTTTAAGGGAACTCTGAGCTGTCAGGCTCTTTCAGCCCTGTAAGATGAGAGTTCACAAACAAACACAATCCATATTGAGTGACTGTATACTCGGAGGAGCTCATGCTGATCCCATGCTGCATGCTGGAGCTCCATGCGAGCAAAAGCATCACCCTGGGGCTATATAATCATCTTTCTAAAAGTGCTTTCGCTCAGATGGAAAGGAGAACAGCATGTCATTTCACTGAGACTAATGTCCAGAAACGCATTAAACCAAAAACAATCTTGTCTTCCCTCCTCTCCCGGGCACTCCGATACTGTTCTGTGCCCAAAAAACAAATTAGATTGAAGGGAGCTGATGTGCCATCCTGCCTCTGTGTCATATTAGGGAGGGTAATAATAACAATATGCAGGAGAATCAAAGTTAACATGTTTCTCTCTGTGCCAATACCATCCTCCTATTTCCTTCCTCTCTCTCTCTCTCTCTCTCTCTCTCTCTCTCTCTCTCTCTCTCTCTCTCTCTCTCATGGTACAGCCCAGTCACCGGGTCCATGTCTCCTGGCAGCGCCTCACAGATTTTGGCCCGAAAGAAGAGAAGAGGGGTGAGTGGATTATAGCCTTGGATCTTAATCTTTTTAGTCCTGTTGTTTTTGGCTGACCCTGACTGGCCCTCTGCTCTTCTTCTTGTGTAGATCATAGAGAAGAGGCGCAGAGACCGGATCAACCACAGCCTGTCGGAGCTCAGGAGGCTGGTGCCCAGTGCTTTTGAGAAACAGGTGACCGCTGATAGATCCACGATCAATTAAAACCATTCGACTTTAACAACAGAAGTAACAAACCAGCTTCATAAATTCGGATGCCACGGAGTCAAATGTTGCTCATTTATCCTGCAGGGTTCATCTAAGCTGGAGAAAGCAGAGATCCTGCAGATGACTGTGGACCACCTCAAACTCCTGCATGCCATGGGAGGAAAAGGTGAGACTTCCGAGTTTGGTGCTTGCAAAACCCAATCACTTTCTAGCTCTTTCCGCTTCTGTAAGAACATGGACACATGAGAATAATGCTGCAATATATCAGCAACCCAATCAAAAAGTAGACATCATAATGATTCATTGTCCTTTCTTTTGGACAAGATAAAGCATGCAGCATGTACAGTAATTATATTGTTCATGACATTCCAATACTATCATTTATCGTATGACTACGCTCTCTTTCTCTCTCTCAGGTTACTTTGATGCGAGGGCCCTGGCGGTCGACTACAGGACGCTGGGCTTTAGGGAGTGCGTTGGAGAGGTGGTGCGGTACCTCAGCTCCCTTGATGGGGATTCCCCGGACCCTATAGGAGCCCGTCTGGTCTCCCACCTTTCCCACTGTGCAAGCGAGCTCGACCCCCTTCTCCTACAGTCGCCCCCGGCCTCCGCCCTGCCCTTTCCTCCGTGGCCGTGGGCGTCCTTCCCTCAGATCTCCCCCACCTCACCAGCCTCCTCCTCACCTCCTTTCCCCAGTGGGCGAAGGGATCTGGCTCTTATGGGGAGCTACCCATCGCCTGCCTCCCTCCGCCTCGGCCCCCTGGCCGGCTGCCAGCAGGGTGTACCCCAGCTCCTTACCCCCACAGCCCTGGGTACCATTCACAGGTTGCCCTCCCTCGCAGCGTCAGCGTCCCTAGCCCCCTCCAGACCAACCCAGGCGTCCCCTCACAACGCCACCAGGGCCTCGCCTCTTCACCTCCCCACCCCTTCCTCTTCCTCTTCCTCTCCTTCTACCTCCTCCTCCTCTTCTATTTCCTCATCTTCTGCCCCGCTGCAAGTCTCTTTCAGGCCCTTCGCGCCGCTGGGGTCTCCCACAGCTCAGAGCAGGGGCTTGAGCGGAGCAGCCAAGGCGGCCCAGGGATGGGGGACTGAGATAGGAGCTTTCTGAGGCTCAACTCTGGTTTTGTTTTCCAAATGGACTCTGTACAGTGGACATGGAGCTCCCATGTGCACCATGTAGCAAATATGAAGCCGTTGAAGAAAGACCTTTGATGATTGTCTCTGCTTCTGAGGGACTCTAAAAGCCATATCAGACTGTGGGCGAAGTGTCAGATAATCACAAACAATCATATATAATGGAATAATGAAGGAATGTGAAAGAATAGAATATTTGAATAAACTCACGATCTTGCCTGAAAAAACCACACATATACAGTGTTCAACAGAGCCATATAATGTATATAACGCTCAACAGAGTGACGTTGAGTTTTTACTGATCTTTTAACTGTGATATTTGTTTTTTGTTTTCCCGCAAACCATTTATACATTTGATTACATTTTCCAAGTCTGAAGAATGTTTGACAAAAATCTCTATAAAGACTAAGTGCCTTTACCTTTGTTCATGTTTTTCTCTGTGTGTTTTTTTTCTGACTGTATAAGCAAATGGCAACATGTAAAGCTATATGTTGTCTGCTATCAATACAAACAGAAAAGGAATGGTTGAAAGCTACATGCTACCCACTTATCCATATTAGCAATGTCTGCAAACACTGCTTGCATGTTCTCCAGCCGTAACCCCCTCTGTATCTAAGCTGTCTCCAGCGATGGCTGATGGGAGCTGTGGTCTTGTGGCTGCAGAGGATAAACATGGTGGGAGCTGGTGATGTTTTTGGGATGCCGCGGCGAGGCAAACAGACCCATCACTTTGCCCTCTAATTGGCAGTACCCTGTAATTAACTTTACCCTCATATCAGTCTATGTATCTTCCTCTCCTCTGCTGTCTCTCTGCCATTCTTTCTCTCCAATCTTGTGGTACACCAACGGATATCTTCTCTCCCTGTTTGTCTGCGCCACTGTCTCCTCAACAATGGACAGACAGTACAAGCGGGCGAGAGGGAGGATGGAGAGACTGAGAGAGGGGAAAACAAAGAAAAAGATCTGAAGGGCTGTGGTTGGGTGACTGATTTGGCGTAGACGTTCAATAACAGGGTGGTGGGGAGGCAGGAGACAGGGTTAAGGAAAGATGAGAGGGAATGCGACAGTTTGAAAAAAAAAAAAGGAAGAGAAATAGTGTGAATCACTGAGAGCAGGCCAGCACGTACAGGGCGCACAAGATCAATGATGAATGACAGTTGCAACGAGTTGTTTCTCAAGAAGATCAGCATAATTGTGCCGTGCTTCACCAAAACGGCTCCGCGGGGATGAGAGAGCAGAGAAGAGCCTTGTGTGTGTTTACTGCTGGGGAACGCTTTGATCTACTTCAGGATGCAATGTCTGTGGTCTGCGGTCCAAAAATGTGTGTGTTCCGCAAAGTGCATATTGTTTATTCGAGTGAGTGTGCTAGTGTGTGCTTAAGCCAGTCTCATGTGCCTGCTGCCCCATGAGAGTGTGTGTGTGTGTGTGTGTGTGTGTGTGTGTGTGTGTGTGTGTGTGTGTCTGTGTGTGTGTGTGTGTGTGTGTCTGTGTGTGTGTGTGTGTGTGTGTGTGTGTGTGTGTGTGTGTGTGTGTGTGTGTGATGTGAGTCTTCAGGGCTGGCGTCAGGACTGAACCGCGGTGGCGGCGTGGCTCTCGTGCGAGGCTGGCCGGCGGTCGGACGGACGGACGGTACGTTGGTGGAATGTTTGTGGAGGGTGCATGCGTGCGCACACACACACACACACACACACACACACACACACACACACACACACACACAAACAGACAAAACACAACACACAGGCTGGCTAGCACTATTCTAGCCTCTGAGTTGAGGAGCCATAGTCACCACCACAGCTTCCAGGAAGGACAACCACAGTCACACTGCACTGGGTTTCCCACGGGGGAGGGGAGGCTGGAGGGAGAAGAGAGGAAGGAGGGGAGGGAACGATGGAGAAAGAAGGAGTTTGTTTGTGTGTGTGTGTGTGTGTGGCGAGGGTGTACGTACGGCATAGACCGACGTTGTGGTCCAAGCTGAAAGAGGAAAAGATGCAGGGAGGAGGCAGAAGTGAGAGGAAAAAAAGTGTCTGAAATTAGGAAGTGAGAGAGAATTCTCCTCTGACGTTCTAATAAACTCGCCCATGCAGTAACGCTGAATCTTTTATTGGATTATATGTGTGCAGTTTCTGTCTCTGTGCGTGTCACTGTCCAGACACGCGACACTGGTCAGTTTGGTAACTTTAGAAGTAGCAGAAATGTTGACGACACGCTTCAGATAGCATATGCACCTAGAACACAAAATCAACAACAACATCATTAATTATGTGATCAATTTGATGTAAAAATATACCCTTTCATCAAATGAATTTAAATGAAAAGTGTTGCTACAGTAAACAATGGCATCTGAGTACTAATGGATACTTATTTCCTACTACACTTTTATCAAGAACATGATAGAGTCGTATCTGTTGTTTCTGGTACCGTACTAGCAATGTGCAATGTCACCTAATGCAGCTTTTTAGTTTTTGTGTGCATGTTTGCATGTAGGCACAGATATACCTGATACCAGCCATAGAGGAACTCCCAGTGACACAGGTGAAGAACTGGCAGTTGGGCACACCTCTGCATCACCCGTCTAGCTAGGTGTGCTAAATTCTGCTGTAATGCAAGCATGCAAGCTTTTATGACCTGGTGCTGTTAAACATCTCTGGTATACATTATTGGTATGTTTCAGAGTCCAGATTCACATCAAGGGGAGATTGACTGTTTTTTTAAAGAAGAAAATTCCTGCACACACTTGTCGCCTCTGCATTTGGTTTATTTGGTCGGGATCAACCTTTTTGGCAAAAAAAAACAACAAAAAAAAAAACTTAGGGGTAAGCAATTAGGTTAAGCAATGGGCCAGTTTTTTTCCAACACTGTTTAATGTGGGCCAATGCTGTACAGGCAACATACTGTATATATTGTTCATGTATTTCTTTCAATTATTTAAGAATAAAATGCATTTGTAAAACAGTTTGTTTTAGGATTGTATATAAGGACAGATTTCATTTTTCTAAAGGCTAAAAGGGTTACAGCAGCTCATGTTGCAAAATAAATGAATGAATGTTCTGTGTTACACTATTGTATGTTATCCACACATAAACAGTGGCTGTTTGTTTATGGCTGCCCCAACAATGTCCTATTAATCTGAATGCACATGTTCCTTAAATTGATATTGTTTTTATTGCTATCAAGATGAGCAAAATATTTTTGTTGGAGGGCCAGATTTGTGTGCCGCTAATTGCCTACCGCTGCTACGATGGCTTAAACCTCTGCCTACACCCACACTAGACAAGCAAGACAAATAAATCTAAAAAAAACTTTTTTTTTCTGTTTTGGCGCTCTATACACAGTGAGTTTTAGCTTTTTCAGAAACACTTTTCAACATGAGTATATGAACGCATTGGCTTGCACTTTATTGTGGACAAGGAAGAAAGCTTTTGCACAGTAATGCTGTATGTTTGTGGCTGTGTAAAAACGAAGGCTGTGTGAACCCCGGGGTAGGTGACAATATATATGATAATACTTTTACCCAAGTAGAATATTTTTGTACTCTTTCCACCTCTGTATATACTATATATCAGTATTATCTTTTTTGCTGGGCTGGTAAACCTCTTGAATGTGTCTTTATCGGGTTGTAGATGTGAATATATTTGAAAACAGAATGGAGTGAAGATAGTAGGATCAGCGGTGGTTACGTGTAGTTTAGTGACCTCTGCTGTCAAAACTACATAGGTGCAGGAATCAAGGTAAAACTACAGGGACAACTTCAACCGAAATCTCATAAACACTACAGAGATATAACTTTGCTGTCAAGGCTAAACTTTGTGGAAAACAAGTGCAAGACACAGAACTGAGAGAGAGAGGGGAATTCAATTGGCTAGAATCATGACTGACTGGTAAGGTTAGTCTACAGTCTGGTGCTGAGTAGAGGGAGGAACCAGGTATATGAAGCAGATCTAGATGGGCTGATGGCTCGCAGCTGGTCTCCTGACTCCAGCACACCAGACTCCACTCAATGCAATTAAACACACACACACACACACACACACACACACACACACACACACGGAAGGGGGGAGCAGGGAAGGTGTACTGTGTTAGTTGCAGCTGACTTTATGTTCCTATGCCAATTTGTTCCTACTTTATACTTGGATATAATACTTTGGTACAGAAGCTGCAGTTGGGCCTTTTTTTACAGCAGATGTTACTGACAACTAGGACTGCATGAAAAATGAAACATATGTGATATGCAATATAACGATAACACGACATCACTATATTAGTTGTGATAAATAAACAGATATTTAAGTGGACTCAGTTCTGCCTTTCTGCTTCTTTCAGTATATGGTTAATATTAAACTGCTTGCTTGTTAAATCAAGGACAATTCATTAAATGCATTAATAAAAGGAAATTATTTTTAGCATTATTTTATTGAACAAATTGAACATTGAACAGAAAATGCACCAATATAAAAAGAATGATAGTTACATTTTAAAGTGCAGTTTTGTACTGACACTCTCTCAACTAACCTAACAATAATGTATGTTTCACGATGTGTCACAGACATTCACATAGGGGTAAGGGTTAGCCTAATGCCCGACGAGGTGTCCATTATCAGGAAGTAATAGAAGATGGGGATACCAGAACCATCTGACGCGCAGCAGAGTCTATTAATTACCTCATAAGGGACACCTCAAAGGGCATTTACCTGGTTATACGATGGTCCCTTGACATTTTTTTTAAACGATTTAATTTATATTTGAATGCTTTTAACAATCAAAATCTAAAGTTTTTTCAAACAATAACTATGTTTCCCTGGTAACGCCTGATGGTTTGACTAATAACAATCATTCCCATCCCCTAAGGTTCTTATGCAATGCAAACGTTGCTCATAGAACTCTTTGGCTCAGACAGCTACGAGACAGAAAGCTAACGTTATGCTAACATTATTTAAAATCAATAACATTGTGTACAGTAAATATAAATTAACAGTATGTTTCCTAGCTAGCTATCCAGCGATGTCATTGTCCCCAAATCAATAAAGACACAAAGTCACAAAGAAATGGTAATCCAGGTTTACTTCTGGCAGCCTGAAGTAACGAGTCCAACAGTGAACAGGATGAGAGGATCGCTGTGAAACAAAGTATAAATTCTGTAACTTACTTCTTGCAGCTTTTGTGTTAGCGCCATCCTGTGGTGTTCAGAGGACGAGGCACTGAAGGACTACACTCAGTATTGGAAATAGGTAGAGATGTTCTGATACCAGTATCGAAAAAGACTCCGATACTGTCTAAAATGCTGGTATCGGTATCCGAAAGTACTGAAGTTTATGCACCGATCTGATACCACGTAATTTAGCCTAGAAGGAATTCTACTAAAGTATTTTATTTATGTTTTTTTATGTTATGACTGACTGTCAAACTGGATAGTAAAAGAAAGTTCTATGGCATTCTTTGTTTGTGTTTGTTCATGTTTAACAAAAAGTTTCACCTGAGCCAGGCCATACAACAAAGATAGAAATCATATCGCATCCATACAGGGATAGTAGTGTACAGCTGTTTAAACATAATAAAATGTATGACACACTGGTATCGGATCAGTACTCAGTATTGGCCAGTACGCAAATTCAGGTATTGGAATCAATATCGGGAAGCAAAAAATGGTATCGGACATCTAGAAATAAGATATTGAGATTTTCTTTTTCAGTTAATGTAGAGCATTAATTTATGTAGCACATTCATTTAAAACATTAAACAGTCAGTTTCACCGGAATTCCTTATCAGGTGTCCTATATCCTTTTTTAATGAACACCCTGCAGAAACACCCAGCACCTTTATTTATTCTCGAGAGATCATTGAGGGGAGACCTCATTTTCAATGTCATCAAGTCAGATTAGAAAGACAAATACAGCAACACAGAAAGTACAATCATAAGAAATATAGAAAGACAATTAAACATTCAGAATTTGAAAACTATTTGATAAATACATTAGGATAATAGGGATGCAAAATATAAGGCACAATTGAGTTGATTTCAAGAAAAGTCAGCAGAACAAGTCTGATAATGTCCCTCTGAGTAACAGAGAAGTTCTGTATGGGAAGATGGCAGTTTTCCAATGAGAGCCTTATAAACAGATAAAGAGATACCAGTGAGTATCACGTCTTTATTGGAGAGAAGACCACCCAATACTTTCATATAAAATATAATGATGTGTACGATAGGAATGACCGGTTATCATTCTCAAGGCGGAGTGATAGACTGAGTCCAGAGATTTAAGAGTTGAAGATTATGCATTTCTATAAATCACATCACCATAGTCCAAGACAAAAAGAAAACAACCCTCAACAACAACAACCCTTTGCCTACAAAACATGGGAAAGATTTTTTTTTTGTCTGAGTCTGCAAGTGAGATTTTCTTACTGGTTTGTGCATGATATTGGTCTATTATTGACTTTTACTTTAATATGATGTGTCAGTGTGGGACTCACTGTGCAAGCGCTGTCGCATCACAGGCTGAAGTCATTACAGGAATGCAGTGTTAGTTCAATGTTCATGGATAAAAGACGAGATCCTGCATGATTCAGATGGAGGCGATCACGTTTGAAGAGGTCAGTTCTGTGCTAGAAGGTGGTGAAATTGTCCACGTAGGGAATGTTTTTGGTACCGCAACAGCCCATAAACTAAATGTGTAGTTGCCTTAATTAGCTAAACTTTACATCGGCAAAACAGGGGGAGGGCAGGGGTCCTGAGATTACGCACTGTTTGCTGGCGTTCAAAATACTGTCAATTAAGCAGACAAAATCCGTTTTAAGTTTCTCAGATTGCTGCATTTTTAAATAATTCGTTCCAGCATGAAACACAGCTGAAGATACATACGGGTGGTGACGTAGTAGCTGTTGGGCCGAGGTGTTAACATCCTTAACGAGGGCACCTGGGTGGCATGATATGTGGCACCTGTTGATCTGCACATGATGAACCATGAAGACCCAAAAACAAATGGACAGCTGCCTCGGTGGACATCTCTCGGTGAACATTCACCCAGACCATGGTATTAGTTGAGTTTAGCAGCCTCTGCTGTTGAAACTTCAAACTTCCTGTGAGAGACCAGATTTGATGCCAATGGTCAAAATATCTTGGTGTAAAAACCTACAGTTATATTTTAAAGAGATACACTGAAACAAATGTCTGTAGTTTTTATACAGTACAATTTTACAGTTAGTTCTTGTTCTGACATTTTACAAAGTTTAGCTGTAAATCACATTGCATTGTGGGTCCAAAATACTTAAAGTAACTGACAGCATTTCAGTTAAGTATTTTGAAGTGGGGTTGTATGAGGTACTTATCCATAGTCAGTGGATTACCTAAAGTAGATGTCCGTCGGCACGCCCCCAGTTTGGAGAAACAGACACAGTTAGCAAAGCAATGTAGGCCTACTGCTGTTGAAGGGGCCTGCAGAAAAAAAAAAACGTATTTTAGGCACCTAAAAATATATATATATATATATATCATTTTGAAGCTATGTGTGACTACTTCATATTAATGAACATCTGTTACATTCAAACCATTGCCAAAATTAGTTGATACAAAGCTAATTAAGCACAAAACTCTCTCTGTATTTCGCAGTATGGCTGTTTACAAAATAGTGTAGCCCAGCGACATATGTGGGTCAGACAGCCCTTTCCTTTGGCACTACACTTTCTCAACTGTCAACTTCCGTATTTCTGCCGCAGATCAGATGTTTGGGTCAGACTCTCCATGGTTTATGGAATAAACAAATAGAAGAAATTCACTGTGGAGACGAGGATGCCTTCATGAACCGTAGCCTATGAAGAACTTCTGCAGAGGGAAACTAAGCTGCCGAAAGAAAGGGGAAACTTCTGTGGAAAGGAAAGGGCTGTCTGACGGCAAGGTAATTAAAGCAGTAAAAATATTCTAAATATAGCGTACACTTAAACTAATATGTTTTTTTATAGGTGGCAAAAATATATTTTGCTGCTGCCCGTGCTGCTGGTACTCTGCCTGCTTCTCCAAACTGGGAGTATGCCAACCACCATCCACTGTAAGAAACACACTGTGGATATAAAGCCACTTTAAAATATCCCCACTATCCCTTATATACCATTGCTCCCTGTTACACCTTTGTAAAACAGATTGCAGTCAAACATGGGTTAAAAATAGGGCTCTGTGGACACTGACCTTCAAAGAGCCCCTATTATGCCTCTTATGTTTCCCATCTTTTAGTGTGTGTAGTAGATGTATAAAGTACAAACACATTTCACTCCAAACTGAGCTTTCTCTCCCAGTCAGCACATTTTCAATTGTCATGAATTGAGAATGCCAGCCCAGTTTTTCCACGTGCTGCCCATTGGTTCTGCCTGAGCAAGCACAGCCCACCCAGGGACTAGTTTGACCAATTACAAGCGGGCCAGCTGACCAATCAGAGCAGACTGGGCTTTCCAGGAAGGCAGGCCAAGAGCTCAGGCAGAGCATTTCAGGCAGAGGAGCTGCAGCAATGGGCAGTATGAGAAACAATGTTTTTTTAACCAAAGCATGTAAACCTGTTCTAGTAGACCCCAAGGGTACAAATATGACGCTGATAAAGAGGAGTATAATAGGGGCTCTTTAAATGAATAAAGCACGCAAAGCTGAAAGTACATTTTTTATTGTTTTTCTTTACAACACAAAAAAATAATCATCTGCTGTTTAAGTCACAAACACAATGTTATTACAAATTAACTAACACAGTAACAGCAAATGCATTGTGCTGAATATAATAAAAATGCTGCAAGCTAGAGTAGTGCAATGCAAGGAGTAGTTACATAGAACACAACAGGAACAGCTCAGCGTGTCAGCTGATGTGTGTTTGATTCTCAGATGTCTTTCAGCATGTCTGATCCCTGGGTCTCCAACCAGGTAGGAGGCCAGGTGGTTTTGATGCTGGGTCTGCTCTTCAGAGAGTTATAGTAAGCTGCCAGTTTAGGGTAACGCTCTTCACATAACCTATAGAAGGAAGAAAAGTTGGTGTGAACTTTACATTTTAAACATATTGCTTCTTGGTTAATCTATGCATTTATTTCAACACGCAGTTTAAAGTCATTTCCAGTCATTTAATCCACGTACCCAAAACGGAAGACATAAGCGATGCTTGGATAAACTGTCACATCAGCCAGTGAAAAGTTCTTTCCTGCCAGGAAAGATCCTGATGCCTAGAAGACAGATTCAATGAGTAAGACTACATTCATATGCTGGTGGGCAGATCTGACAATCAACATACTCGAACAGGGCTGTATTCATTTACCATTATCCCTACTAACAATTACAATTTACATAAATGTTAACTGTGATGGATGGCTATTAGTAGCTAGCTAAAATACATTATAGGTGCATCATGTGTCTTTGAAGAAATCATTCCACATTTTGGGAAGTAAACGCATTAGCTTTCCTGCCGACAGTTAGATGGTATCAATCTAAATATTAAACTCAGAAAAGTGAATAAGGGTATCTACCAAAATGCTGCTGCTGTTGCTAAAGTCTTACAGAACAACATTCCTTTGAACCAACATGTAATTGCGGTGTTAGTTCAACAAATCCTCAGCATGTGTCACTTCAGTTACAATCCTTTCTCTGCAGCTTTGTGCCCTTTTCTCTTGTGTGCTTACATACATACAAGTATTTTACAATCTTCAGGTTTACCTGCAGATATCCCTCCCACAGCTTGAGCTCAGTACTCAGAGTCTCTCGGTTTCTCTTCACAGCAGAGTCGTGTCTCTCTGCCTCGGGGACCTTCCACGTGTAGTAGATAACATCCGCTATTAAATTTAAAAACAGGCGTTCAGTCATCACTGCTGCTCTCGGAAGTATGATAACATGTCAACAAAATCTATCTATTCACTCATTGTACAACATCACCTCCCACAGACCAATTACTTCCATTTCCCTGGCAGTTGAGGGTGGGGCTAGTCAGGACGTTACGCAACATCGGTTTCAAACTTAAGATAGTGAAAAAAAAAGTGGCTCAAATAAAGTTTGGAGCAGCCTACTTAGAAAATACAGAACTGTATTTCTTATTATGCACAAGTTGATCAAAATGAACTGGGAATGCAACCGTCTTCTCTTTGCACCCCTCCCCCAAAAACGTATAGCCGTCTCATGACTTAAGCTTTACGTGCAAGCTACTCTGAGCATGTGATCCTTTGTGGGATTATTCTGACCTTTCAACATCACTAACTCTTTTAAGGGGGCACTACATATACTTAAATGCATGGTGCCAAGGCTTAATTATGTGAATGCTCAGCTCATAAGTGCATAGCTGGTGTTTTAGGTCTCTTGTTGAGCTCCCTCTGTGGACACTGACTGAAGATATGAAGTCTCAGAGGTTTAACGGTGGCAGTTCAGTGTACAGTGTATGTTGCCAAGAGCAACATAGTTCAAAGTCCCATAAGGCAGACTTCTACACAGCAACAACATCAGCTAAGTCATAAAGTTGTAGGAGCCTGGTTAGGCTTCAACAACCAGATCCAAGTGGTTTAAATGTAACAACAATGTATGAATATTAATTAGCAGGATTTACAGGGGAAACGGCTACACCTTGGTTTGCAAAACAACTGTAAAATACGTCAGCTTTGCATCTCAGGGTTAACCTACCCATTTTCTGGTTGAGTGTGAGACTCTCAAAGATGCGCTGGTACATCATTGCTTGCTCAGCTGGGCAGTCAGGGATCAGCTGGTTTCCCTGGGACTTGAACTGGCTCTGTTGTTGGAGACAGGAAAAAAAGCAGCCATTGTGAACACAGCTGCAGGGAGCTCTGGTTTCTTTCCCTCTATGGTGTAGGGTGTCTTTCCTTCTACGAGGCATTGTTGAACACCCACAGGACAATAAGCCCTCCTACTTATGAACTCCTCGGTTGAATATGTCTGCATAAAAGTTTAACTAAGGGCCCAAGTTTAGCACTTTGGCCAGGTTCTTACCTCCAGGTAGATGCAGGCAGCGCAGGACTCATTCAGGACATAGGTTTTATGCTTGAAGGCAGGAAGCTTTGAGAAAGATAAGAGTGGAATGAAAAGGTTATGTAACATTATTTTGACTACTAAAATGAATATACACGTGTGCATATCAAAAAGAAAAGCAGACTTGTCACTGTAAGAGGATTTATATTATTTCTAGGTAATGTTTAAAGTCAACTTACTTGTCCTCTGGGATTCATGTCCATGACTTCCTTGGACTTGTGCTCCCCTTTCTCAAAAGAGAACAGTTTTTGGTTGTAGCCCTGCAGGTTCTTCTCTTCCAGAGCGATCTGCACCCTCCAGCAGGGAGGAGAGCCGGAGCCCCACAGAAGAGTCATATCCTTGGCCATGGTTTTAGAGTCAACTGCTACGACTGACAGCACTTGAAGTTGTGAGTAGTGGAAGAAGTGAGGAGTGAAGCTGGAGTGTGGCAGATGCCTGGCTTTATAACAAGCTCCATCCCTTTGCATCCGGATTGGTGGAATTCTGTCCCATCCCCTTTTTTTGTGTTATCACCAAAGATCTGTGACTCAAGACAGTTGGGATGGTTCACACCCTATCCAAGCACGTTAGCCCCTCCTTCTGTTAAATCAAGGCAACATGGTGTCATATTTAAAGTCTGCATATTTCAGTAACTGCTTTAAACTAATTGAATGTGGATTTTGACTCTAGCTGCTTATATCCACAGACATGAGAAGTCACATATGAGGAGGAGGTACTTCTCTTGCTTTACACAAATACTCTTTGATCTCAGACCTTACATGAGGGCAAAAAGGAAAGGGGAAAAAAACATGAATCCAACACTGAAATAATACTGAAATAATCATGTCTGTGCACTGATTGTGACTTATACTAATAACCCCTATAGCATACACTGGAATTGTAATTAACAATCGCCCTATTCACTGAAGTAAGAACTTTACATTAGTAAGTAGCAGTTTTACCACAGCATTCCAACAAACATGGCTTAAACAATATGATCTTGGGTTACTGTTTTTATTTCAATCTACTATCTTGCAGTGATTGACTTCACTATTTCCTGTTGCGTGTTTGTGGCATCCTGAAATTTGACTGTTGAAAACTCACAGTGACTCAGCACTTTTCACTCACCCCTGGCACAGAGAAAACCAGCTCTGGCACAGGCATTAAAACCAAACAACAAAGGCACTACTGAACATAATAGACACCACCGATCTAATTCATCCCTATACATTTGGGCGTGACATTTACAAATGAGCACCCACTATTTTTTACCTTGTTTACATAAATATATTTTGTGGTTTCTTTGTGCCTCTTTCTCAGATTTAATCTTTGAACTGCAGAAGTTGTGTACTTAGTAGTACTAGTGGGTAGTTGCCAGTATCAATCACCATTTTGTCTGTCTGTGCTCTGCAGTTGCACTCCTAGAGACAACTTGTTGCCTGAAAGAAAGCTGCAGAAATCACATGGAACGACGTGGTTTTGCTGAAGCCTGTTCCTTCCAGCACTAGAACTGCTGACCAGTATTATTTGAATATTATCTGAGAAGTTTGACAAAAAGATTGCATCACATTTTCTCCATATTTCAAGAATAACCGATTCAGACCTTTTACTCTGAAGTGGTGTGTGACTTTGAGTGCGTGCACTGGTGACATTCCACCCATTCATATCGTTTCATCTCCATTCTAAAATTCTTTCCTTTTCTTCCCCGTCTTCATGAGTGTGCTACTATGAGTGCGCATGATCAGTTCATCAGCTTCATTTTGCTTGACTAGCATGACAAACAGTTTTTATTGACAAAGCATATTGTGAAGGACAAAAAGCAATGGTGTTTACAACATAGCTGTTGTCTTTCTATATTTGGTGATGTTGGCCGATATGCCAGGTTCTGCTCTACATGCATGACTTAGAACGGTTTGGCATTTAATACGTTGGTTTGTATTCTGTGTACACAGGGTGTCCATGGAAAAGAGAGTGAACCGTTTCCACTGTGTAAATAAAGGCTGAATGAGACTGCAGTCCACACAATTCAGGCTGTAGTTTTTCTTTTTAATGTAGAAGCTCTGTAGCAAGGATGGAGTTCTCGAATACATATACGTACCCGTATATTTCAACCCTCAGACAGTTACATGAGGTTATTTTTGTTGAAGTCTGATGTTTAAGTAAAAATCACATTTTAATATTTGGCGTAAAATGCCACCATTTCGCTTTTCTTTCTTTTTTAATAACATTAATTTGCTCTAGTAGGCTGATTGTTTGCATGTGATCAGCACTATCCAGTTTCTTAACTTTTCCAGAAATGCTATTTAATCAGATAAATGTTTCCATAGTTATCACAGTAAACAGTTGACTATCCCCCGTGTGTGAACTTTTGAACTGCCACTGAGAAGCATTGCATTATTCATGTTGCACAGGCTGTTGGTTAGATAAAGCAGCCCCATGATACTTCTTTCATCCCTTCCAAATAAAATACCAACCGCTTCTATAATCAGCAGCTGATGAGGCAAAACAGGGGAAGAGCCAAGTCCACAGTACCAAAACTAAGCACAGGCCTAGAGAAAGACCCACAACATTCAACAGGAAGTGTCAGATAAAAGGGAAGGAACAGGGTGCCCCTTTGCTCCTTGTACACTATGCAGGATCTGAGCATGTAAAAACACCTATCCATAGCAGATAACATAAATATTTTATGTAAATGGGCTAACCTCATGTATGCAAAGTCATGCTAACACAGGGCATTTCACCTACCTTTGTGCAGAGAAAAACCAGTTTTGGCATGGCCACTTAAACAATAAAACCACTTGTCATACCAACATAGTCAAAGACACCGCCTACCTGACTTGACCTGAACATTGGGGTTTATGCCATGTTGTGTTCAGCAACAGTAAGCAAACTTGAATATATGTCTAAGTCAGACTTTGCAACGCCTGTAGCAGTGACATCTTGGGTGTTACAGTATTTGGCCTATGCTACAATACAGTAAAATTGTAGTGTCAATATACTGGTTTACAATGCAGTGTGTAAAGAGAACCTACAATACGTGTTTGCTGGAGTGGAGGTTATGTTTTTAGTACAAGAAACAACTGACTTCACAGGAAGACTGAACGTGCAATGAAAATGCTGTTGTAGTGACTTGTACATTGTATTAGTCAACAGACATTCATATCAGATACAGTATGCACACGATGTATCTCAGCAACAAAAGCTGCTACATACAATATCACAATGGGACATTCTGACTGCATCCTGTTGCCCTGCAAACATCACATCTTGCAGTTTGACCTGTTTATCAACTGGTCTTTGTCAAATATTTGACAGGAGCATGATTGACAAAAACATTTAAACTAACTAGAAAAGCTAGTTTGACAAAAGAAATAACAAGCATCTTACTGCCCTTGTAACACCAATATATCTAGAACAAAGTGTGTGTGGGGGGGGGAGCATTGTAGCAAACTAGATGTGAAGTGTGTGTGGATCTCAGATGTCTTTTAATGTGTCTTGTCCCTTGGGGTTCTCCAACCAGTGAGGAGGCCAGCTGGCTTTGATGCTGGGCCGCTCCATCAACAGAGCATAATACTGTCCTAGGTTAGGGTAATGCTCAGCAGACAGCCTAAAGAAAAAAAGGGAAGGAGACCTTTGAACTGCAATGTCAAGCCATACATCATTTATTTATGAATTTATGAAAATGCAACCGCCTTCTCCCACATACCCAAATCTGAAAAGAGTAGCAACAGTCGGAAAAACAGTCACATCTGCCAGAGAGAAGCATGCTCCTGCAAGGTGAGAGCCCGGGCCCAGCTTGAGTGAAAAAAGGTGAAAAATAAAGCATGTTAACGTGCCACTGCATGTTGAATTTGTTTGTGTGTGTGTGGAAAGAAATCCCCAGTATGTATGTTCTAGTTAAACACATAACCTCTGCATAAACTGTTGTACTCCAATGCTGCGTTCACGCTGTTTTTGGCAGCTCGATACAAAGTCACTGCAAAGACGACAATAGATGCAAATCCATGGTGGGCGGCTGAGACAACATTTGGATAGAGGTGTGTTGGGAGACCTTCTTCTGGATCTCGATTCCAGATAAACTGGAAAGTTCAGCCAGACAAGCAGGGCGATTTTGGGGTGTTTTTTGGTCATTTTATTTTGCTTTTTTAGCCAGCGTATTTTCACATCTTTGAATCCTTTACTTTGACCGAACTAGAGTTTGCTGATTGTTGGAACAGTGGAAAGACTAACTAAAATGGTTTTGGTGAGTTTTATTTAGTTTCTGTCCTGTTTGAATAAAGTGCGTCTTATTATGAGTTAACATGTCTTGGTTCGGGTAAATAAGACAAACTCGAAATCAGAAGGTTTACACACTCGTCGATAGCGCACAATGCATCCTGGTACATGTAGGCCCAGCTGCCACAGCTCCAAGAGCAGGAGAAGTGACTTTCTCAGTCAATATAGCACACACTGGGGAATTTATTTCTTCAATGGACTACAGTACATATACCATCAGTACTGATTGGACATCCACATTAAGGTGGTGAATTTTCCCTTTAACGACTGTACACACACTACAGTACCTTCTGCAGGTAACCCTCCCAGAGCTTGAGTTCAGTGGCCAGTGCTTCCCTGTTTCTCTTTAGAGCTGAGTCATGCCTCTCTCCCTCAGGAACAAACCAGTCATAGTAGATAACTGCATCTAGAAAAACACACACACAACACACACACTTCACTCAGTGTATGATTTTTCTTTCCTTGGCATATATGCAGGATTCAGTTTATTGTTTAAAGATAAAGCTACATTATTCTATATTCTAATTGTCAATATATCATACAAAAAGCAGGTCACAAATATATCGGTTTTTTTTGTTTTAATAGGCCATGTAATTTTCCTAAAACTATTTTTAGCGCGGGATTAACACAGATGTGTTGCTGTGAGTATTTTCAGCCTTGGGACAGTGTATGTGACTCAAAATAAACCATGTCACCCAGTATTTTTGGTTTTGGTCTTATAATGGGGTTTGCTGCAGTATTTGCTGTGTTTCTATTAAAAGGGGATTTTGAGGTATTTAATGTATTTATCTTACTGAGTTTTTCGTAGAATGTGAGACCCTCAAACATGCGTTGGTACATCAGTGCTTGTTCTGCCGGGCTGGCTGGGATCAGTTTGTTTCCTTCAGACTTAAACTGACTCTGCCATTATGAGAGAAAAGACACATGTGATGCAACACTTATGGGGCCAATATTGTAGCATTATTGTATTTGTTAGTTGTGCAACCATCTCAATCCAGGTGTGCGTAATCAGATTTGTAAATGTGTAAAAAGAATCTCTGAATGCGTACTGAAATGTGTTAATGTGTACAGGAATCTGCGTATTCAGAATCGTTGTGCGTGTAATCAGATTTGTAAATCTATTGACAAATCTGTAGATGTGTACATAGATATTATTGGCCCAAAAGTATTTGACTCCAAGAGAGTCATCATTACAACTCAGCAGGCCTCTCAAGTGACTTTTGCTACAATTTTGATTCCTCCAGAGATCTGCAAATGTAGATGGAGATTTGTCTGCACCGCTCTGCTTGCACTGTGCCTCAGTAGCAGTGCATTTTGAATACACAATTGCAGATTCCTGTACACATCAAAAATCTCAGTACACATTTGAGATGATTTTACAAGTTTAATTAATTAAATTAAAGTTTAACTAAATGTAAAAGTCTGATAACGCACACACGGATTGAAATACAGTTGCACAACTCTCTAAACACATTTGCAAATAGTTTTGCTACAATAATGAATCATTTTAAACGTAGTTGTAGTTAAATTGCTATGTTTCATGGACAGGCACTTGCACTCACCTCAAGGTAAAAGCAGGCTGCGTAGGATTCATTTACGATGACGTCTCCATGTTTGAAAGACGGAAGCTTAAAAGTCAAACAGGTTATAATGTAGATAAGCAAGACAAGACTAGTCTAGGGTTAAATAATATTAGCCATATGATATCATATGATAATGCCACTGGGAGCTAATTAAGACAACCTACCTGCGTATCACACAGAGCCAGAGGGAAACAAAAACTGGCACACTAGTGTAACGTTACGTGTTTTTAAACAAAACATGGCGGCTAGCTCACTCCATTAAGAATCACCGTAGTTTTTTTAAGGCTATAAGACTATAAATAATTACTGCAAATTACGGGTAATGTTAGTGAACTTGAGCTGCCACCGAATATCGAATACCCCCCGTATCATAGAACGCTTTACGCCAAACTACCTTCAATATCCAGTCAATTGAATCCTATCTTTTTCCTGGTAAAATACATAAATCAGAAACCAAGTTTAAGAGACATTAAAGGCTTATGGTAAATTAACTTCGGTACGTTGTACACATACGGAAACCTTAGCTATCATTACTTGGTCGCTACCGCCCTCTGTGGTGCGTTTTGTATAAGGCACTTGAATAATGCAAATTAGTTAAAATATTCCAGATAAAAAGTGCTTATTGGCGAACTACATGTAAGCCGAATAAAAAGGCACATCCCCGTGAGTCGTCTAGAGCCTTTAGTCATGTTTTAGCAAGTATCCATTGTATTGGTAAACTGGAAAACTTTGCCTACATAAGGTTCTGAATGGAATTTGGCGTTGCTTTACAAAACAGCGCGCTTATGGATTATCAGGGATAATAAAATGGTGGCTTTGAACTATGTTTCGTTGTAGCTGTTGCGGTTGTTATGGGCGTATTAATTATAGAGGGGAATGCAAGGGTAACGTTAGTTAATGCCGAGTCTAACGTTAATGTAGGTTACGCCGTTACGGTGGATTTACGCTACTTCATACCTGTCCCCTGGCATTTATATCTAACACTTCTTGGGACTTGTGCTCCATTTTCTCAAAGGAGAGCAGTTTTTGGTTGTAGCCCTGCAGGTTCTTCTCCTCCAGAGCGATCTGCACCCTCCAGCAGGGAGGAGAGCCGGAGCCCCACAGAAGAGTCATATCGTGGGCCATGGTTTTTAGATTTAACACAACCTGAAGCCTTCACCTGTCACTGCTACATCCACGCGCACACTGGCTGCGCACTTGAAGAAAAAGGGATTTTCGTTTGTCTTTTCAAAGTTCGTGGGGCTCTCAAGCTATAATAACAGCACGAACTGCCACCTACTGGCTAGGAGGAGGAAATGCAAATTATAGTCTTATAATTTCACTTGATCATAGCTTTTTACCACCCCATATTTTATCAACAAATCAGAATTTATAAAAAAAAAAAAACACAGTTTGTTTCAACTGTCAACAATTTTTGTATTAATTTAACTATAAAACAAGGGCGACCTCTAGCTCACCTAGTAAGGGGTTGAATTCGACCTGCTGCCCTTTGCTGCGTGTTATCCCCCATCTCTCTTCCCCTTTTATGTCTATCCACTTTCAAATAAAGGGAAAAGCCCCAAAAACTTAGAGACAGATTTACAATAAAATGGTTAAGGCACAACGTTTGTGTGTTTCAGAGATCTCTGAGGATGTCATAGCCCTGTGGACTGGCCAGCCAGGGGGAGGGCCAGCTGGCTTTAATGCTGGGTCTGTCCTTCACCAGGTTGTAATATTTGGCCAGTTTGGGATAACAGACAGCCAAAAGAGAAGGACCAAGGTTATGATATCACTGGAAAAACAAAGCAGTCTGGGCTCTTTCTTCCATCACGTGCTGAACTTTTTTACCTACCCAAAATTAAACGTGTGTGTGTTGTTATTTGTGTATCTTACTGAGGTTATTAGTGAGGTGGAGACCCTCCATCATGTGTTGGTACATCAGTGCTTCTTCTGCAGGACTGTCCAGGATCAGCTTGTTGACCTGAGAATTAGGGTAGCAGTAGAAAAGTCTGGTGGAGAGTGAGGCATCTGTACTGAGGTCAGCATTCAATATGAATAAGGCAAAAGCGTCAGGGGACGAGAGAATCTTACAGGGTTCTGATTGTAAGTTCGAGAATTCAATTCACATGAATCTGAAGTGGAGCCACCAGTGATTCAGTGGAGTTGCTCAGCACTCAGTGGTGTAACAGGATATGACAAAGGTGTCACAGGTGGCTGAACATGAATTCTCTTACTGTCAATGAGAATGTTCAGCAACCCATCTGAGGTAAAAATTACAGAAGGTGCATGTTTTATGCTTTTAATCAATACTTGCCCATTAACCCAATACTATCTCTACTACATGACTGACGCAATTCCTAAAACATCCACAAGGTGGTTAAAGTGCCCATATTATGAAAAAAACACGTTTCTTTTCTGGGATTTGGTTGTTATTTGGTGTTATTTTGTATCTCTGGTGCTTCCACATGCATATAAACTTGAAAAAAAAACATCCATGCTGTTTTGAGTGAGATACAGGTTTCTGAATGATTCCTGCCTTCAGACTTCCGGGTGAGCTGGTCAAAATCGGCAGGGCTGTCTACGTCATTGGCTGAAACGTCTGGTGTGTGCTAAGCACTTTAGCTAATACCACACCTCCTAGCTGTTTCTC
Organism: Gymnocephalus cernua; assembly: GCA_023631565.1. Lineage (NCBI taxonomy): Eukaryota > Metazoa > Chordata > Actinopteri > Perciformes > Percidae > Gymnocephalus > Gymnocephalus cernua. The sequence continues at coordinate 21,701,025 of CM042438.1, forward strand.
CAACTTTGGTCGTCAGTACAAGGCAGGATTAGCCGGGAGACTTTTTCTAAATGAGGGCGCACTTCCAACTTTGTGTGGAATACCTGCAGACGAGGGACATGTAAATAGTTCTATACAATTTATTTTGTAGATTAGGGTAAACTCATGTGTGTTGTAGCAGTGTTTTGCCATTGAGAACGAGGTGGCTAACCGCTAGCAGCACCACCTTCTAGCTAGTAATCCTTACCTAGCTACTGCGCAGTACCTAGCTACAATACAATACAATTCAATTTTATTTGTATAGCACATTTAAAAACAACTGGGGTTGACCAAAGTGCTTAACAAAGCCAAAGGATATACAATACAAACACAAAATCAACATAATACACAGGAAATAGGAAGGACACACATATCAAGATATTTTAAAAGCTAATGAAAAGAAGTGCGTTTTCAGAGATGATTTAGAGTTTGTGCAGATCTGATATGAGACGGTAAGCTATTCCATAGGATGCAAAAGCACGATCTTGACTGAGATACTGGATGGATACTGGATGGAGCAGTTCAGACAAGTACTATGGAGCCTGTTTTTGTAGTGACTTAAAAACAAATAGCAAAACTTTAAAATCAATTCTAAATTTAACCGGTAGCCAATGGAGCGAAATCAGAACTGGTGTGATGTGTTCAAATTTACGCCTCCCTTTGAGGAGGCGTGCAGCTGCATTTTGGACTAATTGCAGACGGGTGATGCATTTCTGCGAAGCACCAATGTATAAAGAATTACAATAGTCCAATCTGGATGTTACAAATGCATGCTTGGCAATCTCAAACTGCTTAGCAGACAAGAATGGCTTAACCTTGGCTAAGAGATGCAGGTGAAAGAAACAGGATTTTACCACAGCACTTGTCTGCTTTTCAAATTTAAGGTTATTATCAATCCAGACCCCCAAATTCCGAACACAGGTAGTGCTATAAGGTGACAATGTTTGAAAGTCAAAATTATGTGTACTACGATCATTGGGGCCAAACAAGATAAATACTACTACTGCACATGCGACTCCCAACAAAGATGGGATAGAAGTGAGATGCCTCACTCTGTAGCTAAAACAGAGAGCTCAACACACAGGGTGAAAAGAGGAGCTGCAGTAATGTGCCGTACAAAACAAATATGGTGTTTTTTGAAAATTAAACCATGTAAACCAATTCTGGTACAACCTCAAACTACAAGCATGAACCTGAAAATGAGCATAATATGAGCACTTTAATAACTGCAGGAACTGGCCAAAGGACTGTTGACCTATTGGCATGACTGATTGTTGACGCATTCAGACACTGACTGGCAGTAACTATTGACTTGATGTGTCATAACAAAGTAAAACAAACGTACACCATAGATCAGCAGGAGAGCTGATCATGAGATTAAACCCAAAGCAAAAATCATGCGTATCATTTGGAGATGAAAATTTGACCAAACTGTCACCATCAATCGGTTAAAGTGGCAAGACACCAGTGGTTCTCTCAGTGATCTCTGCCAGCCAGC
>CM042438.1:21710040-21865040 GCA_023631565.1 Gymnocephalus cernua
AAAACAGAACAAGAAATAAAATTAGTTAAAGAATTGTTGAGCATATGTCACGTCGCCACCCTGCTGTTGCCAGAGCAATGTCTGTCTTCTCACTGGCTGAATTAAACCTCAGACCTGCAACTTCCAGGTACCATCACTGTTGACGTGTCCTAGTGCATCAGAAAATGTGAACAGCATTGGGAGAGGATAAACACATCACTTCATTTCAACAGCAATGTTCCATTATGTGATCCAGTTTTACCTGTTATCCAGTGCTGTGAAGCCCTCGTCTAGTAAAGTAAAGAACTGACAGGCAGGGTCCTGTGTGCAGGCCCTCTGACACTCCTCATGGTCTGCTGTGAACAAGGCTCGGTAGTCTGCACCTGTGAAATCCACGTTCTGGTACACCTTGGGCAGGCAAGGCTCTGGGAGACACACAGAGAGAGCAAATGAGAGTGTGAGCATGCATCATTCATTTCCTGAATGGTTTTCATAATTGTTTAAAATGGTTGTGAGTCTACCTAGGTCTTGGCTGCAGAGTTTGAGAGAAAATCCAGAGGTGACACCCTGTAGTGGAGCCTGAACAGTGGGCTGTCCATTGGGAGTGGCTTTGATGAAGCAGAAAAAGTTCCTACAGAGAAGGGCAGATGTTTGCTTTTTGTGTGATTGACTTAAAACGGGGAAAAAAAAACTGAAGCCGAAAGTTGGTCATCACAGTTGCAGAGAAAACAAATAAAATGTATGCTGCAAGCAACTATTGTGATGAAGAAGATGTTGGTTAAATAAGCCCAAGCTTATGAACAGGCCCTTAAGTTGGGGCACTGGCGGGACTCCGGTCGACACAGACGTGCATTTACGTGACCATCAGACACTGCACAGCCGCTGGTTGGATCACTTCCTTGTGTCTACTATGTGGCATCAGACAACACACAGTAAACATGCATTATGTTATATATATCAACTGTAGACCATACAATGTAAATTTGATGATGTTTGTCATATGAGGCTGACTTCCTGTTGCCAGCAAGTGGTACTATGAGTCAATATTGGCATTTAAATGTCCTCAGGCCTGGACTTTCATCATGCATTAGAAATGTGAAGTAGATTGCACAATGTACTTCCGAGTTACAACACTTTTCTGTTTCCTGTTAACATATCGAAATTCGCCATGCAGCTGCGGCAACACTGTTCAACAAAAACTCACAATGTTCAAATACAGCATCATCAAGGCCTTGAGGCTTTTCTGAACACTTTGCAGGTGGATCTGGTAAACCCGCTAGGAAGAGGACATCTTAGTGTAACAACTGTAACTTCCTGTTGTCAGTAGGTGACACTATGACTATAACTCAATATTGGCATGTAGATGTCTTCAGATGTCTTGAGAAGTGTGGGGCAGATTGGACAATGCACAGTCTAGTTACAAAGCACTTCCTGTTTTGCAGTGTAACATGGAAATGTGACGCCTTGCCACGCCCACGCTGTTGTTCGACGAATTCTCAAAAACTTTGCAGATTAGCTTTGCCAAGGTCAGATAGTACTGAGCAATGCAGAGGTAAATCGGGTCAGTAGGAGGAGTTTGTTAAAGTACAGCCCTGGAAATGGTAAAAAGAAATATAAAAAAAATAGCACGGTGCCCTTAATTACATGATAAGCAAATACAGTTTTTAAAAATACCGACAAGAATGCACGGCTTAAATAATATCTTGCATGTTTTTTTGTTTGTTTGTTTTTTGTTTTAATTACATGGCTTTTTGCATTCAGCTAAAAATACTTAATACAATTTTTGTGACACTAGGTTGGAATTTGTTATTTGGTCCAGCAGGGATTTACAGATTAAATTAGATAGTAGCAGAGGTACAAAACTTATTTTATATTTTTTTTATTAATGTATTTTTGTACATGGTCCCTTTTATAAAATACATTTAATAAACTAAACTTTCCAATATTTTGAGTAAAAAAAAATATTCTCACTGTCCTGTTTTGGGAAAAAGTCACTATTTACAATAAATAAGTGATGGCGGAATGTAACCAAGTACATTTACGTGCAGGTGACGTCGCAAACACACACTGGCTACAACACAGGGTGTTTTTTATCTCCTGCTCCTCACTGCAAATCAAGTTTCTCATCTGGGATAATAAAGTGACTGAACTGAACTAAGCAGGACTTTAACTTGTAACAGAGTATTTCTACACAGTGGTATTGCTACCTTTACTGAAGTAAAAAAGTATTTTTTCCACTACTGGAAGTAAGCATTACTTACGTATTACTGATTCTAACTACATGTGTACTGCTTGTTGTTTACCTGTCCTCTTTGGGCCCGTCAGGCCGAACAAAGGTAAAGAAGTTACAGGAAGCGTGCTGGGTGCAAAGCTGCTGACAGTGCTCAACATCAGGAGAGAAGAGAGTTGTTATGTCGTTTCCTGGGAAATCCACATTCTCCAGAAGATGTGGATTACAATCTAAAGAAATGGAAAAAGGACACACACACACACACACATTTATATCTACAATTCATTCTACTATATATATAAGCGGTAAAATTACAACGTATACATACTGCATGTATTACCTTGACCAAAAGAGAGACTGCAGATAGACAGCAGGCCCACCAAAATCAAATGTGTTCCCATCTTCTTAGTTTTGAAGTCAGTAAAGATCCTTGAAACACAACTCCAATAAAAGCGCTGGTTCTGCAACTGCACCTTGGTCAAAGGACTGTTTCGGAATCATCCCATTTGTAAGTCCATCAATTTATAGGCAGTCCCATATGACCTATGAACTGCCACCACTGACCCAATCAAGGAGCTCTATTCCACCTCCTGCTCAAATAGCCTGTTTAACTTGCCGTTCAGGGCAGCTGTCAGACCTGATTAGCTTGTCTTGTTGTTGTATGTGTGTGTGAGGAAGTGGGCCAGGGTCTGATATTGATCTTGCACTCAACAGGTTTGTCTTGTCTAGCTACACTAGGATCAGGGGTGCTGTGCACATTGTGTTTTTGTTTTGCAAAGTATTTTGTAGTTAGAGGATTTTGGTTTATCCTTTTGTTTTCCTGTAGCTGGAGTAGTAGTCTTCCTTTTGTTATATTCCTTTGTTGATTTACATAGCACCCATTGGCCCATTTTTCCGTTGTGAGTTCTGTTTACCCTGTAAATAAATATCCTTTCAAAATATTAATTACATCTGGTTCATGTCCTGATACCCCTAGCACTTCGGGATGTAACATTGTGACTTAATTGTGTACACAGATACGTGGGAGGAGCACCTACGCATCTTAGAGCAAGTCTTCAGCAGACTCGCTCAGGCCAACCTCACATTGAATTTGGCTAAATGTGAGTTTGGTAAAGCTACTATCACCTATTTGGGTAGCCAGGTAGGGCAGGGACAGGTGTGTCCTGTATGAGCCAAAATCTGTGCCATTTCACTTTGTCCAGTTCCCCATAAAGCACTGCGTTCGTTTCTTGGCATGGCAGGTTACTACAGAGCTTTCTGCCCTAACTTCTCGACTGTTGCTCGGCCACTTACTCGTTTACTGAGCCCTAAGGTGGATTTTGTGTGGTCTGCAGACTGTCAGATCGCGTTTGACAATAGACTCGTTCGAGATAAACTGCACCTCGCCTGTAAAGTTGACGAGAGCAGGCGGCAGCAGAAGGGGACGGTGACAAAAATCTGCTGTCAAGTCGGACAGATTACAGCCGTTTCCTGCAGCCTTCAGGCTGAACAGGAAGTCACAGAAAGACTCACATCCTGTTAGGTCCGATTCCGATATAATAAATTGTTATCAGACCTATATATCAGCTTGTACACAGTCTCCAGTTGTTTTTATTATGACAGAGTAGCTGTCAAAATGCTCTACATGCGATCTGTTGCTGATTTTATTTAACAACACACTGTAGATGATCCGTAATCTGAACGGATTTAGTCTGACTTCTAAACGTCACCATCAGCCACACAACGTGGTTTTTACAGAATAAGCCTTTAAATCAGACAAATAGCAATTCAAATCCCTCCAATTCAAAAACAATAAAAAGTTCATATAAAACGTCACGTTGAATCGATTCAGAACCAATCAGCTTTTAGATCAGCTGAGAGGCAGGCGTTTCCCAGCATGCCCTGGGTCCGCCTGGGTCTTGCAGTCGGTGAAAAGCAGCTGCGCTGCCTGCGTCTTAAACCTGTGGCCGTCCTGATCTCGTGAGGTTATCGTTGCCCACGTGTGCATGACGTCAGAGCAAGTCGGGATCAAGTCGGACGCAAACCGGCATGCATTGGGCGGTGATCGCCGGTGATCGATTCTGCCCAGACCTGGCTCAAACAGAACTCTCAACGGAAAATGGGCCAATGGGTGCTGTGGAAATCAACAAAAGAATATAACAAAAGGAAGACTACTACTCCAGCTATAGGAAAACAAAAGGATAAAAAAAAAATCCTCTAACTACAACACTTTGCAAAACAAAAACAATGCGCACAGCACCCCTGAACCTAATGTAACTAGACAAGACAAACCTGTTGGTTGCAAGGTCGATATCAGTTTTGAAGCTCAAAACCCTGGCCCACTTCCTCACACACACACATACAACAAGACAAGCTAATCAGGTCTGACAGCTGCCCTGAACTGCAAGTTAAACAGGCTATTTGAGCAGGAGGTGGACTAGAGCTCCTCGATTGGGTCAGTGGTGGCATGCCGCACTAATCAGCGTCACCATCGTAGGTAACCCCAGGAACTAGGCGGGCCTTTCCTTAGCCAACCAATCCGCAGCATGGAATGGCACAGTCTGCTCTGCTAAGTATTGTAGTTAAAGGATTAGGGTTTTTACAAGGGGGCAAGACCATTAGCATTCCATTGACTGCCATTCATTTTAGCGTCACTTTGACAGCCAATAACTTTACATGTGAAGCGTTTAAAGACTTCATTTGACCATTGTTTATTTCTAAAGAAACACGACAATGTACACAAGGCTCCATTACCTTGTATCTCACGTTATGGCTCCGTAGCAGACATTTTTATAAAAATAGGCTAACGATTGTGTCATAACCACGCGACTTACTATCGGATAGTAGAGGAATTATCGTACAGTACAGGAGAAGCTCGCAGGCAGTTTCAACAAACATTAGCTGTTTAAGTTTAATTGCTACTATTAACTAGCATTTTAGTTAGCAATAATTAGCCTGTGCCTATGTTATCTCCTTACATATACCTACGCTCTCCGTCTCTGCAAGATTGGGAATGATTGAGATTTCTCTTGGCACAGCTACCAGAAGACCTACAACGTTCAGACACGTTGCTCACGTCACATCTACGACGGCAAGCTCAGTTTGCAGCTGCGCAGTAACGCTCAACCATCACCGGAAAAGTGCTTCTAATAGACTACACTCGTCTCCATCCAGAGCAACGGTGGGGACGGTGGGCATCTGTCGGTCCATTTTGGACCGACAGATCCCCACCAACATAGGTGGTGATAGACAGATGGTTTATCCAATCAGCTAACCAGTATTTTCGCCGCTTCCCAAACGTTCTCCAACGGAAAGTTCCCAGATGGATATGCTGAGCAAATGCGAAGCAATCCATCTGGCGGAGTCAGGTTAAGTCTTCACACCCACAACACAGAACAGATGTATCAGGTAAATGAAAGCGTGGGAGATTGGGTGTGGTTCTGCTGCTGCACAATCTTTCCCTGCACATGTGGGAATGACTCTGAAAAGGAGGGTCCTAACTCTTGCTTCAGACTTTATGCCGATAGGTGGCCAACTAAGTGCCTGATCAAAATAATAATAGGACCTATTCCCAGGAATGGAATAGCATTGCCTGACGAAAATACAAGAACAAGAAAACAAAACAAACAGAACTGACTGAACACACAGCACAGCTGATGGGCTGTTGTACAGTTTACCTTGTTCTAAATAAATATCCTTTCAAAATACCAATTACATCTGGTTTATGTTTCCAGATTAAAATCAACTATTTGATGTTCTCGATCAACACCTTGGAACAGTGTTCTGTTTACTTTTGCTCTGCTGACCTTGTCCTTACTTCAAATGTAAATGTGATTTTGCTGTTTAATTCCCATTATACTGTTGTTTTAATGGTATGCTGAATCCTGTCACTCACTGCATTATATCACTTGCATATACTTCACTACAGTGAATTTCAGCGTAGGCGGTTTTTGCCATGTTTTGGCTGTATGTGCTTTTCTGCATGTGTACGTGGACAGAGGTGTGCTGGAGACCTTCAGGATCCCTGAATGAACTGGAACTGGAATAGACAACCAAGGCCAGGAAGGAGACTTGGGAGCAGGTTTTGTCTGAGGGTCACCAAACAGTCACTATGTTATACTGCGTCCAGCTGGTCGTGGTGGAAGAAATTCATTTACTTCCTAATGGTGTTTTTCCACTGCTAGTACCAGCTCTACTCAGCTCGGCTTGACCACGTTGCCCCGTCCTCCTTTTTCCATTGCAGATTAGTACCGCCTCGTGCGTGAGGCGAGCATGGCTGGTCGTCATAGCGCCACCACAGGAAACTGCCGTGACCTAACGCGACACACACACAGAACGTTGAAGGTGTGTTGTTGTTGTTGCCACAGCCAGAAGACACAATTTGTTTCAAATAAAGCTGGAGGCAGTAAAAAAATAAAACTATTGAAAAAAAAAAAACTATTTAAAAATGGCGGGTTTGTTCCAGACACCCCCGTCTCTTGCTTTCACGTCACCTTTTGGTATCGGCTCAGCTCGCTTGGAACCTCGACGGAGGTGGTATTAAAAAATGATGCCTTCTTAACCCCACACAGTAGACTGTATTTTGACTTATGCTAGTGTGTATGAACCGAAGGGTGAAAACAGTTGAGCTGACAGCAGCATTGCTTCATGTGACCTTTTATCACCCACAGATAAATATGTAAATAAGTAAAAGGACCTTATATCACACACACCCACACACACACACACCCACACACACACACACACCCACACACGCACAGAGCAAGGAGAGAAACTGGCAGAAATGGTGGCATAAAATGTTTTTCAAGCAGCTGTGCGTTATCTGGAATTGCTGGATTGCATTCAACAGTTATTATTATTATTGTGTCATTTTTTAAATAATTCATTGTTCATGCATTTATCAGTTTGCATCCATTTTGTCAACATCAAGTCATGTCCTGCATGGTAGCATGTCCTGCATCTGGGGATATTTATGATGGTCTGGCGGTCCACCACTTCGGTCCAGACTGAAATACTTCAACAACTATTGGATGGATTGCTATGATATTTTGTACAAACATTCATGGCAGACAGCAGCATTGCTTCATGCGACCTTTTATCACCCACAGCTAAATATGTTCTCAAGTAACAGGACCTTATAACACACACACACACACAGAGCAAGGAGAGAAACTGATGTTTTTATTGTTATTGTTTACACACAGAAAGCGTCATCTGCAGCTTAAACAGCAATCCAATGATCTAAGCAGCATCAGGGCTGTCGGTCTGTGTGTGTGTGTGTGTGTGTGTGTATGTGTGTGTGTGTGTGTGTGTGTGTGTGTGTGTGTGTGTGTGTGTGTGTGTGTGTGTGTGTATGTGTGTGTGTGTGTGTGTGTGTGTGTGTGTGTGTGTGTGTGTGTGTGTGTGTGTGTGTGTGTGTGTGTGTGTGTGTGTGTGTGGAGCATTCTACACAGTAGTTTAACTGTTAACAGTTCCTCAGCTGGAAGCCTGATACCACATTGGCCAGTTTGGTAACTTTAGGAGGAGCAGGCATGGTGATGGTACGCTTGAGAAAGCAGCGGCGCCTAGAACACAAAATCAAAAACAGCATATTTAATCATGCACCATAAATACAGCTATCATCAAATTATAAAGACAATAGTGTCTGATTGATGATCAAGTCACATGATTTCCAGGTATTGCCTAAATTGCTGGTACAATTTTATTTAAAACATGAACAATATTTGTGTTTAAGCAGGTTTGCATGCATGCATCAAGAATACTGTACCGGAAGCTGGGCTCATCAATGCTCTCATTGGCATAGCTGTAGAACTGGCAGAAAGGATCCTGAGTACAGGTCCTCTGACACGTGTCTGGATCCTCCATCGGCACAAAGCGAATCACAGAAGTTGGGAAAGCTACGTTTACATAAGTCCTCTTAACCCAGGCTGTTAGCAGAGAGAAACAGGGTTAGTCTGCTGCTGATGGTGAAACTACTGTACAGAAATACTTCACTAACAACAAATATGTGCTGAATGATTCCAGTATTTGTAATTTCAGATTGAATAATAACCAAATCTAAAATGAGAGTTTGTCACGTATTTATATTTGCAATCAGAGGAAAATTTGGTTTATCATTGTTTCTAAAATGATTCAACAATGTTGCCATTCAGTGAAAGTTGTCTTTTCATAAATACAGACGAGAAAAAGTACAGTTTAAGTCAAGTGTTGTTAGACTTGGAGCAGAACGTATTTGTAACTGCTGAGGATAAATAGTTTCTTAATATGAAGACTTAGAGTCCACGTAAAGCAGAGTAAATTTCATGGCAATCCATTCATAATTAGAGACATTTCCCTCAACTCAAAGGTCACGGGATTACCAAAATGCATAAAGATGCATCATCTGGGAACCATGAAAAGAACAGAGGACAGATACATTACGTCATTGAGTTAGTCGATCTACACAGCCAAAGCAGTTCAGATGGTCTATGGTGGTCTACTGAAAGAGTGTCTTTTCTGACAGTTGTGATATTAGTGATACATACTGTTATCCAGCTGACAGAAGCGTGCTGCTATCCCAGATGTGACTCCGTCTTTAGCTTGTTTCACAATGTTATCGTTGTTTTTCTTCAGGTAACATTTAAAGTCATTACTGCAAAGAAAGAAAGAAAATGAAACCTTGCAAAATGTCTGAATAACATGAAGCAGAGAACAGATGTGACTGAAAAGGAGAACCCAATATTTAACGGCATCAGGACAGTTAAAATACTGTCACGTAAGCTGTTGGAGCAATGAATATGCTAATATAACTCATCACTTTCTAATTACTTATCGTACTGTCTTATTGAGCACATCAGAGAGAAAAAAGGTATCCAAATAGTTGACTACCTGCTAAAAGTGAAGTAGGTGCAGACTGAATGAGCAGAGCACAGTGCCTGACAGTGTTCAGCAGAGACAGCAAGAATATTCTCGACGTCGTTTCCTGGGATGTCAGTGTTTGGGAAAAGCTTGCCCTGACACACTGTACAAACAAAACACAGGTAATACATTAAGAAAGCATGTACAACAACCTGCAGGAGGTGTTTGCTATGACAGTTTGTGTACCTGACTGTTGACTTGTTCGTGGTATTTGGGTGAATCCAGATGTTGCACCAAATCTTTTTACTATTTCAGGGTTTCTTGATACTGGCCAGCTGAATTTAAGGTGGCACTTGTTCCTAAAACAGAACAAGACATAACATTAGTTAGAGAATTGTTGAAGACGTGAACAACGAGTGGAAGAGGATAAAATGATAATTTTTTAGATTCAACAGCAATGTTCCATTATGTGATCCAGTTTTACCTGATTTCCACTGTTTTGAAGGCCTCAGTTATAAAAGTAAAGAACTGACAGGCAGGGTCCTGTGTGCAGGCCCTCTGACACTCCTCATGGTCTGCTGTGAACAAGGCTCGGTAGTCTGCACCGAAGAAATCCACGTTCTGGTACACCTTAGGCAGGCAAGGCTCTGGGAGACACACAGAGAGAGCAAATGAGAGTGTGAGCATGCATCATTCATTTCCTGAATGGTTTTCATAATTGTTTAAAATGGTTGTGAGTCTACCTAGGTCTTGGCTGCAGGGTTTGAGAGAAAATCCAGAGGTGACACCCTGTAGTGGAGACTGAACAGTGGGCTGTCCATTGGGAGTGGCTTTGATGAAGCAGAAAAAGTTGCTGCAGAGAAGGGCAGATGTTTGCTTTTTGTGTGATTGACTTAAAACGAGAAAAAAAAAACTGAAGCGGAAAGTTGGTCATCACAGTTGCAGAGAAAACAAATAAAATGAATGCTGCAAGCAGCGATTGTGATGAAGAAGATGTTGGTTAAATAAGCCCAAGCTTATGAACAGGCCCTCAGGTTGGGGCACTGGCGGGACTCGGGTCGACACAGACGTGCATTTCCGTGACCATCAGACACTGGACAGCCGCTGGTTGGATCACTTCCTTGTGTCTACTATGTGGCATCAGACAACACACAGTAAACATGCATTATGTTGCTCTATATCAAGTGTAGACCATACAATGTAAATTTGATGATGTTTGTCATATGAGGCTGACTTCCTGTTGTCAGCAAGTGGCACTATGAGTCAAGTAGTACAACCCTAAATCAGAAAAAGTTGGGACAGTATGAAAAACACAAATATACAAAAGAAAGTAGTGATTTCTAAATGTACTTTGACTTGTATTTCATTGCAGACAATGTGAACACAAAACATTTCATGTTTTGTCTGGTCAAATTAATTTCATTTGTAAATATACATCCTTTCCTGTCATTCAGACCTGCAACACATTCCAAAAAAGGTTGGGACAGGAGCAATTTAGGGCTAGTAATCAGGTTAATTGGTTAAATAATGATGTGATTTGAAACAGGTGATGTCAACAGGTGATTGTAATTATGATTTGGTACAAAAGCAGCATCCAAGAAAGGTCTAGTCCTTTAGGAGCAAAGATGGGCCAAGGATCGCCAGTTTGCCAACAAATACGTGAGAAAATTATTGAAATGTTTAAAAACAATGTTCCTCAAAGAAAGATAGGAAGACATTTGCTTATTTCACCTTCAACAGTGCATAACATAATTAAAAGATTCAAGGAATGAGGAGGAATGAGGAGGAATTTCAGTGAGTAAAGGACAAGGGCGCAAGCCTAAGCTGAACAACCGTGATCTCCGATCCCTCAGGCGGCACTGCATCAAGAATCGTCATTCATCTATAAGCGATATCACCACATGGGCTCAAGACTACTTTGGCAAACCTTTGTCAAGTACGACATTACATAGTTACAGCCACAAATGCCAGTTAAAACTGTACTGTGCCAAGAAGACATTTCCAGGGACGTCCATGCATATTTCAACAAGATAATGCAAAACCACATTCTGCACACATTACAAAGTCCTGGCTGCGGAGGAAGAGGATACGGGTACTTGACTGGCCTGCCTGCAGTCCCGACCTGTCTCCAATAGAGAATGTGTGGCGCATTTTGAAGCGTAAAATGCGACAACGAAGACCCCGTACTGTTGCCCACCTTAAGACTTGTTTGCAGCAAGAATGGGACAAAATTACACCTGAAACACTTCATCACCTGGTGTCTTCAGTCCCTAAACGTCTTTTAAGTGTTGTGAAAAGGAATGGCAACATTACAAAGCGGTAAATGCTTTACTGTTCCAACTTTTTTTGAATTGTGTTGCAAGAACCAAAATAGGAATTTTGTTTTTTTGAAACAAAAACAATAAAAATCATGAGGAACACATTAAATTATGTGCTGTTGTATTGTCTGCAATGAAATACAAGTCAAAGTACATTTAGAAATTACTACTTTCTTTTTTTATTTGTGTTTTCCATATGTGTCCCAACTTTTTCTGATTTGGGGTTGTACATGCTATTGTAAAAAACAAAAACAAAAAAAACTCACCCTTCACTGGCTGGAACATCAAAGCTCCAGTAGGTAACTTTCTCAAAATATGACTTTTTACCAGATTTATCCTGACAGTACTACATTAATCAGATCATCCATGGTTAAAGTCATGTTCCTCTGCCTCCTCTTAGTGCTGCTAATGGCAAAAGCAAAACCACCAATCAGAGCCGAGAAGTCTCTAACGCAGTGTGACTGCTCGTGAACTGTGGTCAAACTAGGCAGCGCCGATCAAATACAAATCAAGGTTCACTGACTATTTCTCGCTTCAAATGTCCTCAGAAACAGAAGTTAGTAAGCATTACTGGAAGTAAGCATTACTTACTGATTTCTAATTACATGTGTACTGCTTGTTGTTTACCTGTCCTCTTTGGGCCCGTCAGGCCGAACAAAGGTAAAGAAGTTACAGGAGGCGTACTGGGTGCAAAGCTGCTGACAGTGCTCAACATCAGGAGAGAAGAGAGTTGTTATGTCGTTTCCTGGGAAATCCACATTCTCCAGAAGATGTGGATTACAATCTAAAGAAATGGAAAAAGGACACACACACACACACACACACATTTACATCTAGAATTCATTCTACCATATATAAGTGGTAAAATTACAATGTATACATACTGCATGTATTACCTTGACCAAAAGAGAGACTGCAGATAGACAGCAGGCCCACCAAAATCAAATGTGTTCCCATCTTCTTAGTTTTGAAGTCAGAAAAGATTCTTGAAACACAACTGCAATAAAAGCGCTGGCTCTACAACTGCACCGTGGTCAAAGGACTGTTTCGGAATGATCACATTTGTAAGTCCATCAATTTATATGCAGTCCCATATGACCAATGACCTGTAAAGTCTATTGGCTCTTTCAAAGTCCAGATTAAAATCAACATTTGATCTTCTTGATCAACACCTTGGAACAGTGTTCTGTTTACTTTTGCTCTGCTGACCTTGTCCTTACTTCAAATGTAAATGTGATTTTGCTGTTTAATTCCCAGTATACTGTTGTTTTAATGGTATGCTGAATCCTGCCACTCACTGCATTATATCACTTGCATATACTTCACTACAGTGAATTTCAGCGTAGGCGGTTTTTGCCATGTTTTGGCTGTATGTGCTTTTCTGCATGTGTACTTGGACAGAGGTGTGCTGGAGACCTTCAGGATCCCTGAATGAACTGGAACTGGAATAGACAACCAAGGCCAGGAAGGAGACTTGGGAGCAGGTTTTGTCTGACGGTCACCAAACAGCCACTATGTTATACTGCGTCCAGCTGGTCGTGGTGGAAGAAATTCATTTACTTCCTAATGGTGTTTTTCCACTGCTAGTACCAGCTCTACTCAGCTCGGCTCGACCACGTTGCCCCATCCTCCTTTTTCCATTGCAGATTAGTACCGCCTCGTGCGTGAGGCGAGCATGGCTGGTCGTCATAGCGCCGCCACAGGAAACTGCCGTGACCTAACGCGACACACACACAGAACGTTGAAGGTGTGTTGTTGTTGTTGCCACAGCCAGAAGACACAATTTGTTTCAAATAAAGCTGGAGGCAGCAAAAAAATAAAACTATTTAAAAATGGCGGGTTTGTTCCAGACACCCCCGTCTCTCGCTTTCACGTCACCTTTTGGTATCGGCTCAGCTCGCTTGGAACCTCGACGGAGGTGGTATTAAATAATGATGCCTTCTTAACCCCACACAGTAGACTGTATTTTGACTTATGCTAGTGTGTATGAACCGAAGGGTGAAAACAGTTGAGCTGACAGCAGCATTGCTTCATGTGACCTTTTATCACCCACAGATAAATATGTAAATAAGTAAAAGGACCTTATATCACACACACCCACACACACACACACACCCACACACGCACAGAGCAAGGAGAGAAACTGGCAGAAATGGTGGCATAAAATGTTTTTCAAGCAGCTGTGCGTTATCTGGAATTGCTGGATTGCATTCAACAGTTATTATTATTATTGTGTCATTTTTTAAATAATTAATTGTTCATGCATTTATCAGTTTGCATCCATTTTGTCAACATCAAGTCATGTCCTGCATGCTAGCATGTCCTGCATCTGGGGATATTTATGATGGTCTGGCGGTCCACCACTTCGGTCCAGACTGAAATACTTCAACAACTATTGGATGGATTGCTATGATATTTTGTACAAACATTCATGGCAGACAGCAGCATTGCTTCATGCGACCTTTTATCACCCACAGCTAAATATGTTCTCAAGTAACAGGACCTTATAACACACACACACACACACACAGAGCAAGGAGAGAAACTGATGTTTTTATTGCTATTGTTTACACACAGAAAGCGTCATCTGCAGCTTAAACAGCAATCCAATGATCTAAGCAGCATCAGGGCTGTCGGTCTGCATGAGTGTGTGTGTGTGTGTGTGTGTGTGTGTGTGTGTGTGTGTGTGTGTGTGTGTGTGTGTGTGTGTGTGTGTGTGTGTGTGTGTGTGTGTGTGTGTGTGTGTGTGTGTGTGTGTGTGTGTGTGTGTGTGTGTGTGTGTGTGGAGCATTCTACACAGTAGTTTAACTGTTAACAGTTCCTCAGCTGGAAGCCTGATACCACATTGGCCAGTTTGGTAACTTTAGGAGGAGCAGGCATGGTGATGGTACGCTTGAGAAAGCAGCGGCGCCTAGAACACAAAATCAAAAACAGCATATTTAATCATGCACCATAAATACAGCTATCATCAAATTATAAAGACAATAGTGTCTGATTGATGATCAAGTCACATGATTTCCAGGTATTACCTAAATTGCTGGTACAATTTTATTTAAAACATGAACAATATTTGTGTTTAAGCAGGTTTGCATGCATGCATCAAGAATACTGTACCGGAAGCTGGGCTCATCAATGCTCTCATTGGCATAGCTGTAGAACTGGCAGAAAGGATCCTGAGTACAGGTCCTCTGACACGTGTCTGGATCCTCCATCGGCACAAAGCGAATCACAGAAGTTGGGAAAGCTACGTTTTCATAAGTCCTCTTAACCCAGGCTGTTAGCAGAGAGAAACGGGGTAAGTCTGCTGCTGATGGCGAAACTACTGTACAGAAATACTTCACTAGCAACAAATATGTGCTGAATGATTCCAGTATTTGTAATTTCAGATTGAATAATAACCAAATCTAAAATGAGAGTTTGTCACGTATTTATATTTGCAATCAGAGGAAAATTTGGTTTATCATTGTTTCTAAAATGATTCAACAATGTTGCCATTCAGTGAAAGTTGTCTTTTCATAAATACAGACGAGAAAAAGTACAGTTTAAGTCAAGTGTTGTTAGACTTGGAGCACAACGTATTTGTAACTGCTGAGGATAAATAGTTTCTTAATATGAAGACTTAGAGTCCACGTAAAGCAGAGTAAATTTCATGGCAATCCATTCATAATTAGAGACATTTCCCTCAACTCAAAGGTCACGGGATTACCAAAATGCATAAAGATGCATCATCTGGGAACCATGAAAAGAACAGAGGACAGATACATTACGTCATTGAGTTAGTCGATCTACACAGCCAAAGCAGTTCAGATGGTCTATGGTGGTCTACTGAAAGAGTGTCTTTTCTGACAGTTGTGATATTAGTGATACATACTGTTATCCAGCTGACAGAAGCGTGCTGGTATCCCAGATGTGACTCCGTCTTTAGCTCTAGTCACCAATTCCTCGTTGTTTTTCTTCAGGTAACATTTAAAGTCATTACTGCAAAGAAAGAAAGAAAATGAAACCTTGCAAAATGTCTGAATAACATGAAGCAGAGAACAGATGTGACTGAAAAGGAGAACCCAATATTTAACGGCATCAGGACAGTTAAAATACTGTCACGTAAGCTGCTGGAGCAATGAATATGCTAATATAACTCATCACTTTCTAATTACTTATCGTACTGTCTTATTGAGCACATCAGAGAGAAAAAAGGTATCCAAATAGTTGACTACCTGCTAAAAGTGAAGTAGGTGCAGACTGAATGAGCAGAGCACAGTGCCTGACAGTGTTCAGCAGAGACAGCAGGAATATTCTCGACGTCGTTTCCTGGGATGTCAGTGTTTGGGAAAAGCTTGCCCTGACACACTGTACAAACAAAACACAGGTAATACATTAAGAAAGCATGCACAACAACCTGCAGGAGGTGTTTGCTATGACAGTTTGTGTACCTGACTGTTGACTTATTCGTGATATTTGGGAGAATCCAGATGTTGCACCAAACCTTTTTACTATTTCAGGGTTTCTTAATACTGGCCAGCTGAATTTAAGGTGGCACTTGTTCCTAAAACAGAACAAGACATAACATTAGTTAGAGAATTGTTGAAGACGTGAACAACGAGTGGAAGAGGATAAAATGATAATTTTTTAGATTCAACAGCAATGTTCCATTATGTGATCCAGTTTTACCTGATTTCCACTGTTTTGAAGGCCTCAGTTATAAAAGTAAAGAACTGACAGGCAGGGTCCTGTGTGCAGGCCCTCTGACACTCCTCATGGTCTGCTGTGAACAAGGCTCGGTAGTCTGCACCTGTGAAATCCACGTTCTGGTACACCTTGGGCAGGCAAGGCTCTGGGAGACACACAGAGAGAGCAAATGAGAGTGTGAGCATGCATCATTCATTTCCTGAATGGTTTTCATAATTGTTTAAAATGGTTGTGAGTCTACCTAGGTCTTGGCTGCAGGGTTTGAGAGAAAATCCAGAGGTGACACCCTGTAGTGGAGCCTGAACAGTGGGCTGTCCATTGGGAGTGGCTTTGATGAAGCAGAAAAAGTTCCTACAGAGAAGGGCAGATGTTTGCTTTTTGTGTGATTGACTTAAAACGGAAAAAAAAAAACTGAAGCGGAAAGTTGGTCATCACAGTTGCAGAGAAAACAAATCAAATGAATGCTGCAAACAGCGATTGTGATGAAGAAGATGTTGGTTAAATAAGCCCAAGCTTATGAACAGGCCCTCAGGTTGGGGCACTGGCGGGACTCGGGTCGACACAGACGTGCATATACGTGACCATCAGACACTGCACAGCCGCTGGTTGGATCACTTCCTTGTGATCCACTACTATGTGGCATTAGACAACACACAGTAAACATGCATTATGTTGCTCTATATCAAGTGTAGACCATACAATGTACATTTGATGATGTTTATCATATGAGGCTGACTTCCTGTTGCCAGCAAGTGGCACTATGAGTCAAGTAGTACATGCTATTGTAAAAAACAGAAACAAAAAAAACTCACCCTTCACAGGCTGGAACATCAAAGCTCCAGTAGGTAACTTTCTCAAAATATGACTTTTTACCAGATTTATCCTGACAGTACTACATTAATCAGATCATCCATGGTTAAAGTCATGTTCCTCTGCCTCCTCTTAGTGCTGCTAATGGCGAAAGCAAAACCACCAATCAGAGCCGAGAAGTCTCTAACGCAGTGTGACTGCTTGTGAACTGTGGTCAAACTAGGCAGCGCCGATCAAATACAAATCAAGGTTCACTGACTATTTCTCGCTTCAAATGTCTTCAGAAACAGAAGTTAGTAAGCATTACTGGAAGTAAGCATTACTTACTGATTTCTAATTACATGTGTACTGCTTGTTGTTTACCTGTCCTCTTTAGGCCCGTCAGGCCGAACAAAGGTAAAGAAGTTACAGGAGGCGTGCTGGGTGCAAAGCTGCTGACAGTGCTCAACATCAGGAGAGAAGAGAGTTGTTATGTCGTTTCCTGGGAAATCCACATTCTCCAGCAGCTGTTGATTACAATCTAAAGAAATGGAAAAAGGACACAAACACACATCTAGAATTCATTCTACCATATATAAGTGGTAAAATTACAATGTATACATACTGCATGTATTACCTTGACCAAAAGAGAGACTGCAGATAGACAGCAGGCCCACCAAAATCAAATGTGTTCCCATCTTCTTAGTTTTGAAGTCAGTAAAGATTCTTGAAACACAACTGCAATAAAAGCGCTGGCTCTACAACTGCACCTTGGTCAAAGGACTGTTTCGGAATGATCACATTTGTAAGTCCATCAATTTATATGCAGTCCCATATGACCAATGACCTGTAAAGTCTATTGGCTCTTTCAAAGTCCAGATTAAAATCAACATTTGATGTTCTTGATCAACACCTTGGAACAGTGTTCTGTTTACTTTTCCTCTGCTGACCTTGTCCTTACTTCAAATGTAAATGTGATTTTGCTGTTTAATTCCCAGTATACTGTTGTTTTAATGGTATGCTGAATCCTGTCACTCACTGCATTATATCACTTGCATATACTTCACTGCAGTGAATTTCAGCGTGGGCGGTTTTTGCCATGTTTTGGCTGTATGTGCTTTTCTGCATGTGTACGTGGACAGAGGTGTGCTGGAGACCTTCAGGATCCCTGAATGAACTGGAACTGGAATAGACAATCAAGGCCAGGAAGGAGACTTGGGAGCAGGTTTTGTCTGAGGGTCACCAAACAGCCACTATGTTATACCGCGTCCAGCTGGTCGTGGTGGAAGAAATTAATTTACTTACTAAGTAAAACAACCAATACCACAATATTAAAATACTCCTTTACACCGTAGATTATTACTCAGAACAGTGTGTCACCATAGACATTTAAAGAAATGGACTAACAGATCCCGTTGCTCTGAATGGAGACCAGTGAAGTCTATTAGAAGCACATTTCCGATGATAGCTGAGTGTTACTGAGCGTTACTGCGCAGCTGCAAACTGAGCTTGCCGACGTAGATGTGACGTGAGCAATGTGTCTGAAAGTTGTAAGTCTTCTGATAGCTGGGCCAAGAGAAATCTCAATCATTCTGAATCTTGCAGATGGAGAGTGTAGGTATATGTAAGGAGATAACATAGGCACAGGCTAAGTATTGCTAACTAAAATGCTAGTTAACATTAGTAATTGAATTAAACCGCTAATGTAAGTCCAAACTGCCTGCGAGCTTCTCCTGTACTGTATGGTAATTCCTCTACTATGCAACAGTAAGTCGCATGGTTATGACACAATCGTTAGCCTATTTTTATAAAAACATCTGCTACGGAGCCATAACGTGAGGTACAAGGTAATGGAGCCTTTTATACATTGTCATGTTTCTTTAGAAATAAACAATGGACAAATAGAGTCTGAACTATGTGAACTGATCACCATCTGGTAGTGATTTGGGTCAGGGGGTGGGGGAAGACTCTGGACAGACCTGGTAAGCCCAAACGGGTGGTGCGGGTAAATTGGGAAGGTCTGGAGGAAGCCCCTGTCCGACAGACCTTCAACTCACCACTCCGGCGGAGCTTTTCGTGCATCCATTTCCAGTTTCCATTGCTGAAGCTGCGGCGGGGAGCTGTGGTCTTAGGGTCTTAGGTGCCTCAAGGGGCGGTAACCCACGAACACTGTGGTGGACACCGGTGGTCAGGGAAGCCGTCCGACTGAAGGAGTCCTTCCGGGATATGTTATCCCAGAGGACTCCGGAGGCAGTTGCAAGGTACCGAGGGGCCCGAAGGGCTGCAGCCTCAGCCGTGAAAGAGGCAAAGCAGCGGGTGTGGGAGAAGTTTGGAGAAGACATGGAGAAGGACTTTCGGTCGGCACCAAGGCGCTTCTGGAAAACAATTCGCCACCTCAGGAGGGGGAAGCGGGGAACCATCCAAGCTGTGTACAGTAAGGATTGGACGTTGCTGACCTCAACTGAGGAGGTAATAGGGCGGTGGAAGGAGCACTTTGAGGAACTCCTAAATCCAGATCCTAAATCCAGATCCTAGATCCGGATCTGGAGAAGGCATATGACCGGGTCCCCCGGGAGACATTGTGGGAGGTGCTGCGGGAGTATGGTGTAGCACCGGTATCACACTATTTACTGTGCCACTGGACCAGTTCTAGGTTCTAAGGAGTGGGGAGCACAAAAAAATAATTACACCAGAGACCGTTACTTTAAATACAAAAGGCCGGCAATTTACTGAATGCAAAACACACATAAAATACAGTACACAAAACAAAAATACCCTGCAGGTTCTCAATATTGAAGTATAGTAAATGAAAGGGTATTTCACTCCTTTTGTTATTTAGTTCACCTAAGTGATTTTAGTCAAGCTAATCTAAGTTAAGTTAGACCAGTCTTTTCCCTAGGTTACACCTATTTTGAAATTCCTATTTTTCTTCCTGAGTTAACTCTTTTTTCTTTACAGGTAATACCTTCAATTACACAATCAGACCAAAGGACCACAATCGTTTCAAATCACATTCAAAATTATGAACTCAATATGAAAATAAAAGTATGACATGTTAAATTCAAGTTCAAGTCCAAATGTGAGTTCAATTATTCAGTTCAATGAAAAGTTTCTGTTCGATTCAGTCCAAAGATAATCCGATCAGTTCTCAGTTCAGTTCAGTTCAAAACCAATTCCTGATACTCCAACCGCTCTGGCAGCGAGTCGCCGTATGCAGAAGATTTCCTCACTGATGCAATGGAGAAGATGAGTTGAAGGTCTAGGTCTGGCTCGCCATCTTGAATCCCGTCTGTGCATGTGCACGCCTGCACACTGCAGACCAATCCTCGCTCCGACCGAGCTTCCAACCAAGCAAAAAACCTGACCAAAACCGGTGTGGCTTAGTTTTCATAAAATCCCCGTCAGTTCCCGACCAGGTAAATTATGTTCTTCAATTGCGAAATTAACTTTTTTAACTTTTTTCTCTGCTCATTATCTACCGCTCGTTCTCTCAGATTTCTCCTCTGCTCTCTCCCTCAAGCCTCTGCTGCAGCGTAACTGAGGTGCTGCGTCTAGCGTCACTAGTCCCTTAAAGGGGCGGCAAAATGAATTTTCTGTCAGCATACTTTTAATCTTGAACATTAAATTATTGCTGTATTAACATTTTTAATTAACTCTGATGATGATTGATGAATTAACTTGCATTAAATGAATCACTTAAATTTCAAACTTATTTATGCAGCTTTTAAACTATTTATTCTTATTTATGTCATATTTTAACATGGGTTACATCCTCCCCTCTTTACCTAATGCACGTCCCTGTGCATTTAGAATCTATACTGTCATAACTTTAGGGTTTTTTGGAAAGCTAGGTTCTCCAAGGGAATCTGTAAACACATCACTCAAGGTTTGAAATAAAGACTGAACTATTGTAACCAACGGGTTCCCTAGCTCAGGGTAAGTCAGTCTTTTAGTTGCTTTTCTGTCTCTGATAGGTCTTCTAGAACAGTCACCTTCTGTCTGGATATCAGTTTGGTCCATAACACTTGTGTTTTCTTTGCTCTCCTGAGCAGGTTGAGTAGAAGGATGGACATTATCCAGGTCTTCCTCAGGTAGGTTTCCAGTTTCCTGTCCAGTGATTGAGCTGCTCTCTTCAGGATCAGGTAAGTCTTTCTCTCTAGATTCAGGTAAGTTCAGGTCACAAGTCTCTACTGGAACATCCGCAGGAAAAGCTTGGGCTACGTCTGAAGGATCTTGGTTAACAGCAGTCAACTCTTTGGAAGGTTCCGGTTCAAGCTTTCCTGGTAAGGGTTCTATGGGTTCAGGGGTCAGGTCGAAACCTAGCGTTTCCACTGTTAGGTTTATGTGTCCATCATAGTGATATTCCTCAGAGTCAGATTGGGATTCATCTCCATCAGCTCCATCTGAACTATCATTTTTAAGACGTTGTCGAGTTCTTGGTCGCCTCACTGCCTTTGACGGGTTAGTCTCACTTTCGATTGAGGTCACAGGAAGGAAACCACATGGCAGCAGGAGGTCACGATGAAGAGTTCTTTGTGGACCATCTCTTGTCTCAGGCCTTACAACGTACACTGGAACGTCTCCAGACTGTCTTAGGACAACGTACACATCGGACTCCCATCTGTCGGCTAACTTGTGCTTGCCTCTAAGGCGGACGTTTCGAACCAAGACTCTGTCGCCTTCCTTCAAGGTGGAGTCAACAACATGCTTGTCAAACCTCGCTTTGTTGCGACTGGCTGTCTTTTTCGCATTCTCAGTTGCTACTCTGTAACTGTCTCCGAGTTGGGATTTCAGGTTGCGAACATATTGCGAGTGTGAGCCTGGCTGGTGATTGACTGGTAGGTCAAAGGCTAGATCAACTGGCAATCTTGGCTGACGCCCGAACATTAACTCGTAAGGGGTAAAGCCAGTTGTTTCGTTCTTAGTACAATTATAAGCGTGTACTAATGGTTTGACGTAATCCCGCCAGTGGCTCTTTTTCTGATTCTCGAGGGTTCCTAACATGTTGAGCAGGGTTCTGTTGAACCGTTCTACAGGGTTCCCTCTCGGATGGTAAGGGGTGGTTCTTATCTTTTGAGTGCCAATGAGCTCACACAGCTCTTTTATTGTTCGGGACTCAAAGTCGGGACCTTGGTCACTGTGGAGTTTTTCAGGGATGCCGTAATGGACGAAAAAGTGGTCCCACAGGCTCTTGGCCACTGTCCTGGCTTTCTGATTCGGGGTGGGGATGGCCACTGCATATTTCGTAAAATGGTCGGTAATGACCAGAATGTCTTTGGTGTTACTGGAGTCCGGCTCCACACTGAGAAAATCCATGCACACAAGTTCAAGTGGTCTTGTAGCGATGATGTTGACGAGTGGTGCGGCTTTCTCGGGCATAGTCTTACGTCGTATGCAGCGGTTGCAGGTTTTAATCTTAGTTTCCACCTCGGCTGACATTTTGGGCCAATAGAAGCGCTTCCGGACGAGATCTAGGGTGCGCTCTGTGCCCATGTGGCCCATGTCGTCATGGAGGCTCTTGAGGACTAAGGATCTCAAGGCTTCAGGGAGCACAAGCTGGTAGTGAGTCTGAGCACCCTCCTGCCGCTTGCGATACAAGACACCGTTTAAGACCTCAAGTTTGTTCCACTCTCTTAATAAGAGACCAAGCTCAGGAAGTTCCTTCCTCATGGATGGTGGGGGTTTCTCTCCCGACTCCACTTGCCTGAGTACTTCACGGATGCAGGGGTCAGCATTTTGCTTGTCTCTTAATTCAGCTGGTGATAATGAGGGGATGACAGGTAAGCCACCGAGCTGATCCTCCTCTTCAAAGCTTTGTGGGAGAGCCTTTGGATGATGGGCAAGCGACACAACCAAGGTGGTGCTGGGTGATGTTTCCTCAGAGCGATTGTTGATCACTTGGTAAACCAAGTGCTTCTCACAGATAGCTTTGATGGTGTTTTCATCCAGGTGTGTATAATCAGCCTCTGACAAGTGTTTTTTTGTGAATTGTTGTATCCTCTCCAACTCTTTTTGTGATGATGTGTCATCAGGTGATCTGCCGTGAGGACGCCTGGACAGGCCGTCCGCGTCTTGATTTTGCTTACCGGCTCTGTATTGTAGCTGGAAATCAAACGTCGACAGAGCAGCTAACCATCTGTAGCTTGTGGCGTCGAGCTTAGCAGGGGTGAGAATGTATGTTAATGGATTGCTATCGGTGACAGCAAGGAACGTGTTCCCGTACAGGTAGTCCTGGAGTTTTTCTGTTACTGCCCACTTAAGGGCAAGAAATTCTAATTTGTGCGCAGGATACCTGGACTCACATTTTGACAGACCTCGACTTGCATAAGCAACAACTCGCATCTGTCCCTGTTGCTCCTGGTAAAGGGCAGCACCGAGGCCCAAGGTGCTCGCGTCTGTATGTAAAATGTAGGGGAGCTTGGGGTCAGCAAATCCAAGGATGGGTGCAGTTGTCAGTTTTTCGATTATGGTGTCGAACGCTGCCTGGCAAGCAGGCGTCCATCTGTCACCAAAAATGTCCTTTGGGTTGTAGTATTTCTTAGGGTTCACTGTGGTTTTAGTGTCCTTTCTCAGCGGCGGATAGCCAGCAGTGAGCTCGTTGAGTGGCTTCACAATCTTTGAGTAGTCTTTTATAAAGCGGCGGTAATAACCGCAGAAACCCAGGAAGGTTCTTAGCTCTTTCAGGTTGTTTGGTTTTGGCCAGGTTTTTAATGCTGCTACTTTGTCTGGATCAGTCTTGATGCCCTTTTCAGACACAATGTGACCGAGGTACTTTACAGAGGTTTGGAAGAACTTGCACTTCCCTGGCGACAGTTTCAAGCCAAACTCTTTCAATTGGTTGAGCACGTGCATCAACCTTTCCTCGTGTTCCTCCAGTGTCGAGGAGAAAACGATGAGGTCATCGAGAAAAACTAAGGCTTGCTTCAAGTTCAACTCTCCCATACAGCGCTCCATAAGCCTCTGGAACGTGCTAGGGGCGTTAGTTATCCCCTGAGGCATCCTGTTGAACTCGAAGAATCCTAGTGGGCAGACGAATGCGGTTTTGTGTTTGTCTGCTTCCTCCATCTCTATTTGATAGAAGCCTGATTTGAGATCGAGCACTGAGAACCACCTGGACCCGGTCAACGCCGAGAAGGACTCCTCAAGATTAGGTAAGGCATATGAATCTTTTACTGTTTGGGTGTTCAATTTTCTGTAGTCTATGCAAAGTCTGACATCGCCATTCTTTTTCCTGACGACTACAATCGGCGAGGAGAAGGGCGACTCTGATTCACGGATGACTTCTGCATCGAGGAGTTGCTGGAGATGGTTACGCACAGCCTCTATGTCTTGGGGGTGGATAGGTCTTGGCCTATGTTTGAATGGCGTCTCATCACTGAGGGTTATGTGGTGTTTTATTTTGTCAGTGCGGCCAAAATCAAGCTCGTGCAGTGAAAACACCTCCGGCATGGAACTCAATTTCTCAGTTATCCTCTCTTTCCACTCATTGGGTACAGGAGAGTCAGTGAAGTCAAAGTTGAGATTTAAGTTTTGGTAAGGTTTTGTGGGAGGGTCTGAGTCAGGGGTCTTAACGGATTGAACACTCTTGACAGCGTGTATCTCTGCTATTACAGCCTTTGGAGATAGGGTGATGTCATGGTGTGACTCATTCTTGAGCACGACTGGTATGCAGCGTGGTAGCTTTGGCGTTAGACTTACCAGGCTATCTGTCACCAGGATGCCACCTGGCAGTGAAGATGACTTTGGTGACTCTACCATCACCCACTTTCCAACATCAGTTGCCCTGCAGCTCACTGATCCTTCAAGAACTTTGGTCTGTCCAGCTGCAATGGTCTCAGAGTCTCTACTATGAAGCCTCACCTCTCCCAGACTGGAATCAACAGACTGTCTTTTCCTGATTTCAAGGGTCTTTAAGACAACTTTGTAGCCATAAGGGAGAGACTCGTAGTTCTGAGGTGCGATATCTGCATACTTTTCATAAAGAACATCCAAAGTATTTGTGCCTATAAGCGCTGATGATAAGGTGGAGCGCATGTCAGGTACAACCAAAACCAGCGTGGGCACCTCAATGTCCACTCCAAGCAAGCTCTTTGGGAATCTGATGGTGGCCTCAACATAGCCAAGGTAAGGGACGCTTTGACCGTTGGCTCCTTCCACTTCAAGTAGGTCATTCAAGGAATTCATAGGTAAGTGAGACAGGTTCTCTAAATAGAAGGAGTTGGGGATCGTTGTTACTTGAGAGCCTGAGTCCAACAAGCAACTACAGTCTTTGTCACCTATGGTCACTTGTGCCGTGCACTTTGCTCCAATCAGACCTTTTGGCAGGGTCACTGACTGCTTTTGTGTGTGAGAGTACACACGGGCTCTGTGCAGCTTCTTTTTGGGACACTTTGTCTGTGTTCCAGTCCCTGTTTGTCCCACAACCGGAACTGGGTCTAGTTTAAAGGATCAGGCTTTGAAGCACCATTTTCAATGTCCCATGTTAACTGCCTTTCTCTTAGCTGCTTCCTCTTCTCAGCTACAAGAGATGGGTTTGGCTCACTTTCACACTGAGGTTTAATGTGTCCGTCCTCTCCACATCTGAAGCAATACCAGGGCCTTGGTCTATTGCTTGTGTTGTTTACATCTCGGCTGTGGGGCTGCAGCCTTTGAGATGTTGGAGTGATAGCTGGGGAATGTGTGCTAGCTGTTTGGGGAGCTACTGGTCTGGCAGCTGATTTAGCCTTTCTACTGTCTTTCTGTGTGATACGTGTGAGCTGGGACTGTAAATCAGCTATTTGTTTCTTTAGGTCTTGGATTTCGGACCTGTGATCAAGAGCTGGCTGAGATGGGTTGCAGTCATCTTCACTCTGTACATAAATACCTTGATAATGAGAAGACACTCTTGGCTTTGAAACATTAAAGTGCTGTTTCATGCGGGATGCTTTGGAAGTACGCTTATCTTCTGCTGTACGGAGTAACAGGAGAAGTTCAGCAAAGGTAGGTGGGTTCTGTTTCTTTTGTTCTAGCTGGAGTTCAGCTATCAAGTTGTCGTCCCAGCAGCCTCTGACAAACTGTCTGAGAAGATGCCGGTCAAGGTCCCTTGCAGTTACACCTCCCCTCCTGAGGGTGGTGTTCAGCATCACCTGCAGCCGTTGTAGATAAGCTGAGGGTTTCTCACCATTATCTTGCATTGTGTTAAGATACTTTGCGAAAAGGTCATCTCCGTCCTCGACGGTGCCGAAAGCTGAGTCCAAGATCTCTAAGTACACATTAAGGGGAGATTCGGGTGTCAGGTGCTTCACAATATCGATAGCAGGTGATAAGAGACTTTCAAGAAGCTTTCGTGACTTGTAAAGATCAGACTGTGTTGTGTCTTTGAGGAGGAGTTCCACATTGGAACGCCATGTCTCATAATCCACTTCATTGTTGGGACGGGGGAGACGCCCAGAGAAGGGTCTGAGTCTCAAGGAAGTGTGCACCTGCAGAGCAGAATCTTCGTTTCTCACTATGTGCTCGACTATTACTTTTTGTATGTCAGGTGGATTGACATCAGAAAGTTTCAGAGCAGGTTGTGTCTTTTCTTTAGATGGTGTCGGTGGTGGAGACCAATGATGTTGAACATGCTGCTCCAGGGCTGTACTGGGCAGGGGGCTTACATGTGCAGCATTTTCAGGGCCATGTTGCTCCGGAGTATCAGGTGAGTCATGTTCCGTATCTTCATCTTGGGTTTCTGAGTGATCTAGATTAACAGTCTCGCCTATGACTGAGAGCTCTTCTCTGAGGACAGCTGCAAAGTCTTTGCCAGTCTGTTTTGCAATGTCCTTTAACTCTGAAAGGTAAGTCTGTGTAGCGGTTTTGCTAGCTACAGGTGTGTAGACACTGGCTAAGGCTCTAATGTGGTAAGTGACATCAGTCTGAGTCTTACTGTTGAGTCTGTGTGGCAATAAAGGTAAGAGAGACTGTATAGCTGTACCATACACATACTCTACTACAACCTGTTTGCCTGACGCTAGCTCAGCGAAATCTACTGGGATTACCCTTTGAATGGAACCATATTGTTTCAGGAAGTCATATACTTCTTCATCAGTTTCTATACCGGCTATACCACTAACTATGACTGAGTTAGGGACTTTCACACTACTCGTTTGAATAACATCCATAATGAATCACTGATAATACTATACGGTCTCTGGTTTCTAGTTTAAATGCTTTAAGCCACTCCTGGCTGGCTCGCCAAATTTGTAGCACCGGTATCACACTATTTACTGTGCCACTGGACCAGTTCTAGGTTCTAAGGAGTGGGGAGCACAAAAAAATAATTACACCAGAGACCGTTACTTTAAATACAAAAGGCCGGCAATTTACTGAATGCAAAACACACATAAAATACAGTACACAAAACAAAAATACCCTGCAGGTTCTCAATATTGAAGTATAGTAAATTAAAGGGTATTTCACTCCTTTTGTTATTTAGTTCACCTAAGTGATTTTAGTCAAGCTAATCTAAGTTAAGTTAGACCAGTCTTTTCCCTAGGTTACACCTATTTTGAAATTCCTATTTTTCTTCCTGAGTTAACTCTTTTTTCTTTACAGGTAATACCTTCAATTACACAATCAGACCAAAGGACCACAATCGTTTCAAATCACATTCAAAATTATGAACTCAATATGAAAATAAAAGTATGACATGTTAAATTCAAGTTCAAGTCCAAATGTGAGTTCAATTATTCAGTTCAATGAAAAGTTTCTGTTCGATTCAGTCCAAAGATAATCCGATCAGTTCTCAGTTCAGTTCAGTTCAAAACCAATTCCTGATACTCCTACCGCTCTGGCAGCGAGTCGCCGTATGCAGAAGATTTCCTCACTGATGCAATGGAGAAGATGAGTTGAAGGTCTAGGTCTGGCTCGCCATCTTGAATCCCGTCTGTGCATGTGCACGCCTGCACACTGCAGACCAATCCTCGCTCCGACCGAGCTTCCAACCAAGCAAAAAACCTGACCAAAACCGGTGTGGCTTAGTTTTCATAAAATCCCCGTCAGTTCCCGACCAGGTAAATTATGTTCTTCAATTGCGAAATTAACTTTTTTAACTTTTTTCTCTGCTCATTATCTACCGCTCGTTCTCTCAGATTTCTCCTCTGCTCTCTCCCTCAAGCCTCTGCTGCAGCGTAACTGAGGTGCTGCGTCTAGCGTCACTAGTCCCTTAAAGGGGCGGCAAAATGAATTTTCTGTCAGCATACTTTTAATCTTGAACATTAAATTATTGCTGTATTAACATTTTTAATTAACTCTGATGATGATTGATGAATTAACTTGCATTAAATGAATCACTTAAATTTCAAACTTATTTATGCAGCTTTTAAACTATTTATTCTTATTTATGTCATATTTTAACATGGGTTACAATGGGGTGAGGGGGTCCCTTCTCAGGGCCATCCAATCTCTGTATGACCAAAGCGAGAGCTGTGTCCGGGTTCTCGGCAGTAAGTCGGACACGTTCCAGGTGAGGGTTGGCCTCCGCCAGGGCTGCGCTTTGTCACCAATCCTGTTCGTAGTATTTATGGACAGGATATCGAGGCGTAGTCGTGGTGGGGAGGGGTTGCAGTTCAGTGGGCTGGGGATCTCATCGCTGCTCTTTGCAGATGATGTGGTCCTGATGGCATCATCGGCCTGTGACCTTCAGCACTCACAGGATCGGTTTGCAGCCGATTGTGAAGCGGCTGGGATAAGGATCAGCACCTCTAAATCTGAGGCCATGGTTCTCAGCAGGAAACCGATGGAGTGCCTTCTCCAGGTAGGGAATGAGTCCTTACCCCAAGTGAAGGAGTTTAAGTACCTTGGGGTCTTGTTCGCGAGTGAGGGGACAATGGAGCGGGAGATTGGTTGGAGAATCAGTGCAGCGGGGGCGGTATTACATTCAGTTTATCGCATTGTTGTGACGAAAAGAGAGCTGAGCCAGAAGGCAAAGCTATCGATCTACCGGTCAGTTTTCGTTCCTACCCTCACCTATGGTCATGAAGGCTGGGTCATGACCGAAAGAACGAGATCCAGGGTACAAGCGGCCGAAATGGGTTTCCTCAGGAGGGTGGCTGGCGTCTCCCTTAGAGATAGGGTGAGAAGCTCAGTCATCCGTGAGGAACTCGGAGTACAGCCGCTGCTCCTTCACGTCGAAAGGTGCCAGTTGAGGTGGTTCGGGCATCTGGTAAGGATTCCCCCTGGGCGCCTCCCTAGGGAGGTGTTCCAGGCACGTCCAGCTGGGAGGAGACCTCGGGGAAGACCCAGGACTAGGTGGAGGGATTACATCTCCAGCCTGGCCTGGGAACGCCTCGGGATCCCCCAGTCAGAGCTGGTTAATGTGGCTCGGGAAAGGGAAGTTTGGGGTCCCCTGCTGGAGCTGCTCCCCCCGCGACCCGACCACGGATAAGCAGACGACGATGGATGGATGGATGGATGTATGCGTGTGGAAGCCCAGAGACACAAAATAACACCCCAAATCCCAGAAAAAGTGATTTGTTCATAATATGGGCACTTTAACACACGTCTCAAAACAGGCTCAGTGCAGCCAAACACTATGAACAATCCTCACTGAGATAACACACACTGTCACTCAGAACACACTGAGAGTAAAAACACTAGCATCCAACACCAACACAGAAATTACTAACTTTTCATCTTTACAGTTTGAACAACTTGAGTGACTTCACACCAGTCAATAGTTTCTTTAAAGAAAAGATATAGATTTTATAATATACCAATTTTACATAAGGTAAACAAGAAGGAATGAAAAGCAGCAGTTTGCTTCAATATAGTATGTTGTCTCTAGTAATGTATGGAATTACTGGGAAAAAAACTAAAGGTACATAACAGTAACAAAGAATAGTGTGACTAATCCTGCCTCTCCAGCTTATGCAGCAAGTTTTCTTCATCACATTGGATGTCTGCGTCATCTGTAAATACTAATGAATGTGGTGTTTCCATTGCTTTCACCTCCATTACTTTCTGAAAAACAGTAAGTCACAGTTTTACTATAGTAAAGATATAG
Source organism: Gymnocephalus cernua (assembly GCA_023631565.1). Taxonomy (NCBI): domain Eukaryota; kingdom Metazoa; phylum Chordata; class Actinopteri; order Perciformes; family Percidae; genus Gymnocephalus; species Gymnocephalus cernua. The sequence goes on from CM042438.1 coordinate 21,739,883, forward strand.
TTTTTCACATTTTTTTATTGATTCCATTCAGCATTGCAGTTAGCATTTAACATCTCACATATATGTTTTCCGCATATACAAAACATACAAATATTTCACAGCAGCAATCAAACACACAAATAGACAAAAATTCACAATTAAACACAAAACTCGAAATGAGTACATTTTTCACTTCAGTCCACATTTTCATTCCCCTCTTGTAAAGACTTTTCTCTCCTGGTGAAGGATAATGCCGAACACAATCTTATAAACAACTGAACAGTCAAAGTTTGTAGCAAGAACCAAGGGGATCCATAAGATACGTTTTTACCAAATAAAGCATGTTCTCAATGGTGTTACAAAATCATCCCAATTACTCCAGAAATTCTTAAATTTATCAGATTCTAGTCCAACTAAGAAAGTCAGCTTTTCCATCCTGTAAGTATTATATATTACTTCGACCCAATCCTCCATTTAGGTACCTCCGATTTCAGCCACTTCCTGGTGATCGCTTTTTTACCTGCCACTAACATTACTCTGAATAAATACCTGTCCCCTGAATATATTAATCTCTGGTTCACTATTCCCAAGTAAAAATCGAAAAATGTAAATCAAAGTTCCTTTTTCAAAATGTTTTCCATGCATTTCTTTAATTCGAGCCAAAAAGGTATAATGGAGGGGCATTCCCAAAAGATATGAAAATGATTGGCTTTACTTTCTCCACACCATATTCTCTCCATGAGAGGGAGCATGTTCTTCCATTATTGTTCATTGATCTCTTCCCATTCCTCCTTTGACAACATCCTTCCCCCCTCCTTCTCCCACTTTTCTTTTATATATACTGTATTTATGACCTTTTAAATGTTCCACTTCTTTATATAATTTTGAGATTAATTTCTTGCCCAGATCTGATTCATATACTAAAATAAATAGATTAATAATTCTTAACTCTACTTTATCTAAACTGGAATTTTTTATTGTTTGCTCCATACAATGCCTCATCTGTAAATATCTGTAGAAATCCTGATTTTTCAAACCAAATTGATTCTGTAGATCTTGAAAACTTTTAATTTTCTTCTTCTTAAAGAGCTCCCAGAATATTGTTAGTCCCCCGCCCCAACTTCTGAAGCTCCCAGCCATTGTATTAGGTGTAAAATCTAAATCCTGTGCAATCTACCGCAGTAACCTACTCTGCTCTATAAGGTTATTCTTTGCTATAATCTCAAACCAAATGTTAAGGGATAAATCCAGCCATGGATTTAGTTCTTCATTTAGATGTTTTCTAAGTTTTTTATCACGTATTATAGCTTGTATTGGAATGGTAGTCGATGTGTGGCCTTCGATGTCTTTCCATCTCGCACTGTAGGCAGTATTACACAAGTTCCACATAGTTTTTAGTTGCGCTGCCTGATAATAGCCCTTAAAACAGGGCAGGGCTAGTCCCCCTTTAACTCTGGGAAGCTGTAGAGTTCTATATCTTATCCGTGGTCTTTTTCCTTGCAAAATGTAGCGAGAGATGTATCTGTCCCATTCTGTAAAGTCTTTGTCTTTTACTTCTACTGGCAGAGTTTGGAATAAATACAATAACCTTGGAAGAACATTCATTTTGATCACCTCTACCCTTGAAGCTAAGCTTGTGAATGGGATTAGGTTCAATCTTACCATATCAGATTTTATTTTTGAAATTAATGAATCATAATTTATGGATTTTAGTTGAGATAGGTCTTGAGGTAGATTGACTCCCAAATATTTAATGGATTTTGATTCCCAATTAAATTTGAATCCTTCTCTTACAGCTCGATCTGGAACATAGTTGAATGTGAGAACCTGTGTCTTTTTCACATTTAATTTATAGCCTGATAATAAACCAAAGTCCTCAAGTGTGACATAAGTGCTGGAAGAGACTCTGTGGGTTGCGTCAGGTATATTAATACGTCATCTGCGAATACTGCTATTTTCTGTTCATCCCCCTCTATGTCTACACCTTTAATATCTTTGTTTTGTTTTATCCATTGGCTCAGGGGTTCCAAATAGATAGTAAAGAGGAAAGGGCTAATTGAGCAGCCTTGACGACATCCACGTTCTAGTATGAAGGAGCTTGAGAGATTTCCATTGATCTTGATCCTAGCTGTGGGTTTATTATAGAGGGATTGAATAGTTTTGACAAAAGTTTCATGGAAATAAAATCGCTCCAGCACCATATACGGGAAATCCCACCTGACAGAATCAAATGCCTTTTCTGCATCCAGTCCCACTATACTATGTTTGCATTACATGTAGTGTTATCCTGTGTCTGTTTTTGTTTTATAAATCCAGTCTGGTCCTGGTGAATTATATCTGGCAAAATTGTTTCTAAATGTCTGGCTAGGATGGCAGTGAATAGTCTGTAGTCTTGGTTAAGAACTCACTGTTCTAAAATTAGAGCATTCCAATTTGTCCTTTCCTTCTTTTGGAATAACCAAAATGAAGGCTTCCTTCCAGGAGTTCGGGATTTCTCCTTTTTTGAGAACCCAGTTTTTTAGCAGGGGGGGTCAATGGTTCTCGCAGCACTTTATAAAACTCAGATGAATATCCATCCGTGCCTGGAGCCTTAATTGTTTTCAGCTCCGAAATTGTCGAGATCTCCCTGGTCAGAGCTGAGTTCTGGTCCTCAGTTACTCTTGGCAAATTTAAAGAATCTAACAATGAGACTATTTGATTCTTATTATTTATGTCTGGTTGAGAATAGAGATGTTTGTAGTACATTTCTATACAATCATATATCTCTTCTGTCTATATTTTGTCGAATTACTAAATGAATCCCTGATTTTATAAATATTATTTGCTTTTTTAACCTATAGGCCAGCAACTTTGTTGACTTACTTCCTGTTTCGTAATACCTCTGTTTCAAGTACATCAGCTTTTTTTTAATCTCCTGTGCCAGGATATAATTTATTTCTGTTTTAACCCTTTTGATTTCTTGGTTTAATTTCTCATCCACCTTGTTTTTATGTTGTTTTTCTAGTTTCTTAAGATCTGATTCTAGTTTATTGAGTTTTTCCTGTTTTTGCCTGTTCAGATCTGCTGATTTAGCAGTTTCCCTCTAATTACAGCTTTACCAGCATCCCACAGCACAGATGGAGATACCTCACCATTATCATTCTCCCTTATGTACGTCTGAATTTCCTTAACCAATTCCTCCGTCATTTGACCTTTTAGAACATTTATGTTCAGCCTCCAAAGTGTTGCCTTTGTTTCTCTTGATATAGCTAAAGTCAAATATACTGGACTATGGTCTGATAGGTCTCTTATCCCGATTTCACATTTTTCAATCCTGTAACTGTCCTTACTATACATTAAGAAATAATCTATCCTTGAATATACTGAATAAGGCGATGAGAAAAAAGTGTAGTCTCTTCCTTTAAGGTTTAGTTCTCTCCATACATCGATTACTCCCAACTCTGCCAATAGCCCTCTGAATTCTCTGCTAATTGTGGACTTCTGTATCCCCCTTCCTGAACAGTCGAGCTGTGGGTTTATTCTGAGATTTAGGTCTCCTCCCCAAATCAAAATGCCTTCTCCCTCTGATGTCATCAAATCAAACATTTGCCTGTAAAATATCCAGTCTGACCCTGGGGGCGTATATACATTGAGAATAGTGACCAATTCTCCCTCTAACCTCCCCTTAATTAATATAAACCTTCCCTGTTTGTCTCATGTTTCTGAAAGCTTTTCAAAAGTGATTTTCCCTGATATTACAATGGCCACTCCCCTCCTATGACCTGTTCTATAGGATGAAGAACATACTTGATTAAATCCATTTATTTTAAGCTTTTCATGGTCCCTCTCTGACAGGTGGGTCTCCTGCAGCAGAGCCACTCCCACCCCCTCTTTCTTCATTTTACCTAGCATCTTGGATCTTTTAATTGGGTTGAATACCCCATTTAGATTATATGATGCTATCTTTAATAATCTTTTCTGGGTTGCCATATTCGCTGATTTTCTGTCTCCTCCGTCCTATGCTTACCCCTTATGCTACCAAATTGGCAAACTGCCCTAAACATTAAAAATACAGAAACAAAACTAATCACTGATGAACTAGTGATTAACCAGAAAGCTTCCTTGCGTGGGGTCTGCGTTCCGACCCTATCTGAGTCCTGATGACAAGTCCGCTCTGAGGGATGTCCCCCTCCTCCCAGGGGGAGTGGGTGGGCCCTCTATGCTGTGGTCCGTTTTGTCCATGTGACCAACAGCTCAAAGAAAAAACGAAAAGAAAAAGCAAAAGGAAAGAAATTAAACAGCTACAGCGAAATAAAAGCCTCCCCGACTTTTGATAAAATATGTTGAGGAAATCGCCCTTTCAAAAATGAGCATAGATAAGTAACCCAACCCAACTTAAATAAATAAAAGTCCATTTCTCACTTTAATCATGTGCAGATCATAATGCAAGTACACATAAACTATTCAACCATTTTCCTTGAATCCGAAGTCCATCTGACTTAGTCTTAGTTCCTCTTAACGGTTTGCAGTTTTTGTTTAAATCCGGGTTCTGTCTCTTTGGATGGATAATCCTTTTTAGCTCGGCTGTCCTGCCAGGTTAAAGCTGTTACATGCTTGACGCGTTGGAAGTGGTGTGCGCCATTGTGACGTCAAAATGACAATTTTCCGCGTGCACCAGTCTATTTTTTTCAGCAGCGTGCGACAAACCGGAGGAGGAAGCATGAACGAGCTCCTGGGAAACCAGATGCCAGGACTCGGCGAGTGACTGCAAGTCTCTCTTGTAAACTTACTGGGTTGAGTTCTTTTTTTATGAATGATAGGCTTAATCTGATGAAGTAGCTCACTCAATCAAATCGAAGCATTCACGTCAATGCTGCTGCCAGTTCTGCCCAAAGACAGTATATAAAATGGACCCAGTGACTCCGCTGTTTTTGACGGAGACAAGTGAAGTCTATTAGAAGCACTTTTCCGGTGATGATTGAGCGTTACTGCGCAGCTGCAAACTGAGCTTCCCGCCGTAGATGTGACGTGAGCAATGTGTCTGAACATTGTCAACAAGTCTTCTGGTAGCTGTGCCAAGAGAAATCTCAATCATTCCCAATCTTGCAGAGATGGAGAGCGTAGGTATATGTAAGGAGATAACATAGGCACAGGTTAATTATTGCTAACTAAAATGCTAGTTAACATTAGTAATTAAACTAAACAGCTAATGTAAGTCCAAACTGCCTGCGAGCTTCTCCTGTACTATACAGTAATTCCGGACACAATCGTTAGCCTATTTTTACAAAAATGTCTGCTAGGGAGCCATAACGTGAGGTACAAGGTAATGGAGCCTTTTATACATTGTCGTGTTTCTTTAGAAATAAACGATGGACAAATCAAGTCTTTAAACGCTTCAGATGTAAAGTTATTGGCTGTCAAAGTGCCAAAATGAATGGCAGTCAATGGAATGCTTACGGGGGTGATGGATAGAGTTAGCATAAAATGGCGCCATCGCGGCTTCACTCTGAGGAAAGAAGCCTGCCTCCTTGATTCTGCCCTTGTTTAGCTTTTTCTTCTTCTTCTAGTCCTTAGAAAGAAAAACATTGGTAGCCTTTGCTCCTTAGCACCACCGCTGTTCAGCAGAAGACTGCAACTAGTGTCGCGACCACGGCAATCCCATGACCTCACATTTGGATGCGCCAGCTTGGCTGCGGCTACTGTAAAACGGCCTTAATGACTCATTTATGCCTGACGCGTTGGAGGTGGCGTGTGCATTCATGACATCAAAATGACATAATTTCCGGCCACCGCGTCTGATTTTCAGCGCGCGAGCAGAGGGCGCGCACCAGTCTATTTTTGTCCCGTGACGTCACGATTTCCGCACGCACTTTTGGAAGCGCTAGTATAACTGACGCTTAAGGCGCCTGATTCTCTCTAGTCCACTCTCGTGTGGCACGGGCGCCCGGTGGGCTCTCTCGATCTGGAGGTGGAGTGATGGAGGCAACTCCAACTTTCCTCTCAGGAGATTTTCAATAAAATCAATCTTCGACGTGGCGTTGTCCTCCGCTCCCTCCTTCACCCCGTGAATCCTGACGTTTTCCCTCCGCGAGCGACCCTCCTGATCCACCAGTCTGCTCTCAAACCGTTTCTGCACCTCCAGGAGTTCCAAGTGTAGCATCCTCAATACACTGCAAACGCTCCTCGGCTTCCAATATCCGCCCCTCGGCCTTATCAATCCTGATATTTGCCACTCTAATGTCTTCCTTAATTTCTTTTAGAGTGTCTGCATTTTCACAACGGAAATCTCGCAGTTCACTAGTATCTTCTCCAGGCTTGCCATGCTTTGAGTGGCCTCTTCGTCCTGATCTGTTAGCTCTGATGCTAACATGCCTTTGTCTTCGCTTCCACTGGCGTATACAACCCCAAATCAGAAAAAGTTTGAACAGTATGGAAAACACAAATAAAAAAAGAAAGTGGTGATTTCTAAATGTACTTTGACTTGTATTTCATTGCAAACAATGTGAACACAAAATAGTTCATGTTTTGTCTGGTCAACTTAATTTCATTTGTAAATATACATCCTTTCCTGTCATTCAGACCTGCAACACATTCCAAGAAAGTTCTAGTCCTTTAGGAGCAAAGATGGGCCGAGGATCGCCAGTTTGCCAACAAATACGTGAGAAAATTATTGAAATGTTTAAAAACAATGTTCCTCAAAGGAAGACATTTACTTATTTCACCATCAACAGTGCATAACATAATTAAAAGATTCAAGGAATGAGGAGGAATTTCAGTGCGTAAAGGACAAGGGCGCAAGCCTAAGCTGAACAACCGTGATCTCCGATCCCTCAGGCGGCACTGCATCAAGAATCGTCATTCATCTATATCACCACATGGGCTCAGGACTACTTTGGCAAACATTTGTCAGGTACCACAAAACGTAGTTACAGCCACAAATGCCAGTTAAAACTGTACTGTGCCAAAAGGAAGCCCTATGTTAACAGTGTCCAGAAGCGCCGTCGACTTCTCTGGGCACGGAGGCATCTGGGATGGACCATCACACAGTGGAAACGTGTACTGTGGTCAGATGAATCAGTATTTCAGGTATTCTTTGGGAGAAATGGACGCCGTGTGCTCCGGACCAAAGAAGAAAAGGATCATCCAGACTGTTACCAGCAACAAGTCCAAAAGCCAGGGTCTGTCATGGTATGGGGTTGTGTCAGTGCCCTTGGCAAAGGTAACTTGCACTTCTGTGATGGCACCATTAATGCTGAAAAGTACATAGAGATTTTGGAGCACAATATGCTGCCTTCAAGAAGACATCTTTTCCAGGGACGTCCATGCATATTTCAACAAGATAATGCAAAACCACATTCTGCACACATTACAAAGTCCTGGCTGCGGAGGAAGAGCATACGGGTACTTGACTGGCCTGCCTGCAGTCCCGACCTGTCTCCAATAGAGAATGTGTGGCGCATTTTGAAGCGCAAAATGCGACGAAGACCCCGTACTGTTGTCCACCTTAAGACTTATTTACAGCAAGAATGGGACAAAATTACACCTGAAACACTTCATCACTTGGTGTCTTCAGTCCCTAAACGTCTTTTAAGTGTTGTGAAAAGGAATGGCAACATTACAAAGTGGTAAATGCTTTACTGTTCCAACTTTTTTTGTAGAGTTTTGAAAACTGTGTTCAAGCAATGAAAACCGAACTAGAGTTTGGTCCACATGACCTGCTGCTGTGTAGACTGGAGTTAGAGTTTTGGACGTATATACCTCCAGTTGTGCCCACTGTCGTTTAGCAATCGAAAAAAAAACTGTAACCCCACACAGTAGACTGTATTTTGACTTATGCTAGTGTGTATGAACCGAAGGGTGAAAACAGTTGAGCTGACAGCAGCATTGCTTCATGTGACCCTTTTATCACCCACAGCTAAATATGTTCTCAAGTAATAGGACCATATCTCTCTCTCTCTCACACACACACACACACACACACACACACACACACACACACACACACACACACACACACACACACACACACACACACACACACACACACACACACACACTTAATGTCTTTGATTTTGGCTAAAGCAGGCTGAAAGCAAACTGGTTTTCCTTATTTTTTATTGCTCTTATTTACACACAGAGAGTAATTTGCAGCTTAAACAGCAATCCAATGATCTGATGTGTGTGTGTGTGTGTGTGTGTGTGTGTGTGTGTGTGTGTGTGTGTGTGTGTGTGTGTGTGGCATTCTACACAGTAGTTTTACTGTTACAGTTCCTCAGCTGGAAGCCTGATACCACATTGGCCAGTTTGGTAACTTTAGGAGGAGCAGGCATGGTGATGGTACGTTTGAGATAGCAACGGCGCCTAGAACACAAAATCAAAAACAGCATATTTAATCATGCACCATAAATACAGCTATCATCAAATTATATTATATTGATGATCAAGTCACATAATTTCCAGGTATTGCCTAAATTGCTGGTACAATTTTATTTAAAACATGAACAATATTTGAGTTTAAGGAGGTTTGCATGCATGCATCAAGAATACTGTACCGGAAGCTGGGATCACCAAAGTTGTCATTGGCATAGCTGTAGAACTGGCAGAAAGGATCCTGAGTACAGGTCCTCTGACACGTGTCTGGATCATCCATCGGCTCAAAGCGAATGTCAGAACCTGGGAAATCTATGTTTACATAAGTCCTCTGAACCCAGGCTGTTAGCAGAGAGAAACAGGGTTAGTCTGCTGCTGATGGTGAAACTACTGTACAGAAATACTTCACTAGCAGCAAACAAATATGTGCTGAATGATTTCAGTTTTTGTAATTTGAGATTGGATAATAACCAAATCTAAAATGAGAGTTTGTCACTTATTTATATTTGCAATCAGAGGAAAATTTGGTTTATCATTGTTTCTAAAATGATCGAACAATGTTGCCATGCAGTGAAAGTACAGACAAAAAATGACAAGAAAAAGTACAGTCTAAGTCTAATGTTGTTAAGATTTAGAACACAACGTAATGAATAGATTCATGATGGCTAAAAAAAGAACAGAGGACAGATACATTACGTCACTGAGTTAGTCGATCTACACAGCCAAAGCAGTTCAGATGGTCTATGGTGGTCTACTGAAAGAGTGTCTTTTCTGACAGTTGTGATATTAGTGATACATACTGTTATCCAGCTGACAGAAGCGTGCTGGTATCCCAGATGTGACTCCGTCTTTAGCTCTGGTCACCAATTCCTCGTTGTTTTTCTTCAGGTAACATTTAAAGTCATTACTGCAAAGAAAGAAAGAAAATGAAACCTTGCAAAATGTCTGAATAACATGAAGCAGAGAACAGATGTGACTGAAAAGGAGAACCCAATATTTAACGGCATCAGGACAGTTAAAATACTGTCACGTAAGATGCTGGAACAATGAATATGCTAATATAACTCATCACTTTCTAATTACTTATCGTACTGTCTTATTGAGCACATCAGAGAGAAAAAAGGTATCCAAATATTTGACTACCTGTTAAAAGTGAAGTAGGTGCAGACTGAATGAGCAGAGCACAGTGCCTGACAGTGTTCAGCAGAGGCAGCAGGAATATTCTCAACGTCGTTTCCTGGGATGTCAGTGTTTGGGAAAAGCTTGCCCTGACACACTGTACAAACAAAACACAGGTAATACATTAAGAAAGCATGCACAACAACCTGCAGGAGGTGTTTGCTATGACAGTTTGTGTACCTGACTGTTGACTTATTTGTGATATTTGGGAGAATCCAGATGTTACACCAGTCTTTTTTTCTATACGAGGTATCCTTGGTACTGGCCAGCTGAATTTAATGTGGCACTTAAACCTATACCTAAAACAGAACAAGAAATAAAATGAGTTAAAGAATTGTTGAGCATATGTCACGTCGCCACCCTGCTGTTGCCAGAGCAATGTCTGTCTTCTCACTGGCTCCAGGTTGACGTGTCCTAGTGCATCAGAAAATGTGAACAACATTGGGAGAGGATAAACACATCACTTCATTTCAACAGCAATGTTCCATTATGTGATCCAGTTTTACCTGTTATCCAGTGCTGTGAAGCCCTCGTCTAGTAAAGTAAAGAACTGACAGGCAGGGTCCTGTGTGCAGGCCCTCTGACACTCCTCATGGTCTGCTGTGAACAAGGCTCGGTAGTCTGCACCTGTGAAATCCACGTTCTGGTACACCTTGGGCAGGCAAGGCTCTGGGAGACACACAGAGAGAGCAAATGAGAGTGTGAGCATGCATCATTCATTTCCTGAATGGTTTTCATAATTGTTTAAAATGGTTGTGAGTCTACCTAGGTCTTGGCTGCAGGGTTTGAGAGAAAATCCAGAGGTGACACCCTGTAGTGGAGCCTGAACAGTGGGCTGTCCATTGGGAGTGGCTTTGATGAAGCAGAAAAAGTTCCTACAATGACGGTGGAATGTAACTAAGTACATTTACTCAAGTACTGCACTTACATTTTGAGGTACTCTTACTGGACCTGAGTATTTGCATTGCTTGCTACTTTATACATTATACATTCTGGAAGTAAGCATTACTTACTGATTTCTAATTACATGTGTACTGCTTGTTGTTGTTTATCTGTCCTCTTTGGGCCCGTCAGGCCGAACAAAGGTAAAGAAGTTACAGGAGGCGTGCTGGGTGCAAAGCTGCTGACAGTGCTCAACATCAGGAGAGAAGAGAGTTGTTATGTCGTTTCCTGGGAAATCCACATTCTCCAGCAGCTGTTGATTACAATCTAAAGAAATGGAAAAAGGACACACACACACACACACACACACACACACACACACACACATTTACCTCTATTAAATACAACATACCACTATAAGCGGTAAAATTACAATGTATACATACTGCATGTATTACCTTGACCAAAACAGAGACTGCAGATAGACAGCAGGCCCACCAAAATCAAATGTGTTCCCATCTTCTTAGTTTTGAAGTCAGTAAAGATTCTTGAAACACAATTGCAATAAAAGTGTTGGTTCTACACCTGCAGCTTGGGCTGTTTCAGAATCCATCAATTTGAAAAGCTGTCCCATATGACCTATGACCTGTAAAGTCTATTGGCTCTTTCAAAGTCCAGATTAAAATCAACATTTGATGTTCTTGGAACAGTGTTCTGTTTACTTTTGCTCTGCTGACCTTGTCCTTACTTCAAATGTAAATGTGATTTTGCTGTTTGCGCATACACTAATTTCACCTCACACACACACACACAAACACATGAAAAACATGCACATATACACTAATTTCACCTCGCACATACACGTATAAAACATGCATATACAACACATTTCACATCATACACACACACACACACACACACACACACACATAGAAAGCATGCACTTTTCTCATGACATTTTCTCACTGTGTCTGTGTGAAAAGGTAAAAAGTAAAAAGTTGTCTGCGTGTGAGCTAAAAAGTATTGTGTGCACGCTAATATGCAAAAAAAAATGCCTACTTTTAGCTCAGTTGGTAGAGCAGCTGTCTTCTAAGTGGAAGGATGGTGGTTCGTCCCAGGCCCCTGCAATCTACAAAGCATAATGGCAGTTTTTCATTGTTTATCTATACAGTCCTGATTTTCTTTTGGTTTTGGGAATGAAGAGGAAATTTGCACAATTTTTAATGCTGCTCTTCAGTGTGTTGTGGAAATACAGAGAAAAGCTCCAGATGACTTGAGTGTAGAGAGACTCTATAGAGACTTACACGACCAAAGGTTCTCATAACCATTAAGCAATGCAATGCTAATGGTTTGATTTTCTCTGTTCAGGGGGAGGGACTTAACAGCTCAGTGAGGTGCTGATAACAAAACGCCAGGCATCTTAACACAGACTGACTTAAAGGTATCTCTTTGTGGTCTTAGTATGAAAACACTGGAAAGTTCATGTTCTGTTACAGTGTGTTGCCACCTCTTGGACACATAGGGAATGAAAGGAAAGCAACCAACCAAACCAAAGGACGGTAAAAGCAGCAGTGGTTTATGTGAGTTTAGCAGCCTCTGCTGTCAAAACTTAACTCCTGGTGACAGACCAGTTTTGATGACATTGGTTACACATATTGGTGTAGAAACCTACAGCTATATTTTAAAGCGAAAGTTCAGTTTATTGTGTATTACCTACAGAAGATGCTGGTGGGCACGCAACCAGTTTAGAGAAACAGACACAGAAGCAAAGCAATGTAGGCCTACTGCTGTTGACGGGGCCAGCAAAAAAAAAAAAATGTACCTTGCTTAAACTAATATATATATTTTTAGGTGGCAAAAAAAGTATATTTCATCATGCATGGGTACATGTGTCCATGCCTGTTTTGTAGGACTTTCCAGGATCAGGTTTTTGCCCTGAGCCTAAACTGATTCCATTACAAGCAAAGGAATATATAACCTAAAGATCAGGCCTATGTTTCATAGTCACTCAGTATACTATTCAACATATTCCATATCTAGTTTTACCTCCAGGTATAAACATGCTGACTCATTCAGTATGTTGTCTGTTTTAAGGCAGGCAGCTTGCAGAAAGACACTACATAATTGGCTTAAGAAGGCCTTTAGGTTGGTTATGGGTAGTGCAGTTTGTTCCACAAGTGTATCTTTACATGTAAACCTGTATAATGTTACGCAGACACATTACTTATTGATTGGTTTTAAATATGGCTGCAGCTTTTAGTTTGATTACTTGATCCTTTGTGATCACCTTGCACATGTAAACCCACCTGTCCTCTCGGGTTGATTTCCAAGACTTCCTGGGATTTGTGCTCTCTCTCAAAAGACAGAAGCTTGTGTCTGTAGCCCTGCAGCTTCTTTTCCTTCTGCGTAGTCATAACTTGCCATCAGGGAGGGGATCCAGCCCCCACAGCAGACTCATCGGGGGAGGGGGGGTAGCACAGACAGAAGCCAAGTCACTGAAACAAAACAGAAGGACTCAACATTGAACTGCACGAGTACATTGTGCAGCAGTTTATGGCACCTCGTTAATCCAATGGGTGGGTGAGTAGAGACACACCCACCTTCTAGGGTGTGTTCAAGAAGTGAAGAAGATTGCACATTTTTTCAATTAATGGTTGTTTTTTTTATTTCGGAGTGTGTATACACAGCATTTCAAGTGAAAGTGTATCATGTTCAGCTCCCCACATTATATTTATGCAGCACTATTTCTGTTTTTGTTGTATTGTGAGAGATGCAGATGGAGACCTACATTATTCTTTTTTATTAAACCTTTTAAGTTCATACAAAGTACAAGACAGTATGTGACCACAGAGTTCAAAGTAAATGCCCAGATACTGCTCCCCTCTCTCAGCACGAAGCAATACTTTGAAAAGACATATTTCAGCTATGACCACATCTTTCATTTCTTTGATCTTTTATTACAATTCACAGAATAGCCTCTTTTTACTCTTTCTCTCAGACTATAATACACATTTCTACAGAAATTACAAAAATAAAACATCACATGAACCGCACTAAACATGCACACTGTAGTACTACAGTACTTAGTACCTGGCAGCTGACAAGGGCATTTACACATTTTATGCAGAATTCACTGCATGTCCTTCAAAATAGATTCAATTTTTTAGAAAAAAATGTCTTTATCTCTTTGTCTTTTTACACTTTACAAACAGTTCCTCTGAGATAAATACTTCCTTTTGTCCGTGTTTTGAATCAGTCGTTCATTTCAGTACAGAAACTATTGATGTTGAGTAAGGTGCAAGATGTTCGAGCATTGCAAATAAATATTTTGCCAAAATAAAAACCTTAATTGTAATCAACAGTCATACTCGATATAACTACACCTTCGAATGTGACATTTGTGAGTTATCTGAGAAGTAGGAAGTGGCTAAAACAAGAGGGAGAGATGGCGAAAAGGTACAGTATCGTCTCCCTTTTGAATGAAAGGCACATGGGATTGAAAACCCTTCACATTCCTACTAAACACGACTACACTCGTCACTTGTCGAACGTGCAGCTGCAGAAGCGAAACGCAGAAGTTCTTAGTGAGCCTCTTTGTTTGTGGCGATCTCTTGGGATTCTTTGAAACTGGAAAAGAGAAACAAATCAAACTTCCTTTTCAGCCCGTTAATCTTTACAACCGAAATTCACAGCTTAAATAAAGGAAAAATGGCGACGTCACAGCTGCAGAAACTCACAAGCAAAAATGATCCCTTTGGACTAATGCAACATTTCCAATATATGTTAAATGTATCCGCTCAGTGTAGAGGCAGCAGCACTGAATTTAAAGTTGAATACGTCAGTTCTTTCATCCTTCTCCATTTCCAAGTTTTCTTTGTGTTGCATTAAAAACACTATCATGGCTGCGGCTTCATCACTCAGACACATCAGGCAAAATTAGCAGCTGGCAAAAACCTATGAAGGAGGCTGTGACTGGTGAAATACAACTCTGTAAAGTGTGGCGAAGGCAGACGGCTGACAGAGATGTCGCTCCGATGATTGTCGCTGTGTTTCCACAGCAACGGCGACGGGAGGGAGGTTTGGATGATCACATTTCTGCATCCGGAGAATCGGTGAGTCCTAAAGCAAGAGCTTCCTCTGGGGTCAGACCGCTCTTCAGAGTCCGCCTCACTGGGAGGAGAGGAGAGGAGAGGAGAGGAGAGGAGAGGAGAGGAGAGGAGAGGAGAGGAGAGGAGAGGAGAGGAGAGGATTCGTTATCACAGGGTCATCTGCTGTGCTAAAAGTGATGGCGTGTCCCAGTTCCATACTTCATACTAACTTTATACAGTTTTTGCAGTTAGTATACAAGAAATGAACATACATATTTATACCAACTGTTTTACATTGAACAGTATACTTGCTGTTGGAGCCAAAATTATGATTTCGATATTAACTTTAATTTTGGTAAATTGTGAATAAATGCAGTAATATTTGGAGTAAACTAGACTCTTTGTAAACGGACAATTTCTGTTAATTGATCTTGATGCGTGGCATATCGCCACGGCCTTTTGACAATCAGCTGATTAGGCAGTAATTGCATCAGCTGGTGTATAAAAGCCGAGCTGTCATTCAGTTAGGTGCCTTTGGTTTGTAGCCACACGGTTTTTTTTGCTGCTCCCACACTTGCTCTCTTGTCAACTTTGACACTGTGACTTTAACATGCTATTGCCAGTTACAGTCTCCCCAAACACACCTGCGACTGCTCTGACCGTGCTACGTTCAAGTCTCACCTTATCTCACCCTAATGTCTGATTTAATGTCCAGCGCTACTCTGTGCTATTATTGTGTTTTGGTTAAGTTCTCTTTTACTTACTCATTATCAAAATGTTATTCCAACAATTTAGTATTGCACTTTTCTAAAGTTGGGGGTCTTGTTATAGACGGTTTAGAAAGTATGGGCAAAAGTAATGCAGCAGAGGCAGAGATATTATATATATAAGACCTTTAGCTGCAAAAACACCAGTTCCTACAATTCCTAGAATGCTAAAACTAATGATGTATTTTATCAAGCCCTCCATGCCTAACTAATCCTTCACTTCTTCATGCCTGTCTCAAGACCATCAACAACACATAAAAAAAAATCTAAGGTTTAAAAGTCTACATACTGACAGTTTTGAATATACTTTATCTTGCAGTGGGAACACACAACATGAGCAAAACCTGCTTGGAATTAGTATGTGGTATGGATTAGGGACAAAAGTTAAGCATTCAGGTCATACATGACTTGCGGTTGGCCCTGGACCTCCTCCTCTCTCGGGGCTGGGCTCTGGTTCCTGGACCCTGAGTGGCCGACCTCACTATACGCTCCATGATCTCGTCTGCGTCAGCGTCCTCTCCACACATCTGAGTGTCCTCCACGGGTGGCGTCCATGCTGGCATACTGCGACCTGAAAACATCGATCAGAATGACAAAGGCGTGAACAAAGAAACCCTTTATATTGCCGTGCCTCTGGTTTTCAGGTTGACGTATCTGCGTGACCCTGTCAGGAGCTTCCTGTCGGCCTCACCTCCCCTTCCAGGCCGAGATCTTGTCCGTGTACGAAGCCCTGGCACTCCGCTGGCCTCCTTGTCGCCGCCGCTGAGGCTGGTTCTCAGCACGGCTTTCATGTGCTCGTGCTCTTCAGCGTCCTCGGTGTGGCCCAGACCCTGAGAACGCTCGCCCTCCTGGCTGCCACTAGGGGCGCTGTTGCTAATGCTGGAACCATACCGACCACACTGATGGGGAGACACAGAATGAAAGACAATAAGAATTTGGCAGCTTGTATTTGAAGTATTTTTGGGCTTTGACCCAAACATGCCAAAGCTGAAGCATCAAGGAAACATCCAACCTGTGAAGACTATGATGATGCCTACTCTACTTTATTGACTGGTCCATTCAGATGTTAAAATCAGTGAAAAGGAAAACTTGGAGGTAAAGTATTCAAGTCAGGATTAGTGGTTTCATGCACAAACACACACACACACACACACACACACACACACACACACACACACACACACACACACACACACACACACACACACACACACACACACACACACACGCACAGGCACGCACGCACACTCATGCAGACAGACAGCCCTTATGCTGATACCTCACTCTCCTCTTCCTCATCAGACTACAGGGGAAAGAAAGAGTGAAAGTCAAAGAAAATGAAAAATAAAGGCAGCTGTACATTTTGTTAAGAGAGTTACAAGTAAATAGAGTTTAGGTGTGTCTTTGTGTAAGGGATACTGTGTGTGTATGTGTGTGTGTGTGTGTGTGTGTGTGTGTGTGTGTGTGTGTGTGTGTGTGTGTGTGTGTGTGCGTGCGTGCGCGCGATGCTCACAGGAGCATTGACGTCTATGATCATCTTTCCTCTGGTCTTGTTGCGTTCGCGGTGGTCGGCTCGTTTCTGTTTCTGCTGCAGCACGCGGTCTCGAGTGGTTCGGTACTCCAGCGCAAACTCGCTGAGGATTTTACTGAACCTGTGGACGCTGACCTCTCTCACACTGTAGGCCGGATGACCGAGGAACAACAGGAAGGAATGGAACCTGGGAGAAGGAGGGGGAGGAGGGGAGAGGAAGAATGGGAACATTTAATTTTCCTAAAAGTCCTTTCCTCCAGCTGTAATGCCATTTTATAATTGTTAAAGGTCGGTGTAATTTAGGCTGTTTAAGATTTAGGCTATTCCAAAATGTTTACTAGACACTAGGAATTTGACACTTTTATTACTAATTCTACTTAATGAGTAAATGTAATTTTACAAGTTGAAATAGTTTTTAGATAGTATCTTTCCAGTACTCATTAGCAATAATTTCATTAAACAAATCACGTAATAGTAGCTAGTTAAATAAATAAGCATTTTATTCTGATCATATCACTACTTAATGATAACTAGCAGCTAAAAAATAACGACTAGTAGTATGTCATAGTCCAGTCAGTCTATATATACTGAGACATCAACATTTTTGGTTTCACTGGACATTTGGTGAAATGCAACTGGAGTAAAGTTAAAGGAGAAGCCGTCAGTAGCAGATGTTCTGGCAGTGAAAAACGTTCTGCGACATGGATTAGGAGAGACGGTTGTGAGGGGAACCACCTGTTGATGATCCTGCGGTGAACAATCTTGAGAATGATAATCCTCTCAGCGCAGTCTTTGAGGAAGTCAGACATTTTCTGCTTCAGCTGGGGCTTCATCTCATGCTTGGCGATCACCTTCAGGTGGTCCCATGAGGCTTTGCAGCGCCGCTCCATCTGACACAGGTTCTCCTGCAGCTGGTCGAAATCCACCTGACAGAAGAGGGGGTGATACACGTAAGGTACTTTAATCCTAAACAACATGTAGCAAGTCCTTTTTGGAACTGTACTGCTCCCCCCCTACACTAGCTACACTGGGAAACATCATACAGGAATTAAGTGGGATCACCTAATCTTCTATCATTAACGTAATGTAAATATGAATTATTTATTAATTTCAAGTTAACAACTTCAAATTGACTTTTCATTTACAGACGATTTCAGAACTTATAAAGGTGAGTTTTTTCGCTTTGTGGTGAAGATTTCAAGGAAAAAAATTACTGAGCGTTAACTATGAAGCATGATAAGCATATTGGCAAATGCCGTTTCTTTACCACATGTTAAGTTGGTTGTTTCCTCTAATACTAATGAAAACAATGCTAATCATGAGGAAGGTTAGTATCCTCTTCAGTCCCTAACTCTGTAAACGTTTCATTTAAAAGAGGTCACTGGGTACAGCCTGACTAGTTATCTGTTAGCTCTAAGCTTATTATGGCAAAAGAGTAATGAATTCTTCAAACTGACTAAATGGAAACTGGAAAGTAAATCGGACTGTAACGTATCAGTTTGACTAGACAGTTGTTGATTGAACTTAATACTGTATCTATCGAGTTGGGTTAAGTGACGTTGGCTTGCATTTTTAAGGCAGCATGGGAAGTTATGTTTAATTAGAACCAGCTTGAAAAGCGTTCCCAATTTAGGAATGCAAAATAGTACATATGCAAGCTTTTTATTAGTGAGTGCGGAGCGTACTTTTGCGGATCGCGTGATGGCGCCGATCTCGGAGTAGAGGTCGGTGCTCTGAGGGAAGTTGTCCACCACAGCAGAGCAGGCGTGATGCAGCAGAGACTGCTTATGAACCGTGTCCTTCACCTCTGGAACCTTCTCCAAATAAGTCAGCTCGAAGCCTTTAGCCTGGACACACAACCAAAGAAATAGCGATTGAGCAAAGAATACGTCTGGAGTACTATTATGAGGTACATGTGTTCTTACCAAATTATAGTTGCTTCAGAATCCGAAAAGCTTTATTGCCAAGTACGTTTTTTACACATACAAGGAATTTGTTTTGGTGTTGTAGGTGCATGTCACACATTCTCTAAAATAAGTTAAACAAATAGGTTAAACAGAACAAACAATATAAGTATAAAATATATATATATATATATATATATATATATATATATATATATATATATATATATATATATATATATATATATATATACACAGAATGTATTAAAAATAAGAGTAAACAGAGTAAGTACAGTGGCATGTAGAGCCAGAGGTGTAGTGTGGAGAGAGTCAGGGTGGGTTCCGGGCCTTGTTGATGAGGTTAGTGACGTGAGGTTTTGGTCCTGATGGACCTCAGCCTCCTGCCAGAGGGGAGTGGCTGAAAGAGTTTGTGCCCGGGGTGGGAGGGGTCAGCCACAATCTTTCCAGCACGCTTCAGAGTCCTGGTGGCGTAAAGGTCTGTCTCCTGAACAGTCTGTTGACGTCTTTCTCACTGATGGAGAGAGTCGTCACTGAGGTGGGTGGGGAGGTGGAGGAGGGGAACTTTAAGGTGGGGGAGGTGGAGGTGATGCACTGTAGCTGGTAGTGATGTGCGATACCACTTAATTCCTATTCGATCCGATACCAAGTAATACCCAGGCTGGTATTGCCGATACCAATACCAATACCAATACTTTTTACGTATTTTATTTGTAGTGTGATGTGACAACTAGTTTAAAGTAAAGTAAAAAAAGTAGGCTGTAGGCTTACCAATTCCAAATTATAGCTGCATAATAACAAGACAATAAACTACTCTCATATTATTTAATTATAAAGAAAATCTCAGAGACTTGTACAGTAAAACAGGTTGAAAATTACACACAAATAAAAAAAATACATACACTCTTAGCACTGATCTCGGGAAAGCTACTCATAGCTTACTTCATGTTTCACTAGTATTTTCTATTTGAACAAACTGCTTTCTGTTAGCTAGTTGTAAGAATGCTGGGATTCCGGGGAACTCTTGAACATTAAAAAACTAAAGCCTTAAGACGTGAATAACTTTCCCACAGTCAGTGATAACTCTATCTCCCTGTACCTGGATAATTTCTGCCGCTGCTGCCAAACGACTCACTGATTGAAGTCTGTCTTGCCCTAGCACCTTGCGTCTTCTCGCCCTGGACCTCCTCCTCAGACCGCCGCTTCATTATATCATCATATTCACTCTTATGACTTAACCTCAGATGTTTAGCGAGGTTTGTAGTGTTACCACTGTATTTCACTGTCTTTCCACACACATCACACACAGCGTCACTGCTGTCTTCACAGCTAAAATACAGCCAGATTTGACTCCTTTTGCGGTCAGCCATAGTCACTCTGCAGTCTGCAGTCTTCGTAGCGGCCGGGAAATTAAAGAAGCGCTGCTCCAGCCGCAGTGCACACACAACTGACCGGCGGAAGGAGAAGTAGTTCCTTCCCCTAACCGGATATAATTAGACTTTTCTGGTGACAACAAGTTACTTATGATAACATAAACACTCACTCCAAATTACTGAGTTTAAATATCGATCTTTGTATATGAGAATCGATACTAGAGCAGGAGACATTGGGATTGTAAATATCGATACTTTAGTATTGAGCCGCACATCACTAGTAGCTGGAGCTGTTGGGAGGTGTCGCGGGGGATGGTGTCAGGGAAGACCCTTTGTTGGGAGGTGTTGAGGGGGATGGTTACAGGACTGACCCATTGTCTATCAAAAGTGACAGTAGAACTCGTTAAGGTTGTTGGCTAGGCGTCGGTCGTTGGTGGAGTGGGGGGCTGTGGGCTTGTAGCTGGTGATCTGTTTGAGCCCTCTCCAGACAGAAGCAGAGTCGTTCGCTGAGAACTGGTTTTGGAGTTTCTCAGAGTACCGTTGTTTAGCCTCTTTCACCGCCTTGCTAAACTTGTACTTCGCGTCTTTAAGTCTGTCTTTGTCCCCACTCCTGAACGCCTCTGCCTTGTCCAACCTTCCGTATGTGATGTAATTTTTAATCTACAAATTAAAGACTTGGAAAACCCACACAGCAGTAAAAACGCTGATTATCTCTCTACAATTACCACAAACTACTGCTACAAACAAAAAGAAGCTTGTCATTATGACCCGGTGTGATGACTCACGTTGGTGCCATTGAGGAAGTTTCCTATAGAGAGCAGTGTGGAGAGGATGTAGCGCAGAGTTTTGTTCTTCTCCAGCTGTTCCATACCCTCCTTCAGATCCTGCAGCGGCTCTGCAACTTCCTGAGAGGAGGAAAACACACACATCATTAGTTGAGTCAATTAAGACTCCCCCAAAAACATGTGCTTCTTTAGTCTGCAGTTATAAAAAGCGGTGAACAGGTGCACCTCGTCTCCCACCGCAAATCATCTGCACTTGTTTGAGGTCATGAGAGGTTGTTTAAAGGCCGGCGTCTCGGTCAGCCTTCGCCATCAAACACGCTTTTGATTACATGAAGCGTTTGTTTTTTTGTGCAGCAGGTTTCTCTTGTGTGCGTGTGTTTGTGTGCCTGCACGGTATGTTGCCCTCCATTAAGCCTCCCACTACCACACCGTCCCACAAAGTCGAGTCGGGAATGTCGCTCTGCCGAACGTGCGGTCAGGAATCCTGCCTTTCATGGAGATGAAAGACGACCACGTCCTGCGGAAAGCCGTAAAATTTACAGGACAGAAACGGAGGGGCGGCATGTTTTTCATTCCCTGGGTTTTGACTTTGAACTTCTCCTCCTGGATGCATTCTTCGCCCGGGTAAAACACGGTGTGCCAGGGGACGGCGACGTGCCGCTAATAAGCGTGCATATTTTGTTATGATGTAACTATGTTGATGATTTGCGGATGTTGTTTGTACTAAAAAAAAGGATGTTGATACTTACTGACATGGGCATAAGACACACACACACACACACACACACACACACACACACACACACACACACACACACACACACACACACACACAAATGCACACATGCTTTGCACATTTACTCAAACCTTCATTTGGCTTTGTATGTCTGTTTCTGCTTTAATAAAGCCACATTCACATGCTCAGTATAGTTTTAAATGTGTGTTTGGTTTGGCCTTCCCTCCTCCACATTTTTCTCTACATGTTTTTACAAACCTTCTGGGTTGCCTCGTAGTCCATCTTGAAGGCCCAGAGTTGGAGCCGGGCAGAGAGCTCGCTGATGGAGGACAGAGTGAGGAGGAACTGCTCTGCTGAGCCCAGCGGGACATCAGGGTTGGCCAGCTGGGCCTCCTGGATCTTCTGCTTCTCCTCCTCTGTAGGGATCATCGTCAGGATTTTCTAAGGGCAGGGACAGAGTGGGATAAGCAGTATATGGGTGACAGGCGTCATTTAGAAGATGAAGGATTTGGGGAATTTAAAACATGTACAGCGCATCATTGCAAGTTTGGGTTTTGCTTGTTTTATGCTGGTTCATGATAATGTTTTCCTCACCTCATGCTTTAATTGCCTTTTACATTAAATCTGCGTGTGTGTGTGTGTGTGTGTGTGTGTGTGTGTGTGTGTGTGTGTGTGTGTGTGTGTGTGTGTGTGTGTGTGTGCGTGTGCGTGTGTGTGTCTGTGGGGTGGTGGAGGTGACATTGTCTCTGTTTTTATAATGTGAAGCACTTTGAGTTGCATGACCTTAGAATGAAAAGTGCTGTACAAATAAAGTTTGAATGACTTTCTCCCCGTTCACTATTGCCTGTATCTCTCACCTCTATGCCCTCCTTGTTAAGCGCGTACTCATCAAAGTTAAGGATGGCCGTCTTGATAGTGCGAGGAGGAGGGAGCACCGTCAGACCGATGTTGATGGCGTTACTCCTCTTGGAATCCAAAACGATGATCTCCTGACGCTTGCCGTCTGCTGCTGTTTTCTACAACACGATAATACAGAACACTGTGAGGATTAAAGGGATCATCCCTCCGGTTACACTGACTGCAGCTGTGGGAACTATATGTGAGTAGGAGCAGGACATACCATAATAGTTAACACTATATGATGTGTGCTTATGTGGGGTTTTGCATAAGCCTGCAGTCACATTGTCACTGTATGTGAACATACTCAGCAGCACTTGAGGCCATTATAAGCTATTAATGGAAGGAAGTCGTAATGTGTCAGCACATAAAAGGGTAACAGAGTAGGTGCTAAAACCTGGTTACTGCCACTAGGACGTTGTATACTCACCATACGGAGACTTACACTACAGTGCAACTCTTGCAGTATTGAGTTGTTAGATCATGATACGTGAGACTAACGTCATATTTAAAGCATACTTTATATCTAACTAGGACCTATATATTTCATATTTAAGTATTTTATAGAAATAATAACATACTTGTTGTTGATGGGATGGAAAGTGTTCTGTGAAATGGCAAAATATTAAAGATTTCATTTTTAACCCATGCGTTAATGGGATGATGTTTCTGTTGGGCAGATTAATCAGACAGGGTAATACTGGTAAGAGCTCAAAAGGAGCAAACTTTAAAAAGACCTTAGAAAACTAGCAAAGACTGATGGTAACTAAGAAATACACGTAACCAAATTATACCAACCAAGTAGATGGAATTGGTTTGAACCCTGTAATATCTAATCTTTAATATCTAAAACACATACTTAACATTCTGATGAGTAAGGTAAGATAACCATAGAACCTTAAAGCTTCAGTTATACTAGCGCTTCCAAAAGTGCGTGCGGAAATCGTGACGTCACGGGACTGCTGTGAGTTATACTCGCGCGTGGTGGTCGCGGCACTAGTTGCAGTCTTCTCCTGAACAGCGGTGGCGCTAAGGAGCAAAGGCTACTGATGTTTTTCTTTCTAAGGACTAGAAGAAGAAGAAAAAGATAAACAATGGCAGAACAGGCAGCAACAGTGCCGCCAAGATCAAGTCAGATCAAGCCTTTCATTCACAAAAAAAGAACTCATCTTAACCCAGTAAGTTTACAGGAGAGACTTGCAGCCAGTCGGCGAGTCCTGGCATCTGGTTTCCCAGGAGCTCGTTCATGCTTCCTGTTTCCAGTTTGTCGAGCGCTGCTGAAAAAAATAGACTGGTGCGCGCCCTCAGTTCGCGCGCTGAAAATCGAACGCGCCGGCTGGAAATTACGTCATTTTGATGTCACGAATGCGCGCACCACCTCCAACGTGTCAGGCATAAATGACTTGTAAGAAGGGAACAAAGGAGAGTCTGCTAAAGCAATACCAGTTTGCTCTGACCTTTGACTGCTTTAAAGATGCCATATTATGCTCATTTTCAGATTCATAAGTTAAGGTTGTACCAGAATAGGTTTACATGGTTTAATATATTTTTGTTGTACTGCACATCTCTCTCTCACTGCTGCAGCTCCTCTTTTCACCTTGTGTTCAGGTCTCTGTTTTAGCTACAGAGTGAATCATCTTTCCTTCTGTATTCTTTGATTCCACTCGCACATGCTCAGTAGCTCAGATCGTAGATCATGTCAGTTAGCTCCATAGACAGTAAAAGAAAGGTTGTTTCTCCAACTTTGGTCAGTTACAAGGCAGGATTAGCCAGGAGACTTTTTCTAAAGGAGGGGGCACATGTAAGTACTTCTTTTGTAGATTATGGTGAACTTGTGTGTGTTGTAGCAGTGCTTTGCCATTGAGAACGAGCTAGCATGCTAACACTAGCGCTAGCATGCTAACACTAGCGCTAGCATGCTAACGGTTGTGTTTAGCCGGTCGTTTCGGCTAGTTACGTAACAAGCCCTGCAGATTTTGAACAGCTCACCCAGAGACTGAAGGCAGGACACAGTCAGAAACCTGTATCTCACTCAAAACAGCATGGATAGATTTTTTTCAAAGTGTGTAGGGTATGCGTGTGGAAGCACCAGAGACACAAAATAACACCCCAAATCCCAGAAAAAGTGTTTTTTCATAATATGGGCACTTTAACATTCCTCATTAACTGAATTAACCAGTTCAGAATCAGGGGCTCCAAGTTCAAAGTGTGAGAGGCCTGGTTCCAGCTCCCCATCTTAGTGGACCATGCTTTTCTTATTTAGAGGCTTTGTGAGTATTATGTAGGATTCAAACCTTCCGTGTTTGATCAGGATCAGAACAATAGTGACCTCGCTTAACCCTTAAACCCTTAAAACATCAACTTTCAAGTTCTGGAGATAAATGACATCCAACCCACGGGCTGTGTGGCTGGCAAAAGCAAAGTTTTTGGGATAAAGCACCAGCCAAATTGCACAGTGTATGTGCATTCACATGTCATGACAAAATAAAAAAAAGGACATGACTCCTGCCAAACTTCTGTAGTCGAGTAGGTGGTAGGAATTTAAATGTGTTGCATACCTAATGAGGTGACCAGAAAACATGGCTCTCTCTTCCCTAATCAGTAACAAAAAAGTCAGATTTTTAATCTTGCATGGTGGCACCACCTTTATAGCCTGGTCCTACCAGACTCTGCTACATTTCATTTGTACAGAGAGTCTGGCCACTCTCCATTGACAAGACGTGTTAACTTCCTTGAAGGCGGGTACTCTGTTGAAGTTTAAAACTATTGGATCTGCCCAGAGCCACTCTGGATCTGCCATAACCAATCGCTAACGTTTGGTCGTGACGTTGGCTTAGCATCGCTAGCGTTCGCCTTAGCCAACTCCTTCACCACTAACGGAGCAAGCTGGAAAATCTAACTTTTCCCGAACCCCCAGTGGGGAGGAGGGCCACAACATCATAGCCACCAACAAAAGTCAGCAAAGATTGTTCTTGCTCGGGCTTTAACTGGATATTCTGTAGCGTTGCCACAACGGACCGAATTGCTTCGCTCGCATCTTTCTCTGCCTACAACTCAAACTAATGCACAACCTCAACGCCATCGTTCTCAGCCACTCCCTCTGTTTGCTGATTGGACCGCCAAATATTTGACCGGAGAAAATCCAAGAATATACCGCAAACCCAGACGGTGTACTCAAGGAAAATGAAAATTGAGCGGAAGTACGTAGGAGGGCGGAGCCAGGCTACCACCTTTAGGCACTGCTGACAAATTAAAAATGTAATCTAACTTTTGTCAAACTCAAATTACTGTTCAGTCCATCATGTGGGATGTAAGATGAATGAACAAATACATGAATAATAATAATTAATGATTAATAGATAAATAGTTGGGTTAGTCAATGCATACAGGTACATTCAGTATCATACAATGAGAAATCTCTCTGAAGCTGGTTCAGGCATTGGTTGTTTACCTTTGTAACTGGTATTTCCTTTGATTTCGACTCAAACAGGTGTTCCAGTTTGGCTGTGTCCATTTTCACTGGTTCCAGTTTGGACCAGAACGAGTCTCCACTCCGCTTATAATCCCTGTACTGAGAGTCTGTGGGACGCACCTAATCACAAACAGCAGAAATGGACTGAATTAGAGATGTGTTAGACTCCCATTTCCTGCAATAAAAGCACTCTTGATCTGCAGGAACTTCTGCCCAACCAGCAGTACAGGCCAAATACTTCTGACAAACCAAAACGGTAACATGACTTAATATGACCTCAACACACAGAGACAGTGACACATGTAGCCTGTCTGCTTATCAATCAGCCTGTCACTGTTTATATAGAAAGGTTAGTTATTGAAATTAAGACAATTTAAATTATGGCACTATCAAATCTTTGATGAAGTTGTCAGTTATCATCTTCTGGATAAATGATGTGATGTGTAACACTGGATAAAAAGTGGGATAGTTGGGATAGTTGTAGGATGGAAATGGTAATTATATCTTGGCTCACCTCGCTCCAGAAGAGCCTGATTGTCTTCTTCTTCTTGTTGAAGAGAGGAGGCTCCGGGGGAGGAGGCACTGGAATTGAGGCACTAAAGGAAGGGGGAGGAGGAGGCCTCATAATTCCAATCAAGGGAGGGGGTGGGGGGCAGCTGCCCAGCATGGGTGGGGGCGGAGGGAAGCGGAGGATGCAGGGTGGAGGAGGCGGCGGAGGCGGGAGGTCGCTGCATTCTCCCATCAAAACAGCATCCAGAATGTCTTTGTCATCTTCCTCCGTCAGGTCGGTGAAGTTAATGTCCCCGATGCGCAGCTCCCGAGGGCTGGCCAGGAGCTGGTCCCAGATCGTGTCCGATTCCTTTTTGGGCGGGGGAGGAGGGGGCTCGTTGGCTGGGACATCCAGGTGAGGGGGGGTCGAAACGAGGTCCTTGATCAAGTCTCCAAACCGCTCGGCGAACGGTCGGATGGTCCCGTGGTGCTCGGATTTCTCAGCCTCCTGCTCATTGCCCAGTTGCACGTCAGCATCTTTCTGGCTTTCTTTGTCCTCCCCCTCTCCTTTCTCTTTTTCCTTCTCCACGTCCTCTTCTTCCTCCTCCTCCTCATCACTGGGCTTCTTGTCCTGGGAGTACAGCATGTCCAGCATGAAGAGCTTGCTGTTGAGGAGTTTGCTGCACTGCTCGTTCACCTCTGTCTCCTTAAAGCCTGAGAAGGAAAGTTGATGGGGTTATGAGGAGAGAGATATATAAGAAGGAGTGCACATTAAAATAGTTATTAGTATAATGTTTGTTTGGGGATGTGAAGGGAGTTTTTTTTTTAAATCCGAAAACATAACATTGACCATGTAATCAGGGATATCTTGGCTTGGGCTTGAGAGATAACATGTTAAATAACAAGCCTGCAACATAAACTGGAGGTGTGGAGCTTGAAAGAAGTGGGCATTTAGGAGACGGGAGGGGTCTACTGAAAGAGGCTATTGAGTTGTGTTATGGTAACTGGTGTTTTTTGGAGCTTGACCTTTATGAATTGACATGTATTTTGTCCTCTTTCTCCGTATTTTCGCGAAACCTAACCCTTTTTCTTTTATGGCCCAGCATACAGTGCCCCAACTCTAAAACCTGACTGACACTTCTCTGGGCTGCATCTGGGCACAAGCACAAGGGTCACTCCGAGATGTTCCTGTTGTTATTTCTTTTATACTTGTAAGCAGTATGTTTAAGTTTGATTTTCGTTTCGTTTTGAGGGCGCCTCCCAAAAGGAGTTGAATTAACCAAAACCTTGCTTGACACGCGATGTTGAGATTTGGGAGGTGTGCCCGTCGAGTCCTGTGCGAGCCCCTGCTCATGGTTTTGGGACAACAATAGACTGTTGTTAAAAGTCAGTTAAAGTTAGGTTTACATTCACCAAATTCACCATCTCACCAAAATGCAGTGTTACATCCATGTCTGCTGGAGGATGGATACCCGACCTGAGCCGGGCTCGGTCACATCAGCGTGATATGATTGGGCCTCTTGTGAGCGCCTGTGTTAACGTGCGCTTGTCGCCCCGTGTGCGCTGATGCGCTCATCTGTTGACATTTACGAATGCCTTCCTACAGTTGCTTAATAAAAGCCGGCTTTCCACACAAACAAACGTGCATGTGTCATTAGTATGAGAACAAAATTTGATTTTAACTGTGTCGGGCTCGGACATAAATATCTTAATGCCTGCCGGGCCCGGGACGGGTGCGATTACTGCTCTGGTGGACGCGGGCCGGGCTCGGACAGAAAAATGTGTCCCGAACCGCACTCTAATGTCTGCTACTGCAAACTGGCAGCAGAATGACACCGACTCATAAAGACATTGCTCGATAGCATTACTAGTGGTTAAATATTTCACGGTGTAACTTAAAACATGACTTTACTGGTGTTAAAGTTTTGAATAAGGGTGATGTTTTATATATTGCCAAAAACATCCATCTTAACAGGTCAGTTAGTAACACATTACTTGAGGATATCTTAATTCTGAATACTAATTCAGTATATGTCAGAAGCAACTTACTGACTTAAATTGAATGTCATTTCACAATGCAGTACCAAACTACCCACCATTCTGATTGCTCCCCCTCTCCTCTCTCTCCAGAGTGCTGCTGGCAGAGGAGATGCTGGAGGCCGAGCAGTTGTCCTTCTCATTCACTTCCTCATTCTGTCGTTCTTTGTCGCTCAGGATGCCGCTGTCCTCCTCCGCCTCCTCTTTCTCCTTCTTCGGTTCCTGCTCACACTCCTCGTCTTCCTCCTCCTTGTCTGCTGCTGCTGCTTCCTCCTGTACTTCCTCCGGCACTTCCTCCTCTTTTTGTTCTTCCTCCTCTTCAGCAGTGGCCTCTTTTTCCTCGGTTTCTAGACTGGCACTGGAGTCATCAGGCTCTCCTGTCACCAAAAGCATCAGTGTTACTTTATTCTCTAAGATGCCCATTTACTATCTGCAATGAAATACAGTTTGGCACGTGACATGGCTGTCTTTGATTTCTGCACATGGGACACCCCCGTATCAACACACATTCACACGTACTAATAAGACAAACAAAAACACACACCCATACACTAATGTAAACAGTACTGCAGGTACAGAAAGCCAGGTTGTTGCAGGACCAGGATATGAACAGGAAATGAAGAATTAAGTTCCTGTTTATGTCACACACACAAACACGCAACTGCACAGTACAGTCCAGGCAGTGATGTAGGCGGGTTAGAATAACAGGACACGGTGAGGCCTCATATACTCGCCTAAGTGAGCTACAGTACCTCCGCTCGTGGCTGTGCATGCACTCAGCCCTAAAACAAGGCTTTTTTCTTACACAAGATGTTTTGGCATTACACTTTCAAAAAGGTCTTTCAAAAAGCCATTTGACCCTTTCACCCATATCCTCTCTCCCTGTGTTTTTTTTCTTCCTTCTACCCCCCCTGATGGTGTCCCCTCCTCTCCCTCAGTATATTTTCCTCCCCTCTCCTTCTTTTGCTCACGCCAGCATGCTAATGTGAACGGCAGGCTGCAACCTGAAACAATTTAGGGTTAAGAATGATTGCTTTGGGGCGCACTGGTGGGACCTGAACTGACAACCTTTTGGTTTTAATTATAAGTCCCCAAAGTATTAACCAGTCAAAGTCATACAAATACTCTGAAAGCTTTAACACACACAACCTTAAAGTTCTAATCTTTTAAAGACAAACTCAAATTCTTTCAGCAATAACTAATGAATGTATTTACATATATATACACATATATATATACATACATACATATGTACACACACATATATATATATATATATATATATATATATATATATATATATATATATATATATATACATACACACACACATGTATATATACGTATATATTTATGCGTATATATATATACACACATACAGAGGTGTAGTGGTAAAAAAAGAGGTGGGTAAACTATAAATTCTGGTGGACCACGACGTGGTCACCTTTTAAGGTGGGCCACTGCCTACCGGTGTATGTGTATCCTGATGACATCGCTATAGGCTATCATTTGATGGTACTACCAAGGGTATCACTGGTTGTTTCCTCATCATAGGTCACACAATCACTATTCAATTCATACATTAATCGAAGCTCTTGTTAAAGAGACTCAAGAAGGAATAATAGGGTTGAAATCTATAAAGTTTACTAAATGACAAAACAGAGAGAACAAAAATATTTAAGAGATAGAGAGGGAGGCTTATATCCAGGGCTTCCAATGCAATGCACTTGTACATAATGATTAGGGATTTGGGATTATTTTCATAGTCGATTATTCTGTTGAATATTTTCTCGATTAATAGATTAGTTGTTTGGTCTACAATATGTCAGAAAAATGTGGATCAGTGTTTCCCAAAAGCCCAGGATGACATCCTCAAATGTCTCATTTTGTTTCTGCTCCTGTAGAAGCTAGAGGTCTGTATGAAATCAACCTTGTTACTAGAAAAACATGTTTTTAGCCGCAATCTTATGGAGAAAAACTACACTACCCACAGTCCTAAGCTTAACTGCGACGCCTCTGATTGGTTCAACTCGCCGTTTCCATAGAAACGTTTACCGTACCCGCAAAACCGCGAACGGCGATAACATTAACTAGCTAGGTGACTAGCAAAGAGAGCTTGTTGTCACAAACTTCCAGTGGTTTAAATGTCAGAGAATGCATAATTACATCCAGTTATTTATCTGATAATGTATCCTGAATTTTACTTGTAACATGGGCTAATGGGAACAGGTAGAGGTGACTTGTTGAGTCAGTGGCATGAATCTACTGTGAACCAAATTACCCTAAAAAACATGAAGTTTAGTACTGTTTTTCGAGCTCACTCACTTTGGGCTTGTAGCCGAGGCCGTTTGCTTGCATCAGGAGGAGGGCTGCTGTCTTGACGCCGCTTAAAAAATTGCCGGACATCTATTTTTACAATTTATTACATGAGACATGTAGGCTAGTTTGGGCTAGTGACCATGGATGTATTAAGAGAACTGATGAGTCTTGATGCAGTCATAGACAGTATATAAAATGCAGTCTGCTGCTTCCTGCTGGCTACACAAGAGATGCACGATGGTGTTTTAAGCCCCCAATGTTGACTTCAAGGCAGCGCTGCGACCGTTGATTTAGTTCAAGGCACTGTTGCCTAATCCTAGTGCCTTCCAGGCATCGCTGCCTGGAAGGCGACGTTGTGGGCTTTACAAACAAACACCGCAAGAGATTGGTCAACACAGAGTAAGCAGCGCAATATGGAAGACTTCGTCTTAGGTTTAACAATCTATGAAACTAATAATGAAAAATATGAAACTAAAACGACATAAGCTTAATTTAAAATGTCTTAGGAACTATAGGCTATTTAGAGGTGGATAAACACAATTTAGAGGTGGATAAACGCACTTTGGAGGTGGGTAAACGCTATTTCCGAATTTTGGGAGGTGCGTAAACGGCGTTTACGTGCGTTTAGCCTCCACTACATCCCTGCACACATATATATACGTATATATATATATATATATATATGTATATACACATAAAAAGAAAATGATGCATGTATGCAATCCAGGGTTTTATGCAATTTTATCTCATTGATATTAGCCCTGACAGAGATTGTTCATCCAAATACTTTTACAAAACAATCTATGGTCATTTTATGAATTCATTTGACAACAGATCAGTTTTAAATATTACATCAAATAATGGAACAAGGCCGCGAGAGGCTGCAAAACTTCAGCTCTTCAGCAAGGTAAGAAAACCTGTTTACTGTGCCCTGCAGTGTCTACTGCTGTTTACTAAGATTACTTATAGCGTGAAATCACATTGCGGTTTCAATTATAATTGGCTGACTTCCTTTTTAAACAGGAGTTTGTTTGGCATCACTGTAAATAGATACACCAGTTACGCCTCTATTGTTGTATTATTTGCAAAGTAGCTACTCACGGAGTGTTTGTTTTACTGTTACCACGGTAGCCACAAATGTCGCAAAATCAACCCTGATTGAAAGGACTCTGACTTTAAATTGTGTTACATTCAATCTTTCTACCACCATTATTAATTATAAGACCAAAAAAATGTTTCCCAGTAACCCCATTCAATTCATATTTTTAAAAGTAGAAACAGTGGTAGTAGTGCTAACAGTATTAACAGGAGAAACTGTTGTAATCCGAGTAGTAGAAGCCATAGTAATTTCTGAATACACAAAACATAATAGATGGCATTTGGCTACAGTATTGTAATTAAATCATCTACACAAACAGGAGATGTTGTTAAATTTTACAAGACTATGTTTAGTTGACTTGATGTCGGTTTTTTGCGCCTCGTCGCCTAAGTATTTTTGACTTGTTAATAACTCACATCCCCACAGACACACCATGTTATTAGTAAATGCTGTGCGTAGTGTGTCGACATATGACAGCTACTCCATCATACGGTATTCTCAGTTGTCCTACCAGTCTCAGAGGGTGTGTAGGCGGTGGCGGGGGTCCCGGCTTCGAGGTCAGCCTCTGCGTCCTCCTGGGAGGCCAAGGAGGACGGGGTGCTGCTGCGCGATGACAAGGGCCAGGCCTCCGCGGGTTCAAAGTTCAGGTTGAGGTCAGGGCGAGTCCTCGACACCCGGACGTGCTCCCTCTCGTACTCCTCCGCCGCCAGACGCTCCACGTTCTTATACCTGAGAGAGAGAGGGAGAGAGAGATGGGATCAGAGGAGGCAAGAAGCAAAAATAGAGTCAGAGACAATGCACCTTCTGTCTTGCCTTTCTCAGCTGTGCTGCTCTTAATTTTGGTCTTTGCCAAATTGCCCTATGCTAAACCACGCTGACGATTTACTTGAATTCATCAGAAACTTCCAACCTTCTATGTTTCCTTTAAACACACTCATGCCACCTCTTCACTCTATAAGCCTTCACTTCACTCCTCTACCTCGCCCCATTTGTCGCCGACAAAGCTTTCACAAACGCATTCATCACTCGTTTCCTGCAGTCAAGAGTTCCACCATCCTGCTGTCCTCTCCTCTCCTGTCTAGCTAAATGCTCAGTTATAGCCAGCAGTCCAAATATGCAACCAGAGGGAGTTTGGAAAAGAAGAGACTGTGTTAGGGAGGAGGGTGGAGAGGAAAGGAGAGTGACAGGAGAGAAGAATGGGAGAGATGGGGAGAAGGTAATGTTAGTTTGGCTGCTGAAAGGCCAAACATCAGACGTGAATCAGAGTAAACCTGTTCAAGATGTGCCTCGATCAGCTCTCCTCCCTTGTATTTTTCCCTTCTCTTCCTGTCCTCTCTCTTTCGCTCTTTCACCCCATACCAAAACCTTACCACTCAACTTGAGCCAGAACCGAGATTTAAGGCACCTCTCTCTCTCTCTCTCTCTCTCTCTCTCTAACCCCTCCTGTTTCCCACCATATCATGAATGTGTGGAGCTTCTGTTCCGAGTTCATTAGCATCAGGCCACTTCAGACGTCTGAGAAACTGGATACCAATACATGTGTGTGTTTGTGTGTGTGTGCATGTGATTAAGAATAATAAAAAGGGAGTGAGTCAGCTGCGTGTTGTGTCGTGTTGTCAACTTGGACCAAAAACCTTCAATATGCTGTATGTCTTAAAACACTTAGAAAACAAAAATAGTTCAGAGATTGACACATGCCCGCTATATCCGCTAACATGGAGGGGGTGGGATTTATGACCTATACTGCAGCCTGCCACCAGGGGGCGACTGGGATGTTTTGGCTTCACTTAAACAGTCTATGCATCAACCCCTGATTTAGACGAAGAGTCTACAGTCATGCTAGCAGCTCTGTGAGGCTATATGTACGGTAAAGGTGCTGTGAGCTAGCTACAACATCAGCATGCTAACATGTGTAGCAGGTGTGATGTTTACCATGCTCACCATCTTAGTTCGGTGTGTTAGCATGATAACATTTGCAATTTGCAACACATAGTACGACTGATGCTGATGGGAATAATATATTTGCAGGTATTTGATCATAAGCTCCAGGGAGAAAAAAAAAAGTTAAGTTCAGTGGCTTTAACAAACCAAAAATATCTGCGACATGCTTCAGGAATCCAGTTTTAGTCCCAACTCTTGTATGTACGTCATTTATGATGTTTTTTTTGGACTCGGTTGTCTGTCATTTAGGCCATCATACAGTATTTCATGCAAGTCCTTTCTGTCCAGGTGTTACAGTGCTGTATCTTGTCAGACAGATGCGTACCTCAGGGAGGTGAGCTGGGGGGAAAAACTCATGTTTTCCTGATAACCGTGAAATACACCATAAATACATCAACCTCTCCAGTGGATACATCTCCCACACGCTCACTCAGCAGCTCTTCTCCTTTTCTGTCTTAAATATCTGTCCACCTCTGTCTGTCTTGTGCTTGATTTCTCCGCAAGTTGTTGAATCAAAGTCAAGTCTTTCTTTTGCTCTATCGCTCTTTATTTCTTTTCGCTATCAAACTTTGTGTTATTGTATCAAAGGTGCTTTAAATTGAGGCTGAAAGAGGTCTGAGCCTACAGGAAAAACTACAGCACTTGGCAATACAGAAAGCTATTGTTTTCTAATTGTTTTCAGGTTAAAAACTTTGGACTGAACCACTATGTATATATATGGCTACATCGAGTCTGATCAGTTCAGAATCGGATCGTGACCTTGCATACCCTCTTGAGTAAATCTCTTGTTTCCTGTGATTCCCATTCGCACACAAACGTAGATTTATTAGCCTCTTGAAAATTCTTTGTGTGCCCTAAACGTACATGTGCTTGAGTAAAACGTGTGTCTGTGTATGTGCACGTGCATTGAGTGTGAAAAAAGCTTGACCGATCCTGGAATCTGTTTTTCTCACAGCATGCGGCCAAAACAATGAAGCCGTTGGCAGAGCGCGGCAGTTAAAACACGGCTCCTTAAGAAAAGAGAAAACAGGCAGACAGACCAAAGAGAATTGGTCTGTCCCCCACTCTCCAACCTTTTTAACCTGAAAACAATTACCAAACTTCCCAAACCACAGGCTGAAACATACTCCCTGCGGGTTCAGCTGTTCTGTGAGTGCGTGTTGTTTTGATTTAGTGCACACCCTTACCTCTCCTCCCGCGCAAGCCTGGCCTCTTCCATTTTATCCACATAGTCGCGGCTGTGAGAGACACACAAACAGAACATTTTAAAAACAAATAATCCTACCCTGCACCAGTGTGGGCCTCTGTAGACCTGCCAGCGTGAATATGAAACATTTGCACATCATGCGCACAAACAGTAAAGGTATTGGTGTAACCCATAATTCCATATATATCCATATATTTTTGTATGGTAAAATCATCCTTACCGTACATGTTATCATTTTCTAAATAAATCAAATTCAGATATTTTCATTTATATTTTTGCACTAGCAATTTACATGTCTCGTTTTTTTTAATTTGTACAAATACCATAGCAAGTGTTGTGGTGGAGGCTTATTTGCAGTGTTTGTTTCTTGGCGAGTGCAGTGACTTCCAGGATTTTATTTTTATATAATCTATATTCTAATCTCAAACTGCGTACTGTAGGGCTCTTTAAAAAAACAAAGCCAGCGATGCCTCACCTGTGCTTGTTCCTCTCCTCTCTCTCTATCCTCTGCAGTCTCTCCTCTCTCTCCACACGGCGGCGCTCTCGCTCGGCCGCCAGAGATTCCTGGTGTTGTCGGTAAGAGGAGGACAGAAGACCTCCCAAAGCAGGCCTGAAAGAAAGAGAAAGAGAAAAAGTTTGATTTCACCACTGCACAGTCAGTGTGATGCTGTGACATTTGCGTCACAGTGTGATAATAAACCATGTACAAAGGATTTTGATGACGTCCCTTAATAAATGCATCATTGTTGTTTTCATCTGCGAGTTTTTCCTGAACTATCTGAATCTGCTGCACCATTGTGATTCAATATGACGGTAAACAGCAGGTAAATATGTTCGTAAACATAACATAACACATTCCCATTGCATAAACAAAACTACTATATGTGTAAGTATGTATGTAAGCAACACACCATAAACTATGTTTTAATGACTGTATTCTCCATGGAGGTAATAGGAGCAGCTTCATAACTGGGGAACCAGAGAGCTGAGATCACATTCACTTCAGTGTGTCATCACCATTAATGCACCACATGGCTGCACACAGTCCATACTTGTTACACATGTGAGTGTTGGCTTTTTTTGCTCTTGCGGTGCAAAAACACGTGAATATGTACTTGTATGTGAACATGTTTACAGTACACAAGTGTGTATTTTAAGAATGTTTTCGTGTACGTGTGCAGGCACATTGGTGCAGTCCTCTCACCTGGAGCTGGTGGGCGTACTCGGGGTGCTGTGAGAGGAGTTGGACATGAGGCCTCCATTCCTGGGTGAGAGAAAAGGGGTGAGAAAATGGGTGACAGTGAGCGACCTCTCCAGTCACCCAGTTACACGACACCACATCAACCAGTGCCAAAGCTGGTGGCGAGGAACGAATGTGACACCTTGTTACATAACAAGTATGCTATTGGAGCAACACCAGAGTGACCCTAATTCATCACGGCTGTGGTGTTTATTCCCTTATGTTTCTGGAAAATCCAGGCCAGGTGTCTCTCCTCACT
The DNA here is from genome assembly GCA_023631565.1 of Gymnocephalus cernua. Classification (NCBI taxonomy): domain Eukaryota; kingdom Metazoa; phylum Chordata; class Actinopteri; order Perciformes; family Percidae; genus Gymnocephalus; species Gymnocephalus cernua. The sequence goes on from CM042438.1 coordinate 21,776,434, forward strand.
TACATCTGAAAAGACACTTATTATCAATATATTTACCTTGACGAGTCATTTAGCCAGTGTTAGCAGGCAACATTTTTTTTAAGGTATTGGTATGTAAGTTTTTGGTATAACACACAAAATAACAGAGGAAAATATAGTAAATATGCACTATCTACCATAACAGGCTACATACATAGCAAATGAGGAAAGTAGAGCTGAAAAAATGCAACGTTCCACTAAAATAATCATACTAAGAAGCAAGGAGAGACTCTACAGATATATAAGTGCTGTTGTTCTTGAAAGGAAGGGAAAAGCTGTGGCTCTGTGAAACATAGTGCAGACAAGTGCAGACTATCCACGCATTGACAGATTTAAGAACAAGAGATGTGAAGGAACAACTAGGTGATCATAAGAGCGTTGACAGGCTGAAGGTGAAAAGCTGTGCAGTCAAAGAAGTGAAAAGAACTGGTGAAAAGGGGGAGGTGATGAATAACAAAAGTGGTGCAAGGAGATCCAGGCTGGTGCGAGGATAAAAGCCCGAAACAGAAGTGGAAATTGAAAAAGGAAAAGTGGAACGGAGAAGAGCTGCAAGGAAAGCTTTCTGTGCTTCTTGAACTCATGGGAGATTGAGTTGTGTTGTCCGTCTGACCTGGGAGATGTGGTTTTGGGTGACTCCTCACTGGGTTTGGGCGGAGCCGGGGGCGACGGCTCCTCATCGAGGTCGTAGGAGAAGAGGTGGAAGGGTGAGTGGGGCGTGTAGGGCAGGTGTTCGGGGGAGAGACGGGAGCTGCCGCGTGACGGCGGGCTGACCTCCTTGGTAGCCGGGACAGTGACGATGGACCTCTTCCTTGCCAGCAGCGTGGCCAGAAGGGAGGGTGGGGCTGGGGGGCTGAGAGGGGAGGAGGCGGGAGGAGAGAAGGTGGGGGTAGAGGGGGAGTGGAGGGTGGGTGGTGGAGGTGGTGGTGGTTCCGGTCGATTCCTCTGCTCTGACTCTTTTATATTCTCCTTTCTGGAAGTGATGGTGATGGACTGGACGGTTGTTCGGCGAACTATAGCTGGAAGATGTCTGGCCGGGCTAGATTGAGAAGAATAAAAGGATGAAACGGCGCAAATGAAAGAGAAGTTGTACAATATGCACCCCACTGGAGGCGTAACCAAGTACATAGGCCACAAGGTGATCAAACCAACCAGATATACAACTGAAAACAGTGACAAACGAGACATGTAATAGCTTTGTGGCTTTATGTATAGACACCTTAGCTATTAGAAGACCACAGGACATTATTTAATTTCCATGTTACCACTATGTCCTAAAATACCTGAGGGTGGTCAGTTTAGACACTGTATCAGCCCCCTCCTGCTCATCTGAATCAGACTCAGTCACTGGAGTCTCCTCTTCCTCCTCATCCTCTATCCCATCCTCACATTCCTCCTCTCTGTAGAGGCGGGGGGGGGGGGGTGGTGGAATATTTAAGGGTAGGATTGAGGGAGAGAAGATGCAATACGTATATGATAAGCATGCAAATGGAAATCACCACTGAAGAAAATAAATAGATGAAACAGAGGAAAAGGATGAAGATGATGAGATTGAGATGTGGACATAATGTTTACAGCTGCACTATCAAACCAAGCAAACATTAAAGACGCTTAAAGACAACAAACAAGGACATGACAGTCATAAAACTGAGATAAAGTGATAGAAAAACAAATGGATTAGGACGAGAAAACACAACACTGAGGCCCCATCCAGACGAAGACGTCAGGATGAAAACGCATCCGTCTTCCCTGGATTCGGTTCAAGAAAATTCACGTACACATGAATCCATTTTTAAATGACTCAACACGGTACTTCATATGCCAGGCCTGTAGGCGGAGCTGTTACTGCTACAGAAATTAACGGAACGAAGAAGAAGAGCAGCCTTCAGTGACTTCCTTTCATAACCATAGACAGTATATAAAAGTTCATAACATGACTGTTAGCGAGTTCTCTTAGCTTAAGACATCCATGGACTAGACTTTAATAACTTACACCACTGCTCGTTATATAAAGGCCACCTAGAAAAAGAATGTAAACTTTGTTTATATATATATATCGGACATGTTAGCTAACGCTAACGCTAGCTCTGCTAGCTAACATCGGCAGTCAACAAACATCAATGATCCGATGTCTTTTTGATAATCTAGCTACACGTTTTTCTTGTGGTAGCCTTTCTACAATAAGCGGTGCTAAAAGTTACTATAATCCGTTCAAGGAGTTGATAAGCAGACAGATTAGCGAGCTAGCAGCGTTGCGTCCCTGCTAGCGCCGTCAGCTGGGTTGAAGGCGGAGCTGTTAGGCCGAGGTGTGTGGGGATGTCATCATCGATACGCACGTATGCGGTTTCGCCGTCCATATGAAGCCAAACGTGAGCCGGCTTTTTTTTTATTCACCCTGGCACCAGGTTTCAAAAAAGTGCGTTTACGGGCAGTGCGTTTACAGGATTCAGTCGGCCCAAACGATGCAAAAGATGTGCGTTTGCATTGAAATACGTTTCCGTGTGGATAGGGCGTGAAAGTGGGGAAAAGGGGGAGTGAATGTTTACCATTACACACACACACACACACACTCCATGCCTCTAGTTAGGAAGTTTTACATGCACAAATAGAACAAAAATTATGACAAGGAAGAGGGAAAGCAATGCTAAGAGGAGAATAAGCCGCGGCTGAAGAACTGACTTGAGATCAGTGTCACCAAACAGTTTTGTCTAGTGAAACCAGATGAGTTGAATCAGCGTGTGCTGCCAGGTGTCGTTCCAAAAGACCTGAGCCATGTGTGTGTGTGTGTGTGTGTGTGTGTGTGTGTTTGACAGATGGGACGGACAATAAAACGTTGTGTTTGTTTTTCTGTGTGTGCATGCATAATATGAAGCAGTCTCTGGAATTTCCCCAGTGCGGGTTTAATAAAGTCTATCTTATTTTATCTCTGACAAAAACAACTTTCACCCATCACTTAATTCAATAAACCACTATGCAAGTGGATCATACAACTATGTACGTTTTAAGATACAAATGTGTCCTAGAATGCACACTCTACTACTAATACAACCGCCGTTTTAATACTAGCGGAAGCATGGGACATCATCTGCTTTGTTCATGTTACACCCTGACAGGATAAAGAGATGAAGGGAGGAGGACACAGAGAGGAAATATGTACCTGTGGTAAACAAAATTCCCCTTTTTGTGCATACACACACAGCACTGAAATAACCTGTAAGCTTGTATTAGAATTACAAACCCTGAAGGCTTGTGCAGCTGCTGAGAACTTCTTTTTATTTCTTTTAGTGGAAGCACATGTCTGCACCAGTGCAGATTAAAAAACCCACTGAGAGTGCTTTATGTGACACGAGACACACTGGGAGCTGTTAACAGCATGTAGGTGAGGAGCAGCGGTAGGAAAGCATGGGCAGAGGGCCACAGAGATCAGCAGGTCAGGTTTTTGAGAGACCTTTTGAACTTACATGGATGGGAGGAAACCTGACAGTGCTCTGGAGCAGAAAGCGTTGGTACAAGACGGTCAGAACTTCTCCATTAGGCTCAGTTAAGACATGTGCGTGCCAAAAGTGATGACTAAATATTTGGCACCAATCATTCTTTAAAACCAACCCCTTTATGACACTTTTTTTTTTTAATCAACATGAAACTTGTTAACTCTGACACTCCATCTTCCTCCTCTCTCACCTGTCACTCATGTCCCCAGGTCTCTGTCCAGTGAAAGGCCGGAAGCCGTCTCTCTTTGGGGACGCGGGGCTGCAGGAGGAGGCGTGACCGGATCGCCCAAGAGAAGCCCTGCGGCTCCGCCTTCTCTCCAGGCCACGCTTTTTGTCCCCGCCCCCAAGGCTGACTCGTCGGCGGTCCCGGCGTCCCATTGGTGGAGGCTGGCTGTCATCGTCACCGTCTTCATGCCGCAGGGTCATCTGGGGGAAAAGTTGATTGGGTGTGAAGTGGGAGCGGTGACAGGTGCTTTACACAGGGAAATTTAGTATAAAGCAAATGTACTATAAATACTGTATGAGTCATATTTACTGGATGCGAACACTGTGTGTCACTAACTAGCTGAAATCTGATCTTGAATTAAAGGCAAGTATCAGCTCGCAATATTTTCCTTGTGATCTTGTGACTTTTTTTGTGTGTCTCGAACCTCATAGATGTTGAGCTGCTCAACCAAGTCCAGATCGGTGCCTTTCCTCCCCAGATGTCTTTGGGACACTGTCTCTATGTCCTGTTCCTCCAGACAATCCAGCATATCGTAGAATGAGTCCTGATCAGGCAGTGTTGCAAGCGTCTGCAAAAAGAAGGTTTAAAATCCTTTCAATTTAAACATTTTGGTAGCTAAAGTCGTTGGTAGCATATTTAGTTATCTATTTTGGTTGGGGGAGAAATTCCTGAGACAACTATTATGGAAAACCCTTATCTTGTGCATAACTCAAGAATTCAAAAACAAAACACTGGATAAAAAAATTAAATGAATGAATGAATAAATGAAGTACCAGTGGTCATAGTAGAGTTATATTTTCTTGTATCCAGTTCTTAGACAGTGAATGATACACATAGACAGTCAGTATATAGACACTACAGACATGCAGACCTTATTAATGAGGGTCATGGCGTAGACCAGCAGCTCTGTGTCCACTCCTTCCTTCTCATTCAAGATCTCCATAGTATTGGACCACGGCTTACATCCTGGAAATTAGTCCATGACGAATAAAAACATGAGTTACTTTGTCACTCTCTAGCCAACCATCCCTCCATAAATGTCAACCTGGGCCAGAAACCAGTGACAGTAAATAGCACAGGCTAACAGAATAATGAATGAGAAGTTCCTCTGCAGCTGGGGGCATGTTGACTTGTTTATACCTCTCTTGGTGTCCACAGAGGTGATAGCTTCTATCAGCAGCGGGCCGTTGGACTCGGAGTACTCCACAAACACCAACAACAGCTTCAGAGTTGTTTTCACCACCAGGCGGAACTAAAGAGGGGGGGGGGGGGGGATACAAGGTTAGAAACTCACACAGAGAGTCTGATATCATTTTATTACAGTATTTCTGGAATTCACATGATACAGATTTAGCAGAATAAGCATTAAGGAAATTCATATACACCTTTATTTATCTGTGTACTGTAATGTGTATATCTGTAAATAATATGTCTACGAGTTCCTCTACATTACAGTCTATGTTATGTATGTTTTTGTTTAGACGGCGCAATGTAGAGGATTTAATTATAGGTGAAGATATGAGAGCATTTGTTGTATATGTGCTATTGTATGTCCATATAGAAAATAAATCAAATTACATATACACACACACACACATATATATATATATACATATATATATATATATATATATATATATATATATATATATATATATATATATATATATATAATACCACAAAGCCAACAAAAGACACCGCCCTCAGTTCAGCACACAGAATACAATCAGTAGCAGATGTGTGTCTTTGTTTCTGGGTATAAAAGCTAAAAATAAGTGTAAGTGTGTGTGTGTGTGTGTGTGTGTGTGTGTGTGTGTGTGTGTGTGTGTGTGTGTGTGTGTGTGTGTGTGTGTGTGTGTGTGTGTGTGTGTGTGTGTGTGTGTGTGTGTGTGTTGAGGTTGTTTTTTTTGTATGTACAGTATTCTCAGCTATACCTTCGAGCCAACAAGAGTGTACAGCCACTGGATTGTCTCAGCGTGCCCAATGACACCGTTCATCCCGTCTACGTACAGCATGATCTGCCCCAGAGCTAAGAAAGGCGGGGAGAACGAAACAAAAAGTTAGAGAGACAGGACAGATATAGGAAAATGATTCAACACTTGCTGTAAACAAACCAAGCACACCAAATGACAACTGTTTGCAGCACACAGGCCCATCAGTAGCTATATATATAACACTGAAAGGGAGTTTCCTTCCCTATGCTTTTGGGTCATTATGACAAACAAAAACACAAAGAACATTAAAATGATTTGGAAACCTAGTTGTTTTCAAGCCCATTGCTGAAAAGGCGTGTCGTCATTAGTTTTATATGTAAAGTAGTTGGCATGTGTTTCTTTAAAAAAACGTGCATTAAATAAAAAAATGTGAGGGTAAAGCAGTACCAGCATGTCACCCTTTCCTTTTAGAGGGGAAGCAGCTGCTTCTGTGCCCCAGTCCCTCCCTGCTGTTGCTGTATGTCAAAGCACAGGACGGATTTGATTACATCCAAACTCTCAAAGTGAAAGTGAAAAAGACATTTTATATCTAAATTTACTACATGCAGAATATAAGTTCTTGTGACAAGTGAACAGAGCTCACATACATTGTGATCAAGAGAAGAAGAAAGCAACTTGTATCCTCTTCAACCATGTATTTAGACTCCAATTTTAAAATGGAAGTTATATCTTTACTTCTTGGACAAATCATTAAACCATACGACAAGAAAATATGTAGGAAAAGAGCAGATATTTTGTCTGTTGAGGACTTTCATTTGAGCACCATCATCGTGAAACGACAGGCTTATGTGAAGGAACTTTTCATCAACGAGGAAGAATTTTTTGACCCCAAGTATGACTACGACTTCACTAATCTCTCTGATTCGTCTCAGTGTATGAGAGGTGATGAACTGTATGAGCGCCCAAAAGGCTGGTACCGCATGGCCTTAAAAGTCAAAGGTAAATATCCAGACGGAAACACCTGGCTGGGCACAAAAGGATGGCGGAGTCACTCTGTACCTGGAGAATGGCCTGTTTCCTACCATGGAACAAGCTTAGATGGAGCCAAAGGCATCATCAAGAGTCACTACAAGGCAGGAGACGGAGACGTGTATGACAGAGGAATCTACTCAACACCAGACATACAAGTTGCTGACAGAGAGCGGTATGCCAAGACCTTCACATCGAAGACGACAGGGAAAAGTTACAAAGTGATCCTGCAAAATCGAATCAACCCTGAAAAGAGAGTGATTTGCCAACGATCTGATTATTGGCTCATTCCTGTTGATGAAGAAGCGTCTACCGAGGAGGAGAAACAGATAGTGGAGAGCTCAATTCGACCTTACGGCATTCTGATTAAGGAGTTAAATGACGATGATGATAGCGATGATGTTACAATGGCTCGGAAATTTTACAATTTGTTCTTGTAGCTCTGTTTAATTAGTGTCAGAGTCTCTAATTCTGTGGTGCTTTATACTCGGCGTATGCTAACTTACTTTTGCTTCACTTGTCTAACGTAGATTTTGGATTAAATGTTAATGTATAAAGTAAACCAATTAACAAAACTGTGTCAAAAATTTTAGAAGATTGTTTTTGATTTGGATTTTCACTCATGTTTTTTTTGTCTTTGTCTTTGAACGTCTGTCATGGTCAGAACCAATGTATCAGCTCACCTAATGTTAATCAGTAAAGCAGGCAAGGTACAGAAACCTCAATTAGCCTCTTACTGTAAGTAACACAGTCTGTGTGTGTGTGCGTGTGCATGTGCGTGTGTGTGTGCAGACAATCAGTAGTTTAATTCAAATGAGGGAGTGCAAACAAGTGGTTGGTAATTTGGTGGAAAATAGGTCTTGGATGTGACGCTAACATATTAGATGTCTCAGAATCAGGTCCGGTTTGAGACATTTTGGTAATTCTATTTGTCTTCTAGACAAAGGAAAATTAACTCTTTGGAGGAATTGCACAGCAATGGAGGAATAGTGCTTGAAAATGTAACTAGACAGTTTTAATAAATCACTGCTCAACGAATAGACACATTCAAATCAGCATAAAAAATGAACGTTAGTGTCAATGCCAGTAAATCAATCTGTACTGATCTATAAATCAATTCATGACTATTACAGTATCTGTCTGTCACAGCTGCTTTATGGTGTACAAAAAAGTCCTTCAGTTAGTTAAATGCCTGCGGCCATCTGAAGGCATTTAATAAAATAGTGCTTGATTTATGCAGTTATAAACAGCTTTAACAAACTATTATTATTTCTATTGTTATTGGACTGAACAACAGGGTCAACAAGTGCATTATGAAGATTTATTATCACTCTGTTCGAAAATAAAACCGGCACCATAAGCAGAATGGCGTGACTGATTCAATATCTCCACAAATAGAAACTCAACAGTAAAAGTCACCTTCTGCTGCTGGGAACAGTATTATTTCCAGGTGAAACCGTCATGTGGAGCTATTTGTTCATGCTTTGATACAGATAATGAGACTGTCTGAGAGGACACTGATTCATCACAGCACTTAGCCTTCCCTTGCCCGTGGAGCACCTGTGTTCTGTAATATTTCACTTTATTTTGGTTTATTTGGTGAAAGCGCTCCCAGATAAGCCTAAAACAATCTTTCAGAGATAATGTGCTTGTTTATTTATAACTTCTATCACACATTCTTCAATTGGTTGACATGGAATAGCACAGTAAAAAATATATAATGGTTTTAATAATATATGGTTTTATTCTGATTGCGCCAATATACCCAGTGACAACGGTGACTCTCATACAAGCGATCTAAAGGCAGCATGTATCAGTTCCATCTGCAGTCTTTAATTGAAGTGATGCACATTGTCAAGCCACAAATATTCCACTAGGTAAAGTTTGTACAACCAGCAGTACAGACCATGGGGTCACACCAACCACAACGCTAAATCAGGCCAGGGGCCCCCCTGACCCTAACCCTACTTCCTACCTCCCTACTTCCGGCGCCCATGCTCGGACCGCACCAATCTTCAAACTCGCCCTTCAATTTGATCTAAATTACACACCTGTAAGGTTTGATGACCGCATCTTGCACGGTTGTACCATGGGAGAAAAATCTGTCCGCGAGCAGAAAAAAGGAAATTTAAACACCTGGCAAAATACTCACATCAACCTCTGTGGTAGTTCCTGCTACAGTACAGTAGGTGTCTACAGGACCACATTTTCCATGACACACACACACACACACACACACACACACACACACACACACACACACACACACACACACACACACACACAGGGCCAGATGTAAGTACATTTAATAGGTAATCAGCGCCTTTCTCCCCCCTATACCATAAATTGTGCTGTGGCAAAGCATTAAGTAGCCTACTTGTGCTATGATACAGCAGACTGCTGTAGAGTGCAGACTGCGATATTCCCACTGCTGATGCTATGATGCTATGTTTGAAATTATGCTGATGCCAATACTTGTAATGTAGCGAGGAGTTTAACAACTGCTGGAATGGAATGTGAACGAGTTGGAGATTCAATGTCATCTTTGATTTCTTCCGGTAACTCTAATATTGCGTGGCTACTTAATCTGTAACGCTTAATGATTTTGTGTTCACTCAACTGAAAAAGTGTGATCCTTATGGCAAAAATGTTTTCAGCTCGTCTCCTTGGCCTATGCCTCCATCTTGCTCGGATTACTGCTGCCATTTCACCAGGAGGCATATGCGAGGAAACATGCTTCCAGGTTTACACCTGCTTTTAAGAGGCGGAGAATTTTCACTGCAAAATAGAGGCGCGCTTTCACGGGGTGTTTTATACATACCGCGGAATACATAATTAGGCGCACTTTACGCTTCCCCTCCCATCTCTTTATGGGAAACTACCACTTTCCCCTTGACCCTCCCGTGAATGCATATGCATAACATGGAAAAGCCGTGTCATGCATAAAAGGGAGTCTGCGCTTTTACCTCAGTGCGCCCTGTTTGTACATACCTCGCCATGCTTTTACGTGCGCATTGCGAAACAAAAATGCCTGAAGTGGCCGCAAAAGAGTGGTGCGTTCTTTTTGCCTCGGAAGTCGGAGGTCGCAACTGGGAATGACGTCACACACGAGTTGAATGCGTTCCTTTTGCAAGTCGGATTTTCATTGTTTTCATTAGCTCTAGCCAGGTTAGCCATTGTTAGCAACGCCAGTTTAAACAATGTATACGCTGTTTTTTGTGCATACAAAACGCGTGACAATACAGATAGAAGACAGCGCTGTGTGTACGACTGATTTAGTGTGACACAAATAACACAGAAGTGCTTATAACTATGTAACTACAGCTTTCACAACTGTCGATACAGGGAGCAGCCATGTTGGATTTTGAACTCGGGGTACTCGGTGGTTGTACGAGTTCCGAGCTCTTAAATACGAGGTCAGGGGGCGTGTTTACGACTTTGACCTCGTAAAATACGAGTTGCGAGGCAAAAAGAACGCACCATTAATACGTCTGGCCCCTTAGACTCTCAAGGTGACCAGAATGTAGTGAGATACAGAGCGTGGTTTGAAAGAAAACTGATTGTTGGCTGACACAGACCACAGAGGCGTCATGTGCTGTGTACTATTATCATATTCCTTATAATACAAATGATTTGATAGGATTCGACCTGAAGAAAACTGAGACCGCTCTCAACAAAACACAGATTGACAAGGCAAATCTTGACAGAAAAAAATATTTTAAAAAAGATAAAAGATGAGATATTGTTTCCCTCTCAATAAATTCGCTTTGAGCTCAGTATTTACATTCCTCCTTGATGCACAGCCACGTTTCCTATTGTTGATGGTGAGCCAACCTCATAGCACTTGCTATATAGGGAATTATGTCTAAAATAAGGTCCTAAGGCCTGTCAAATCGGACTCCAATTCATTAATTCCTGTGCCTTCTTACATCGGACTTTCATCGCAACCTTCAAACAACGCATCTCTATACCATACCATACTACTATACCATAAAAATAACCTATTTTTATGACTTAAGCTTTACTTTCTGTGCATCACAGGTCCCCTGGAGTACTTTTAACCACTTCCTCAATGACTAACACAGCTCTTACACACATACATTTTGTTAATAAAATATTTCTACAACTTACATGGACTTTAGTTTACATTTTCCACTTTAAAGTCAGTAAAACAACATTTGTGAAAGTCAGTAAAACAGGAAATAATGACATCTGTAGCTGTGAGCTGTCAGATTCTTTTAGATTCAAACCGGGAGTCATAATGAAAGTGAAAGAATTCTCTTATCAGGTTTGACCACATGTTGAATCTAACGTTCAGTGCAGAGAGAGAGCTCAGCTCGCACACATGGTGAACAAGACAAGAAGAGAGAAACTTTGCTTTCATCCTCTTCGACCATGTATTTGGACTTAAATTTGAAAAATGAAGTTTTGTCTTCACTTCTTGCAGAAATCGTTAAACCCTATAATGAGAAAGGATGTACGACACCAGCAAATATTTTGTCTGTTAATGACTTTCTTCTGCTCAACCTCCTTGGAAAAGGACAGGCTTATGTGAGGGAATTTTTCATCGATGAGAAAGAATTTTTTGATCCGCAGTATGACTACGACTTCACTAATCTCTCTGATTCGTCTCGGTGTATGAGAGGTGATGAACTGTATGAGCGTCCAAAAGGCTGGTACCGCATGGCCTTAAAAGTCAAAGGTAAATATCCAGACGGAAACACCTGGCTGGGCAGAGATGGTTGGAGGAGTCACTCTGTACCTGGAGAATGGCCTGTTTCCTACCATGGAACAAGCTTAGATGGAGCCAAAGGCATCATCAAGAGTCACTACAAGGCAGGAGACGGAGCCGCGTATGGGAGAGGAATCTACTCAACACCAGACATACACGCTGCTGACATAGAGCGGTATGCCAAGACCTTCACATCGAAGACGACGAAGAAAAGTTACAAAGTGATCCTGCAAAATCGAATCAACCCTGAAAAGAGAGTGATTTGCCAACGATCTGATTATTGGCTCATTCCTGTTGATAAAAAAGCATCTACCGAGGAGGAGAAACAGATAGTGGAGAGCTCGATTCGACCTTACGGCATTCTGATTAAAGAAATTAAATGATGATGATGATGATGATTAAAGATGATAAAAGCTTTAGTAAGTAATACAAAAATGTAAAGATCTGAAAACGTTTTCTCAATCAGCTTCTTGCTGTGAGTGGCCTACGGATCCTACATGCACAAACCATTTTCTGTTAAAACTACAATAATTGTGTTACTTCACAGCAGAGAGTTCTGTATCTGTGCTGTATGTGCTCTTCTTACTACTTGAAGTTCTTGAATTCTTGAGTGTTAATCTCCTCATAAATAACTAAAGATGCTTTGTTTCCCAACTTTTGCATTATTTTTTTCTAACTGTTATAGAGAATCACTGATTTAAAAGTTTGTAGGTGCTTGAAGAACTATCAGCAATGATTAGAAAATATTTCTAAGATGTTTGAGAAACTTCAAGAAAATCAATATGATGAGTCATTGTTTCAAAGCATCATTCTGATGCTGTGAAATTGACAGTACCCTTTTTTTAACTGAACTTTACTCAATCCAGTTTCCAGTGTATTCATTGTTCATTGTATTATATATAAAGAAAGAATTGTAAATGATTGTCCCTTCAGTGTTTTATTGATGCCGGGGGTGTTAGGGGATTTCCTGCAGAGACTCTTACAGGTTTTATAACTGTATTTTGTATCACATAAAGAAGCATGTTGTTCATTTAATATGAACATGATTTGAGATATGGTTTCCCTCTCACTGGAGTTTTTATTGCTATACTGTATTTCATATTATGGTATATCTAGTTGTATGTTTCAGGCATTACCATTGGACTTTCAATTATTCACTTTGTTTTATTTTGGTGTATGGTAAACACTTAGATACATTGCAGTATGCTACTCAGGTCAGTGAAGTAGAGAGCAAATTACAGTAAAGAGGAAGGAAGTGTGCAAGAAAGACAGAGACAGAGCCGCACCTCCAATAACGGCAAACAATGTTAGCTTAACAATGTTCTAAATATATTTTATATTAATGTCAGTATTCATACTTGCAATACTGTATCTGATTTTGGTCATCAGTGAGAGAAACTATACCTCTTAATATGTAGTTCTGGTAGTTCTGGTCAGCTTCTGCTCCCACCTTGATGAGACACGTCAGACCTTCAGCCATCACAAACTCATGAACCAGATCTTTGTCATCCTGAAGTAAAACACACAACACGAGAGAGATAACTCATACAATAAGCACTGGCTGTATACATACAGAACCATACAGAATCCCTTTTTACAACTCATTATTGTATTAGTGTATTCAGGTTGCATTCTCTGTAGTGGCCACGTGGTGTCAGTAATGTGTAGGATTAGGACTAAAGTTGACAGTGAACAAACTTTCAATCCCCCACTGGTTTAGGCCAGCTGATACACACACTCCATATGTCAACAGCCATGTGTTTTGCAATTTGTTACTTTTGATAGAAAATCTTCAATATCATAAACAAAGCTGAAAGGATGATGAAAGTTCTTTAAGGTAGTTGTCTGACCAAAGGCTATGAAACAGTGTTTGGTGTTCTATGCCCCCAATGTCGTCTTCCAGGCAACACTGCCTGGAAGACACAAGGATTAGGCAATGGTTAGGGCAATGACGGTATATAAAATGGACCCAGTGACTCCGCTGTTTTTGACGGAGACAAGTGAAGTCTATTACAAGCACTTTTCCGGTGAGGCTCGAGCGTTACTGCGCAGCTGCAAACTGAGCTTGCCGCCGTAGATGTGACGTGAGCAACCTGTCTGAAAGTTGTAAGTCTTCTGGTAGCTGTGCCAAGAGAAATCTCAATCATTCCCAATCTTGCAGAGACGGAGAGTATAGGTATATGTAAGGAGGTAACATAGGCACAGGCTAATTATTGCTAACTAAAATGCTAGTTAACATTAGTAATTAAACTAAACAGCTAATGTACGTCGAAACTGCCTGCGAGCTTCTCCTGTATTATACGGTAATTCCTCTACTATGCCACAGCAAGTCGCGTGGTTATGACACAATCGTTAGCCTATTTTTATAAAACTCGTTAGTCTATTTTTATAAAACTCATAACGTGAGGTACAAGGTAATGGAGCCTTTTATACATTGTCGTGTTTCTTTAGAAATAAACGATGGACAAATTAATGTCTTTAAACGCTTCACATGTAAAGTTATTGGCTGTCAAAGTGACGCCAAAATGAATGGCAGTCAATGGGATGCTAACGGGGGGTGTTGGATAGGGGTTAGCAAAATGGCGCCATTGCGGCTTCGCTCTGAGGAGAGAAGCCTGGCCCCTTGGTCGACGGTCGCACCACTGCCTTGAAGTCGACATTGGGGGCTTAAAACACCATCAAGCCTCTGAAACGCAGATGCTGCATTTAGGTGCTGTCAAAGTTCTGACATCTCATTTGTGCTTTTTTGTTTTTAAATAAGCATGGACCCTGGAACAAAGTCACATCATTGGTCAAGGTTGTGTTTATTGTAGAAACCAAACTGCACAGAGCTTTTGGTCAAAAGGAAAGGGCAATTTTAGTGTGTGTAAATTGTAATAATGATGTTAAATGCTGCAGTAAAGTTCTCGTATTGCTGTATTGTTGGTGTTATGTGTGTGTGTCTGTGTGTTTGTGTGTGTGTGTGGGGCCTCCTCACGTCTTAAAATAAAGATTCACTCACACACACACACACACACACACACACACACACACACACACACACACACACACACACACACACACACACACACACACACACACACACACACACACACACACACACACACACACACACAGGGAGAGAAATGCCACGTTGATGGAGATCCCTGTCATCATGGAGGCACACAGTGGCCACAATAACCAACTGTATTCTGCAACAACAAACTGACAGTAATTGCATGTGAAATATGTGTTACCTGAAAGATTTGCTTTAGAGAGAACAGTGCCCTTCTCAAGTCACGTCCATTGGAGTTGTACAGTCTTTCTGGAGACAGAGACAGATGCAAAGACGTGGTTATTTGTCTATAATTCAACAAACAGTGATAAGGCTTTGCTCATACAAAATGGAAAAATGTCAAAACATTGTTTAAGCAAGCCTTTTTTATATACACAATCTGTATTGTTCATTACCCTGTGCACCTTTCATCTCTCACCAATCCTTATGTGTTTCATGACTAGATCAATAAAAGTTGGAAGTAAAATGAGTCTCAGCTGTGCAAAGGTTGCACAATAGTTTGATATGCAGAGGAACGCCAGGGAGTCAATCCCACCGCTCGGCTCCGATCACCTGCGGCAGGCACTATACACACTTTCCCCGCTTGCTCACTCACAGAGCATCTCTCTCTCTCTCTCTCTCTCTCTAACACACACACACACACACACACACACACACACACACACACACACACACACACACACACACACACACACACACACGTTTCAGTGGTGATTAGAGCTGTACTGGAATGTTAATGAGCCGCTGGCCGGGGTTCAATGGTGAGGTATTCAGGTCACGACACGGAAAGCACTCAGAACCAACGACTACAAACTCTAATACCACCACACTGATATTTAGCCTTATTATTTCTATCCTTGGACACAAATAGATCATTAACATACTTCTATGATGTAACAGAGCCTTACAATGGTTATTGTGACTGTGTGAACTATACTATCTGACTACTTAGTAGTCTACTCACATAGTTATGGTTATATTTTAATGTTATTTGATCTGAAATTAGTATTTTGTTAAATGTGTTGCTTAAAAACCACAAGTTCCAAATTCCTCCTGTATGTCAATGTCTGTATATCTATGTATCCATATGTGTGTACAGACTACAGAGGTTGACAAAATGCAACAATACTATTATTATGAAACCTATGAAGTTTTGGTAAGAATGTGGTAATTTTTAAAGCTGTACTTATTGGTGAGCTTATTATACTTACTTATTATACTTTTGTCTTCCCCTGTATGTACATAATTAACTTTATTTGCATACTATACACCTAAATAGTACTTTGTATTTGTATATTCCACTATAATTAAGTGCTCTGCATTAAGCTCAAAGTCTGTTCAGTTGAGTGCTCATAATCTCTGTTTGTGCATATAAACAGTTGTTGTGCATTCAGCTGTGTGTCAGCAGGGGGTTTGTGAGTCTGCGTGTAAAAAAGCCAGAGTTTGCGCGATGATGACAAATCCTGCAGTCTGTCAGGAGGGGGTTAAAGCATACAGAGGTTAGGGCCTGCTGTCTGTAGCTCAGTGGTATCTGTCGCCAGGGTCAAAATCATTATCATTCCGCATACAGATGAAGAATTACAGGCCTGTCTGTCCCTCCATCTGCATCTGTGATAGTCTACAGCAGAGATGATCAAATCATCCAAATCACTAGTGCCAAGAGGCAACTGGCAATAAGTGCCAATGTGGGAAGAAGTAACTCCAAACCCAACAAAAAAAGCAAAGAATATGGTACTGTAGGAGCGAAAGAGAGGAAAGAACATAAGCATGAAAGAGTTGGACTAAGACAAGGGTGTGGAAGGTCAGGACAGGACAGGACAGGAAAGGAAAGGAAAGGAAAGGAAAGGAAAGGAAAGGAAAGGAAAGGAAAGGGTGACTGACCACTGAGTACAGGCCAGAGTCTGATTTGAGGAAATAAAGCCAATAATCAAGGCAGAGGAGACAAATGAGAGAGCCGAAGACGTGGAATTCCCCTTCTAAAGATACACAATCTACATATGTCCCTGCCATGTCTTTTGAGTAGAATATAGATTTTTAACCTTTTCTGAACTAGTGCAGCTGATTGGAAGGATGGTGGGTTTACAGTAAGGGCCTGTTGAAGGGGACCACAGGTTTCCAGTGTTCAATTCACTCTTCCCCTTAAAATACTAAAAACACAGAACCAAAGAAGTCCATTTCTATAATTGATCAGCTCAACCGATGATTAGCCGCACTCCTACACGTGACATTTCATTTGGTTTAATGTTATTTTTCTTAAACGGAGAACACACATAAGGTCACAATGATCACAACAGAATCCAAACTGCGCCTCAGCTAGAACTCTTTTTAAATAGCCATTTTGGTCCAACTTCCTTTTTCTCGTGTCTCCAGGTTTCCCTGGAAATCAAGTGGCCACTGGATGATGTAGGGAACACTCCGTCAGTTAATTCAGTCTGTCACGTGTAATGTTCATGTTCATGATCAGGCCGTGAGTGGGGCTGTCAGGATAACCTTTACCAAAATGTCTGCTGTCCATCAGGAGCAAGTCAGCAGCAGTGATAAGCCTGAAACTTGGCTTCATTCATTCTGGTGTACCGCTGGTGATGCAGTCTGAAGGTGGGCAGTGTAATTAGCTAGAGTTTACAGGGATAAATACAAGCAATGTAAATATGCACACACTGAATGCAATGTTCAGACTACTCACTCTTATTCGCATACTCATTACATCATGAGGATGGAAACCTCTCCAAACCATTTTCTGTGCTACAGTTTTTAAATAACATGGACTGGTTACTTGGCTTCATTTCTGTTTACTTTCGTTCAAAATGAAAGTATCCCAGTTGCATAGAACCCATTAAGGACCCACTATGTGCAGGCTAATGTTGGTGTCAACATAAATGACTGATTTATCACCCAAGCTGGATACAGATGCTGTACCGTATGCAATAAGTTGGCAGGACACATTGTTTGTACCAGTGTTGAATTCTGTAACAGACAACAGAGTTTCCACATCACTACACTTAACCATCTCTATAAGTCATTTAATATAGTGAATTCTAAAATATTGTGTGAGACAAGTGATGAAATCGGCCAGTTGGTTGAGGTCATTTTATTTCTTTTCAAAGAAACCCCCCCTTCACAGTATTTCTTGAATCAAATGTCATTATATTGATACTAGCACACAGAGAATTCTTCACCCCATTCAGTAGTACATTTGTTAAACGAATTAAGATGTTTTTTTGCAGTGCGCAACCAATAGTCTCACAGTCATGCCAACATGTTGTCATGGCGATACCCTGTAATCACCTCACGGTTGCTAACAAAATCTTGTCAACATAATTACCCTTCTGCTCCAGAGTAAACAGAATTTGACACGCTAAATAATCAATGGGACATTTCCCCATTGGCACTCCAGCACTCCAGCTGTCTTAACACTGTGTGTCTGGAGTGATAGTGCACTGAAGCTGGAAATAATTCAAACAAATGACTCTCACCTCAACCACAACACTGCTTCAGTGATGCATTTCTCTAGAGGGAGACTGAAATAACAGCAAAAACACAAACTAGGAAGATGACACATGTTAATAAGATGCCGAGTAGATGTGGGAATGTGACGAGGAAGGAGAGGGAAAAAAGCAAAAGAAGGTTTTTTGAAGGGAGGATGTGCCTGTCCACGTGTCTTTTGCTGGTCATTCTCCTTTTTTCCTGGCCATAGATCTTATTATTGTCACAAAAAAAGCTGAAACACTCACTGGGATGTGTCATTGTGGTTTGTGTGTGTGTGTGTGTGTGTGTGTGTGTGTGTGTGTGTGTGTGTGTGTGTGTGTGTGTGTGTGTGTGTGTGCGCACATGCCCATGTGTAAGCCAGTGCCTGTGTTTGGGGAGTGCAGACAGACAGATGAAGGAAAGACAGAAAGGCACATTTCATTTATAGGTTCGCTTGGAGTTTTACTGTTCTGTTTTGGAGGACTCACAGTTCTTGTCCACACTGTTTCACCATGACCTCACATGCACTGCCATAACGAGTCATTTAGTCCCATATTCCGTCTTACATTTTTTTAATTATCTTAAAGCAGGGGGGAAAATCCACCAGCAGAATGAGTTATTTCCACTTGTTTCTGATGTAGTTGCTGTAGTGGGAATTTTTCCGAAATAAGGCCTGTCAAATCTGACTCCAATTTATTAATTCCCGCTCCTTCTTTCACCAGACTTAAGTTTACCAGAACACAAGGATCAATCTGAGACGCAGAGTTCAGTTAAGCAAAGTTTACTGAGTCCAGTTATGCTTTTAACTTTTATAAGTTACAACACAATTGTGGGTTAACAAAAACAGAGTTTAAGTTTCCCTAGCAACAGACATCAAGTCAGAGCCCAGTCCACCAGGATCTCTGGTCGAATGAACTCTGATCTAAACTTTCCATGTCTTTATTCTCTCCTCACAGGGGGGTGTCTCCTAGTTTCTAGACAGAAATCTTTCACAAACACACACACCAAGGTCGGGGCCTCTGTGTAGTGCAACTTCCTCTCCTAATCTCTTACCTTTAACTGTCTTTTCCTGTTGTTCTGCTTATATGTCTGGTACACAATGCATTCTTATGCCATAAAAAGGCTTAACCTATAGTTAAAGGCTTAACCTTTTATGTGTCGGATACATTTCCTTGAACCAGTTCCTCAATGACTGCACACAGCATTCTACATTACTTCTGTTTTTAATTTAATCCAATATGACTAAAACAAAAGCATTAGTTCCATATGCCTTTAATGATGTTTAACAATGCACAACACGTATAAACTGTACTGCACACCAAGTGTCTATACTCCATAACTAAAGCCTCTTCCAGTAAGCCAGGCTCTCTTCATAATACGAGCTTTATTAAAAGAATGACATGGACGCTGGAGTCCAGTTACTGTTGGAGCTTGGTTTACACTCCCACAGGGTTTATAACATCCTAAATACCACAAGTGAGGACCCAACAGATATGAAAAGATGTCATTGTGTCTATTATGCATCATCAAATTCTTCTGTTTGTTTATCATTCTTTTAATGTTTAAAATCCCTCAAAAAATATAATTCTAAGGCTCAATAATGTGTTAAAAGCCCTGTTAAAACAAATGTATAGAGTGCAAGGACTAGATCACCAACCATATTTGTTTCAGAATATAGCAGAAAAACGCAATGGAAGAACGTGTATGTGCATTGGCGTGTGCATGTGAGTGTCCTCTGCAGTGAAACAGGGATTCCCTCAGTGCCGAGTCTGTCTGTTAAGTCGTTCAGGAGTGGTCAGAACCCTCCCCCCCCCCTTCTGCCATAATGAGATTAGTGCTGTGACCCTTCAGCTTTGACTAATCCCTCAACATTTACTGCACCAGCTACACATTTCCAAACAGAAAAACACACAGGCCAGCTCAGGCTACACTAGGTCTAATCCACAGCAATCATACTCGAAAAACCGCACTGTACTTTGTTGTTGTTGTTGTTGCTATAACGCATCAAATGCAAAAGCCCAGAGTCCTCAATTGACTGAAGTCTAATTGTCCTTAGTTGGCCTCAGCAAAGGGCAGCAACAGTCTACTACTCCTCGGATTAATCCTCAGATTTAACAATAGGCAGCCAGCTCAGCAGATGTTTCTTAAAAGTCAACCTGGTTACAGAAACAGTGGTGTGAAGATGAGATTCTGCAGGCTGACAAGAAAAAAGACAAACCAAATAAATCATAAGAATCTGTTTGGCATTCAAAATATGAACTTCTATAAAGGGCATTGAGTTATTCATAAGAATGATCATTCTCTATTGGTGAATCTTCTGTCTCCAGATTCACTGATGTGGTTTTCTGGCCCACAACTTACTGATTTGGTTCACCCTCACCTCTCATAGTGTTGTTTTCAGCCACACAAAAAAGGTACTAAAAAACCCATTGTATGCTACCTGCTCAGCACCAGTAAACATATATATATATATATATATATATATATATATATATATATATATATATATATATATATATATATATATATATATTGCAGAGGAAGTTGGGGTATCAGCAACTTGACTTTACAGAAGCTTGATTCATGTTGTCCTATAGCCTAAGAGATCCTTTTTCCAGCCATAGCTTAAATGTTGAGCATCATTCATGTAAGATTGTTTAAAATGTACAGAATTTAATATAGAAAGATTGTTTAAAATGTACAGAATTTAATATAGAAATGCTAAAGAGTGACAGTACAAAATAAATAAATGCTGGCAAAGAGGCAAACACCAACACAATCCCCAACATACAGATAGAAAGGTGCAACCTATCCAACCGTAGTATATTGTATACGGTAACCTGATCAGAGGGAATTATTTCAGTGCAACACATCTTTTTTGGATCGCAGCATATTTACACATAAGCATGCACTGAGAGGTCAACGAAGGGTAATATTTTTCAGGATGGTACGACTGTCCATGGGTCAGGCGAGAGAGGGGCGGGTCACAGCTGGTGGTCCTGCATTTAAGCCCAGTTATAACCGCTGACTCGTGTTTCTGGAGGATTTCATTGCACCCCTCTAAAAAAGCCTCCGCACGGCTGTCTGGGCCAATCAGTCAGTTGGCTTTCAGACTAGGTCTTCAGTGGGATCTAAAATAAAGAAGTGAGAGGAGCATGAGGTGTAATGGCACGCTGGAGAGCTGCATTTAATCCCTGGAAGTCTTTCCCTCTCTGTGCTGGTATATCATGCTAAATATAGGGGAGTTGGGTATCCAACATACTGTAACAAGCCTAGATACTGGGTTCAATCTTTGTCCAGGTCATGCAGTGTACAGCGTGTGTGCTGCCCTGTAGCCCTGTATTCAGTTAAGGAAAAATTAACAACTGGATGATACAATTCCATTTGTTTCAAATGCAGTTTCACCTGTGTCAGGAACAACTAATAAAAGGAATTCCACACATCTGGCAGATTCGTTTTTAGGACAACTCATGCAATGCAATGCAATTAAATGCTGTCTTAATATCACACTTTTTATATTTCTCAGTAAGGGTTTGCACTTTGTATCAGTACCCATGTCCAAAGTGCAGTTGGGTGGTATTTTCTTCTTGTGTGCACATATGTGTGAAGTGGCATGTCCATTAATCTGTAGTCAAAAGAATAAATACTCCATCAATCTGTCATAATCACATATACTGTAGTTTGGACAATAATGCATGATTTCAGTCTCATGTCAAGTGAAGTGAAAAGGAAAGGCTGGCAGGCAGCGAAGGCCAGACTGCTGAGGGTAACTCAGTTATTTTGTGACTGTCTATTTTCGGTCTGTTGGTCTTGGCCTACAGTACGAGTACTGAAGGCTGCTGCTGATGGTACAGATGACGATAGAGGCCCCATGAGCTCAGTGTGTGTGTGAGAGAGAGAGAGAAAAAGAGAGTGAGACCTCTGTTTCACTGTAGGATTCATGAGATTTAAAGAATGGCGACGGACCTAGACAAAGATTATGCTAGGCTCAGAAATGACACACACAAGCATGAGCCCACGTGCTCAGCCAGATACAGTACAACAACAGAGGCCCAAATGCAAACATACTGCGAATGGAAACACTTGGAAGTACATGAAAACAAACTTTTATATGATTCCCATAAATCCGAGGCTGTGGAATGAAATGGCTGCTATATTTTATAGTTAAGACATTGACATACAGTACATACAGCATACCTACATACACACTGTCATATATAGACACAAACACACGCAGTTAAACATCTCCAGTTACCTTGGACCGTGATGAAGGACATCAAACTTTTTCACTATATCCTTCCTAGCAACAGTACTGGGTGGTTTTCCATAATACTGTAGACTTCTGTTCCCAAAACAATGTCCAGTTAGTGGCATTTCCTTTAACATCCTTATATTAAGCACATTTGCTCTCTTGCCACACTACTCACTAATGTGGAGCTACAGTACGCAGCTAGTTAGCTTAGCATAAAGACTGTAAACAGAGGGAACGGGATAGCCTGGCTCCGTCTAAAGGTAACTAAAAGCACCTACTAGCACATCTACAGTTCAATATATAACACATTATATTTCTTGAAGTCTCTGCTACCACCGCCAGACATTGGCTCCACAAAATAACTGCTCGCTATTAGAAATATGAGTTAAATAGTGAGCAAAATGTCAAACTATTTCTTAAACTGCAAAAGAAAAAAAGCTGCCAAACTTTGGAATGATCAAAATCTTTGTATATAGATTTGGTTTAACTCTTTTAAATTCCTTTCATTCAACGCTTGCCCAACTTTTGCACGCAACTGACATTATGTGAATACATAGTTATAAAGTGTGACCTGATTCTCTGCAGCGTGCAGCCAGACACAAAAGATGAATGTGGGAAATATTGTTGTGTTAAATCCCACAAACAATTGTGCACGTGTGAAACAAGCATCCAGTGTCTTCTCTCATTTTTTGCCATTCTGTCTCACTCACTCACTCTCGCTCTCTCTCTCTCTTCCTCTCTCACTTCTCACGCTTGCTGCTGATGTCATTGTTAATTGATTGGATTCACTGGGCATGTCCAATGACAGAAATAAGACTGGAAAAACGTCAGACAAGCAGAGAGTTTAAACAAAAACAAAGTTTTGTGTAGTAGTTCTATAGTAGTTCTCAATTTTGGAAGCACAATGAGCACTGATGATTACGTATTACAATGTAATAATACTGATAATGATGATCATTTAAAGGTAGTTTAAGTCTCTAACCTGCTCTTTTATTGGCTTTGAAAATGTACTTTGGCAATGTTTTTGATGGTCAGTCATCCAAATTAATTAGCTGGATTGAGAATACAGAAAAAGGGAGCCTGACAAAGAAGACAGAGGAAGACAGACATAAAAGAGAGAAAAGACAGAGAGTGAGAAAGGCAAACACAGTAGAAACAGACGGAGAAACCAGAGTAAGGCTAACAGCAGCCACAGCGAGAGTAAACATTGAAGATATTGGAGGATATGTGCTGCTTGCTGAGTGGATTAGCCGAGTGAAATTGTGCTCTGACTCATAACACACTGGCCTGTTATATTATATATGCTAGTGTGTGTGTGTGTGTGTGTGTGTGTGTGTGTGTGTGTGTGTGTGTGTGTGTGTGTGTGTGTGTGTGTGTGTGTGTGTGTGTGTGTGTGTGTGTGCGTGCATATGTTTATTTCTGCGTGATCCTAATACAGAAGGCATGATGAGATATGACAATGCTACTGTATGAGGGAGTTCTGTTACAGACAGAGAAGAGGCCACTTAACTCATTATGTGTGTGTGTGTGTGTGTGTGTGTGTGTGTGTGTGTGTGTGTGTGTGTGTGTGTGTGGGGGTATGATACAGTATAATATAAGAGTATGTATAACTACAAAGTGGGCTGCAAAATTGTTTCCTAAGCCTAACCTCTTTCCTAAACCTCTGCATCAATTCGGAAATTAACCTCCAGATAAACTAAACTGAGATACATTGTATAAAACTACAGAAAGTATTTATTTAGGTTGGACTTATACTAGAGCATGACTTGCACTGGTTATGGCTTACAATTTTCATTTCTTTAAAAAAAGTACTGGGGTTAGGAGCAAAGTTAACTCCTCGTCAGTCCACCCAAGTTATTCTCTAAATTAAACTGCCAAAGCAATATTCCCTAACCTTTCTGGTCTGGAACCCCAAAATAGAGGCACATTTTATAGAATAACCACAGTGTGTGTTACACTTAATAGAAAACAGCAGAACTGTACCACCTTGGCAACATTTTCTCTCTTTCTTCACTCTCCTCACCTGTAAGTTGGCGGTCCACAGAGCTATGAAATAACTTGTGGAGCTGCTGGCCAACTGCTGCTGCTGTCTGGCAGGTGCATTTCCTCCTTGCTTTGTTTTTCCCTTGTGTTTCCTTCCCTAAGTGTTTTAACATTTCCCTGGAAATCATCCCTCTCCCGTCTCTCTCCACACATCCCCTAAACCCATCATCTCTAAAACCCCACGGCTGGATAAGATGCCAAGCCCGCAGATTCTCCAGTGTGTGTTCTGGATGTTTAGCTTGTGGCCATTGTAATGTTTTATTGCATTATGTAATAGTTTCAAAATGATTAAAACAGACCAGCCAGAGGTTTGTGCAGGCACACTCAGTTGCATATATGAACAAGCCCAGACACAACACTCAGACGCGCGCGCGCGCGCACACACACACACACACACACACACACACACACACACACACACACACACACACACACACACACACACACACACACACACACACACACACACACACACACACACACACACACACACACACACACACCTGATATACTGCCATATTTCTAACTTTCTTCCAGTAAGAGCACTGAGTGTTGGGAGAGCAAATCCCAAACAGCAATGTGTTGTGCCACAACAGTTGGGCTGCTTGTGTTTGTCAGCAAAACTGGAGCCCAGGGAAAACCCAGCCACATCCACAGAGAGCACAACACTGTAACACACAGGGTCCACCACACCACAGCAACTGATCACGGTGACAATAGACACACAGCTGCAACACACAACTGGATTACACAGCAAAAAAAACATAGAATCCATAAATAATCACATTGTAGTTTTACTCCAAAAATATATAATTGCTAAGCTTGACAGCTGAGGATAAGCAGTGCAATATGCACAGTTGTTATTTCTATCTGCATACGGCATACTGCAACAGAGAACATTGGACTTTGTTTAGACCAGGGTCCTGTTCTCTGACCTGATCCACTACTAAACTGTAAGAAAGCAAGAGGGAAAGTTATTTACAGTAAGAGACCATTTGAAGAGTGCTACTGCAGTAGGAATGCAGCTACAGGATAGATGCATGTTACAGGCTTTTCTACAGCAGCTACTGCTGTTAAGTTATTCCACCACTTCCACTGCTCTACACGTCCATCCCTAATGTCTCATCAGCCCATCTCGCCATCTCCCACAGCAGTAACTAAGGCATGACTCATGTGGGCGCAATGCTCTCAGTTGCTCCTCCGGGTCTCAGCTGCTGGTGAGGGTAGAAGGGAAACTATTTGAGTGATTTTTTTCATTCCTTCTTTCTCTCTGTGAAACACAGATGAAAAGAGAGCGGGGCGTCCTGTATTCTGAATGCATAACTGCCGATTTCAGTTAATGATGAGATAGTGAAAACAAAATACAGACACATAAACACACATTTGCATGGAAGATATCATGGCTGTGCACAGATAAAACATCAAAGAGCATGCAAACAATTCCTAAGCATAGAAACATATCCTTATTGACTCACATATGTGCACACAGAGAGATTATAAGGCACAATTTCTTGAGCCAAAACCACAGGTGTCTATGAGCACAAAGAGTCACGAACAGTATGTGAAGCTGAACAAAGTAAATATAGATTTAGAGATCAGAGCGGGCAGGCCAGGAAAAGAAAGAGGTTGCAGGGGTTAAACAACAGAAGTGGTGAGGGTGTTTGAATGAAACTTAGTTAGGAGACGTGGAGGAGAATTGGAGACAAATGGACAATGTAGAGAAAAATGGATTAATAGAGGATGAAGGGGAAATGATGCCAGATTGAAAAGTAGCTACAGCATGTTGGCTAAGGTTAGCACAGCTATTAGAGGGCAGCATGTCAGGGAAACCATTTAATGTGTCTGGAGTTTTACAACTGCACAGCCACAGATGTACTACTGCCCCCTCCCAGCTTACCCGGCCATCACCAAGTATTATCTCCCTGTCACACCATGCCATTACCAGGCCTTATCTCCCACAGCGGGGGGACACCAACACAGTAAATCACTGTTAGAACCAGCTGTAGCCATCTCTTTCTGCAGCATCTCACAGCCAGACTGCTGTCACTACCACTGCACCCCCTGTGACTGAAGCCATACTGAATAGTGACTATTGTTTTTTTCACTAGAGACCACCATGTCAGTAAGCTTATATTTACAGAGATATGGATTTGTGTAACTCTCACTGATACCATCAAATCCTCAAAATATTGCTTTACAGTGCATAAATACAGTTACTATAAACATTTGTTTTTGTATAATGGTCTATTATTACTTTTTCAACCAATCAAAGCAGGATAAAAAACATACAACTGGAACTTAGACAAGAAGAAGACAAGGGCAACATAATCATATAGACTCTTTTGTCAAGTTGCTAATTTGTTATGTAACAGCCCAACCAGAGAAAATCAAAGAAAGTCAACCTTCACTCCACCTCAACCTCTGGCCCCCGCCTCTCTTTTACAATACTGCGGGGGGTGATTAGAGACGGATAATTGGGGCGCAGAAATCCAGCAGTAGAGAAGCCACTTTTTTTTTAAAGGGCTAAATTCCAGTGGAAAGTGCCAAGGGATTGAACAGGCTCCAAAACACATGCAAGCTCTTTTGTTCTGCACTACGGCTCTTTTGTTTCACCTGCTGTACAACTCATTACAGGAGCTTTAGCTGTCAGATAGCATACCCTCTCTATATTTGATCACTTAAACTGTATTTAATTACTGCATATCCTTTCACTTCAGGAGCGGCTGGGAAATGAGGCCACATGGGAAACAAAAGCTTTGGGATTCTGTAATGTGCAGTTTAACAGTGTACAAATGAGAAAATTACAGATTGCCAGTGCAGCTTTATACGTGGTTTTATCAGTAATCCTAAATGTTTTGCTAACTTTGGACTTACATTTATTAATTTGTCTATGTATGCATGTCTTGTATTTCGTTTTATGTTATGTTTAGAGTAATAGATTATGAAGATCATAAAAAACAAACCAGGATATAATACTTACAATGGCTATAATTAATGTTTAAAATTAACAATAGTTTGTATGACTACTTGTATGTATAAGTTCATCAGGTGGCCAGAAATATGACTAAATAAATGCTAATGTTGCATTGTATCTGTTTAAAAAAGGCAAGAGTTTGCTAAAAAATGTTGTGACCCCACTAACCTTTTATTATCTAGCGTCACTCACAGATCAACTTTTCACAAGTACAGGTAATGACAAGGTATTTCAAGAACTAATGCCTACATATCTGTGAAATGTGTTGTGTATATTATCTGGAGCGACATCAATCAGCCAGGCTGATATATTGAATATACAACCCCAAATCAGAAAAAGTTGGGACAGTTTGGAAAACACAAATAAAAAAAGAAAGTAGTGATTTCTAAATGTACTTTGACTTGTATTTCATTGCAGACAATACAACAGCACATAATTTAATGTGTAATTTTTTTTTTCAAAAAAACAAAATTCCTATTTTGGTTCTTGCAACACATTTCAAAAAAAGTTGGAACAGTAAAGCACTTACCACTTTGTAATGTTGCCATTCCTTTTCACAACACTTAAAAGACGTTTAGGGACTGAAGACACCAAGTGATGAAGTGTTTCAGGTGTAATTTTGTCCCATTCTTGCTGCAAACAAGTTTTAAGGTGGGCAACAGTACGGGGTCTTCGTTGTCGCATTTTGCGCTTCAAAATGTGCCACACATTCTCTATTGGAGACAGGTCGGGACTGCAGGCAGGCCAGTCAAGTACCCGTAACCTCTTCCTCCGCAGCCAGGACTATGTAATGTGTGCAGAATGTGGTTTTGCATTATCTTGTTGAAATATGCATGGACGTCCCTGGAAAAGATGTCTTCTTGAAGGCAGCATATTGTGCTCCAAAATCTCTATGTACTTTTCAGCATTAATGGTGCCACCACAGAAGTGCAAGTTACCTTTGCCAAGGGCACTGACACAACCCCATACCATGACAGACCCTGGCTTTTGGACTTATTGCTGGTAACAGTCTGGATGATCCTTTCTTCTTTGGTCTGAAGCACACAGCGTCCATTTCTCCCAAACAATACCTGAAATACTGATTCATCTGACCACAGTACACGTTTCCACTGTGTGATGGTCCATCCCAGATGCCTCCGAGCCCAGAGAAGTCGACGCCGCTTCTGGACACTGTTAACATAGGGCTTCCTTTTGGCACAGTACAGTTTTAACTGGCATTTGTGGCTGTAACTACGTATTGTGGTACTTGACAAAGGTTTGCCAAAGTAGTCCTGAGCCCATGTGGTGATATCGCTTATAGATGAATGATGATTCTTGATGCAGTGCTGCCTGAGGGATCGGAGATCACGGTTGTTCAGCTTAGGCTTGCGCCCTTGTCCTTTACGCACTGAAATTCCTCCTCATTCCTTGAATCTTTTAATTATGTTATGCACTGTTGAAGGTGAAATAAGCAAATGTCTTCCCATCTTTCTTTGAGGAACATTGTTTTTAAACATTTCAATAATTTTCTCACGTATTTGTTGGCGATCCTCGGCCCATCTTTGCTGCTAAAGGACTAGACCTTTCTTGGATGCTGCTTTTGTACCAAATCATAATTACAATCACCTGTTGACATCACCTGTTTCAAATTACATCATTATTTAACCAATTTACCTGATTACTAGCCCTTAATTGCTCCTGTCCCAACCTTTTTTGGAATGTGTTGCAGGTCTGAATGACAGGAAAGGATATATATTTACAAATAAAATTAAGTTGACCAGACAAAACATGAAATATTTTGTGTTCACATTGTCTGCAATGAAATACAAGTCAAAGTACATTTAGAAATCACTTATTTCTTTTTTTATTTGTGTTTTTCATACTGTCCCAACTTTTTCTGATTTGGGGTTGTATATTAATTTTGAAGTGCTTTAGAAACTGTGACTCCAATACACTGAGAGCACTGACAAGTTTATTTCTTAAATGTCCTGCACCGTACAAAGCTGTAATAATTCTTTATCAAACAAATTTAAGGGATCCTTATAATAATGTCTATATATATTAGTATGTTGGAAAAAATGTATAAATCCAAGAGATTGTCATCAGATTTTATTTAAACTCTCAATATTGGTATTCAGAAATCTAGTATCTGTCAGGGTATTTATTGTATTGTTATGGTCCAAAATATGATTAGTCATGTTTTAGGTGACCCATTGACTTTTCCTCTGCAGATAATGAAAGGAAAAATGTTCAACTACACAAAACATATTCAACTGCATTATTGCCATGAAATGTACCGAGCACATTTATGCCCCCAAGAGGATGATCCCTTTGTTTGCCTGCTCTTTTACAATAGTAAGAAAGATGCATACATAGCCACATAATAACTCTTACCAAACTCACATTCCTAATAGATAACTGGTTTGACACTCTCATATTGTGGGATGTAATGAGCACTGATGCTCCTAGCAGGGCTGCAGACTTCTAGTCTCGTACTACCTATCAACATTATTCCCTCCAAGTATCCTTTATCGTCCACAATTAACCCTCCTTCGCCCCTCTCGCTTCCTGTAACTCCCACATTAGGTAAGTAGAGGTTCAGCACCGTGCTGCCTTCCTCGCATGTTTCTGTGCTGTCAACACTTTCTAAAGATAACAACCTTCACTTCACCCCCACCCCTGAACCACCTCTCTCCACCCATCAGCTACGCCAAACAACAACTCTGCTGCGACGGAGACTGCTAAAATTAACCCTTAAACAAGGGCTTTTGATTGGCACTCTGATGGGACTGCAGACCACAGAATCAACTAAGAGAAGGGAAAGGAATATATGGAAACTGGGCACACAAGTAGATATTGAGACAAAAGAACAAAAGAAAGAGAGATGTTAAAGTCGATCGGCAAAATGATGAGGCTTAGGCTAAACCTTGTTCACTCAGGACACCTGCCCTGCATAAAAAAAACGATACATTCCTGTTAAATTGACCCCAATCAGTGCCCCCAAATGCAGTGAGTACAGAGCAGAGCTGGATCATTAAAGTGCCACGAAGGCCTCTCCAGTGCAGACATACTGCCTGCAGAGAAGTGCTTACACCAGCAGACAAAGTCACTGCTACGCTGGCCATGCCAATGTGTTCTCCTTTTCATATACAACAGAAAAACTCATTAACTCGCACACATTATCAAACCCTCACTCACACATACACACATCACAGAACAGCCTTAATCCCAAAACGGCAAGCCTGAATGTAATTTGATCTTTCTGTTAGCAGTGATGCCAAGAAATGCCAGGGAGAGCTGTGTTTCTCATAGCTATACTCGTTTTTTTCAACCTTGTGGCCCTTAAAAAAGATCAGTGAACGACTGAAGAAGTTTGCAGACCTTAAGATCTCCCTAACATTTGACCTTAATACAATCAAATCCTGATGCTTGTTAATCAAACCTGGAAGCTGATAAAGACTGCACGATTACTGTAGGAAAATCTGTAGGAAGATTTACTGTAGGAAAATGTGTAAAGAATTGAACCTTTCCCACATTTCAATCACATAAACCAAAGAATTATGCATGTGGCATGGTCATGACATGCAATCCTCTACTATACTGACCAACTAATTGTAAGTCACAGATACTTGATTCCACAAGCAATTTGTATTCTTGATTGTGACAGACTTTTCATTTAGTGGATAGTATGCTGACCACTAGCCCACTACTCAGGCGATTTGAAGGTCAAGGATCCGGAAGGATTAGAGAGCGTTAAAAACTGGCAGATGAGTAGATAGCTGAACCGGCTCATTGAAGCAACGCTGAGAGGAGTAGAAAATGGTCAGTACATCTCTAAAGTGAATGGGTCGCTCTGACTCGCTGATGCTATGTGACTTTATGTTTATAAGCAGAATAACACAGTGACACTCTGCATTATGAACTCCAATCAGGAACTGGTTGCTGCTTAGCATCTGTGCCATGCTAAATGGGCAAAATTCAAGTTTCACTTATGCCCTTCAAAAGGAAATGAACCTTACATGGTGATAAGGCAGCCTTTTCTCCAATAAAAAGTCTGTCTGTAAAAATAAAGAGTCTGTTCTTTTTCTAATTATGCCAAGACAAGCAAATATAGTCCGGCTATGCTTGTTTTTGTGCAAACATGTATATATGTATATATATATATTAGGGCTGTCAAATGATTAAAATTTTTAATCAAATTAATCAGAATTTTCAGTGGATTAATCATGATTAATCACTATTTGCAATTACACCTGAATCCTAACCATTTTTTTTCTGAAATGCATACCAAAAGATACTAGTGCTGTCAAGCAATTAAAATATTTAATCGCATTAATGTCATAGTTAACTCGCTATTAATCGCAATTAATCGCACATTTTTATCTATTCTAAATGTCCCTTGATTTCTTTTTGTCCCATTATATTTTCTCATTTTAATTCTCTTATCAGCATGGAAAAGTAGATTGGCTTGCTTTGTGACTGTTTTTTTATTGAAAACAACATTGTCATATACGTTATGTTCAATTTTACACTAACATTCACACTTGGATCTAATAATCTGTCACATAATGTAACGCTGTTACCTCGATGTTCCATTGCAGGTAGTACTGCAGATAGTACTACAGGTAGTACTGCCTCATGCCTGAGGCGAGCGTGGCTGGTCCTACTGTCTATGGGCTCATAGCAACTGGTTTCCCGTGATTCATTTCCTGGTTCTCGTTCTCTTTCATAACCAACGTAAAATCAAGGAGAGGGTTTTCCTGCTCCAGGTTTGCCACCGTGGTCAGAAAGAACAGAGGAGACACTTTGTTTCTCTCACTGACTGTAGAGTCACTACTCGCTCGCTCTGAAGATAATCGCCGTCACGAGCCTACAAGCTACGCGGCTAGCAGGCTAAAACCGGCCGAGGCTTGTGTCTGTTTTGTTTGCGGTCTGCGAAATTACAAGACCCGCCCTTCAATCACTACTATTGGCCAGGCGTCGAAGGTAACGTAACTCCATTTGTTCAGGTCCTATCCCCTGACCAATCCACTATCCTCACCACTCGCGGTGAAATGCCTAAACCAAACCAATCAGCTGCTTCGTAGGGCGGGACATGGCGTGGCCATAGACAGTTAAAGAAGTGGACTAACAGATCCCGTGCTCTCTCTATGCGTTACTCGTGCGTTAAAAAAATTATCGGCATTAAAATGGGTTTGCGTTAACGCCGTTAATAACGCGTTAAACTGACAGCCCTAATATATATATATGTATGTATGTTTGCAGCAGGTGGCTGCAGACTCAGGTCAGGTTATCTCATCCCAGTAACAGCAGAGCTTGTCTGTGGGACTAAAGACATCCCTCATTCTAAAGAAGACAGGAACCATATGTCCACAGTAATTTACTAAAGGAGGGTAATATGGAGCAAGTTCTGGGGTTCACGGCCCTAAGATTGGGTAGCCTAAATGCAAACTGCTATTTACAGCATGTTGCTAAATTAAAAGTGACTTGTATGATAATACAATAGTTTATAATCAACCGTTATTTTCTTCATTAACTCTTCTTCTTCTTCTCCATGTTATTACTGCACTGTGAAAATGTAAGTTTGTGTAAAATGATATGTGAAATCCTAAATTAAGACACTGATGTTTATTTTCTTTCTATGTGCACGTTTTCTCTCCTTAACACCGTCATAGTCCCACTCCTAGTGACCTTTCACCTCGCCGCGTTCTCAACCAATCCGGGACACTGATTCTAGGATCCAGAATTAGCACCGCTATCACTGGCATAGAGAATGTTGACCATGCAGACAAGTCATGGAGGAAAGGAGCGAACACAGACAAAGTGCGGGGTGATATAAAGAGAGTGAGTTGCAGACAGAAAAAGGAATACATCACTTGTTATATGAATGGGCTGTTGGCCAACTTACGTTAAAGTAAAGAGAAAACAGACACTCAAATCGTCCATGTGTTTTCTGTACATTATTTCTTCTAGATCATTAAAATAGACCTACTGTACATTATATGATAAGCCAGTAGGCAAGAAATGCAATGTCAGAGTGAGAAAAAGAAATCTTGTAGCAGCTGTGAGGCTAAATTACAAATCATTTTAAATTATAAGTAGCCAGTTCTGGCAACTGTGCTAGATAAAGGTAGGTAAAATGTACAATTTTCTGTACATTACAGTACAATACTAAGAGTCCACAGAATCTATGTGAGGCTGTACGTAGGCACAGTGATGCTTTGAACTAATAATGCATGTTTGCATACCAACATTTGCTAATTAGCACTAAACACAAAATAAAAGCTAAGACTGATGGTAATGGCATTACTTTTGCAGGTATTTGGTCAAAACCAAACTATTGGACAAACTGAAATGTTGACCTGTGATGGTAGTACAAAATGAAAAGGTCAAGTATCTATAGTACCAAACTAAAAAAAAGAGGATGTGTTTGCAAACTAAAAAAAAGAGGATGTGTTTGGCTCTGTGTTGTTTGACAGTGTGTCACCCTCTCAACTCCATCTCCAATCATTCCCTCCCTCCCTTTCTTCCTACTGTTTCTTTCTTCCTACTCTTATCATAACATATTGTCCCTTTCGTACTGCTATCTTTTTCTTCAAGCACCCTATAACTTTCAATGTTACTCACACCTCCCTCTGTCTCTTCCTCCCTCCTCCTCTTCACCATTACAAACTGGGAGGAGTTAAGAACATCCCACTGTGAAGACTTCACCAGCCCCAGAAGGGAAAAAAAACTGAGCTTACACTGATAGCCACATACACAAAAAAAGCTTCCATTCGCTTTTCTCTCTCTAAACCATGGAGAAGCTTACTGACATGATCACAATACCACGTTGAACTTTTCACATACAGTACAGTAGCAGTCAAACCTGCCGC
Source organism: Gymnocephalus cernua (assembly GCA_023631565.1). NCBI lineage: Eukaryota > Metazoa > Chordata > Actinopteri > Perciformes > Percidae > Gymnocephalus > Gymnocephalus cernua. The sequence continues at coordinate 21,810,504 of CM042438.1, forward strand.
TGAGTGGGAGGTCTCAGGTCTCACCCCAGCATGAACCATGTGTAAACCCCTCGACAGCCATCTAAGCGTGTAGTACAATGTGTTCCTGGGCTTGCTGATGTGTCTGACGGGGCATGTGTGTGTGTCCAGGGAGAAACTTATGTTAAACACATACATAAACATGTCACACAGCACTCACCGATGCAAGCGTGTACTCGGACAGTCAGCTGGGTCCGTAGAATAATACCGTGCTTCTTCCCTCTGGTCCTGACAACAAAAAAAGCAGAAAATATCTTTATGAAAGCAACTAAGCATGTAGTCTAGTTTCTGCACAATAATTTGACTTAAAGCCAAGCCTAATTAACTTCTGGAATCAAGTGTAATTTCCTTGGCATTAGTGGAGTGATCTATCTTGTTCACGTGTTATTAGCACTTAATTCTAGAGAGGAATATACTGCGACAAGTGAAACGGCACTGGAAAAGGAAGTGTAATTATCTCATTCAGTTGGCTACTGCTTAAAGGCAAATTAAAATTAGATCACAAGACAAAATATGAGGCAAAGATGTTATGATGGACATTTTTTTACAATGCAGAGGCAGTTGCCATGATGGGAAAAGTGAAAACAAACAGTGGCCTGCATTGGATCTGTACCCCTATCCTGATACACATCTGAGCCTTGAGGACAGACAGCGAAAAGTGCAGGAGCAGACACAACACACATACACACACCTCCACGTACCACCGTGCCATCTGAGCACACATTCATACACAGCATATTTCCTGTGGGAAAACAAAATGAGCCCACGCACACATAAAGGTAAATTATGACGGTATTTTGAGAGCAACTCAAACTTTTTCTCGTAGCCTTAGTTGTTCTAATCTCTGACTTCCATCACTAACATGCCGATAGCATCCAATTCAAGCAGGGAAAGCACTGCTCTGCTAACACACACCGCTGCAATACACCCGTTATGCATAACGTGCAGCAAGGATAACACACACCCAAACAAGAGACCAGCTGGCCTCCTATCCTTTTGTTAAGCTGGGTTATCAGCTTTGCTCGGAAATAGAGCAAAAATGTTAACACGATCTGCTGAGATGCTGATAGAACTGTGTTTTTCTTGCAGATTAATTTTTCTTGCCATACTGGTCTGATAATGTTTTGTGTGACAATAATCTAGCATTGCAAGACCTTCCTCCACAGCGCTGCAAAGGAGGGTCTGGTTATTCCACACAGCATTCCAGGATGGGAGAAAAACGGGCTCTGGTTTATTTGCATTTCTTTAAATCAATCACAATCGTCTCGGGCGGCGCTAAGCCCCGGAAACAATGACAGTGTCTCTACAAAATTGCCTCGGTAAGGAACTTGTTTTGGTGGAACGTGTATACATTCAAAAGCTGTTTTAGTCATGCAACAGAAAACTCAGATTGGACAGATAGTCTAGCTAGCTGTCTGGATTTACCCTGCAGAGATCTGAGGAGCAGTTAACCATAGTCCTCATTAATCCACCGGAGTTTAAAATTCCAACACAAAGAAAGTGGAAGGTGACAGACATCCGGCCGAAAAAAGAGGGACATCTGGCGAAATTTCCGGCGGCACCTGAACAGTCCCGGAAGCGGAACGTCATCGATATAGACTAGTGACAATGACAGCGACTTGGGGAGAGTGAGGGTTCAGGCCAGTCAGAGAACAGTGTGAGGAATGTGAAAGAAAATTCAATTATATCATTTAACTGTGAGGATGAGAAGGGCTGTTTAGGATTAAAAATGCTAGTGAAAGAGCGATAGGATTCATTATATTTTGATTTTTCAAATCACTATTTCAAAATAGTATAAATGATACAAAAACACCTTGAATGGCTTGGAGGGACTTTGGTTACTTTGCAATCATAATCTACAGCAGTTTGCTCCCAATGTTTCTATTCACTTTCCTTTAGTGAAAGCATACTCTTGAGCTGTCCTCGTCACCAGAGGACCTTGTTTGTGGTGAGCAGTGTCCTGCCGCAGCTGGAATCACAACACATTTTTGATGGCAGGGAACATAAATTCTGGGTGAAAATCACTCTACACCAATCTACTCATTATAACACATTCTTCAGTGAAAGGCAATTTTCAGTTTTACTGTTCAGGCTTGTCAGTAAAAAATAAGAAAAAAATAAGCCTTAATTATATACTATTAAAATATACCATGATAGTGTGATACAGACAAGCAGATTTTAATGGCCATGCATATTATGGTGACATTGTGACTATTGTGAGACTGGAGAAGCTGCAGCTTCAGTGGGAAAAGACAGTACATATGAATATGTGACAAACAACACAGTACCATCACAACTGATGAATAGACACAGCTAGTCAATCCCAAAATTCACAAGCACTATGCCTTTAAAATGTTTACAACAGCTGTCATTAACTGCCTGACTTTAAAGCACAGGTAAATGTGTGGTGTAAGGCTGAGATATTGAGTATGACCAGTTTACTAATTTTTGACACTATATAAATAGTATTCTTTCCACAGATGGAGGACAGAACAGACTCAGTCTGAAGCATCCATCATCAACCTTTGTGATGTATAGCCAAGAAAGGGTTAAACCCAACCCAATGTGTGATTCATTTCCTACTGTCAGTGCAGTATGACCTTGGTTGGATGACAGACAGGCCTGTCCAATCTAACCAGTTCCCCAAGATCTAAACCACTTCAGAAACACACACACACCTTTATACCCCTGTCAATCAACTGCCACATGGCTTACCAGGCACATAAAAAAGACACAAACACACACATGTATACATGGAAACCTCTGTCGTCTGCTATCACTTATCATCATGCTGCCCCCAGCCTCAAAACAGACATAGCCTACCACAACTCTACACACACACACACACACACACACACACACACACACACGCGCACACACACACGCACACACACACACACACACACACACCGTCTTTGCTAACCCGTCCCTCCCTGCCCTCTAACGTGATTTGTTTTAATTTAATTTAATATGGCTTTTCAATTAACTGCTTTGTTCACCTGTCTACCATATAAATTACAGAGGGGATACACATTATATCAGGCCGTTTTTCACCTGATATAATGTGTATCCCCTCTGTAACTTTTGCTAGAAAACAGCAGACATCTCCATATTATCTCACATTGTTTATTGTGACCTGGTAAACACAGAAAATAACACACATGATGAAAGGACAGAGCCTTTGCATTTTAGGAGACGGGGTACACATTATATCAGGTGAAAAACGGCCTGATATAATGTGTATCCCCTCTGTAACTTTTGCTAGAAAACAGCAGACATCTCCATATTATCTCAGGTTGTTCACTATGACTTGGTAAACACAGAAAAATAACACACATGATGACAGGACAGACCTTTTGCATGTTAGGGGATACACATATCAAGTGAAAAACGGCCTGATATAATGTGTATGCCTATCCCCTCTATATGGCCTATGTGGTAGACAGGTGAACAAAGCGGTCAATTGAAAAGCCATATTAAACTAAATTAAATTTAAACAGAAATAGATAGGCCCATCACTCGGGCTATATGTAGCTAAGGTGCATGTCAATATGGAACTTTGGAAAACACTGTTGATTAATCCACAATACTAAACGGCGCATTAAACAAATAAACATATTTATGTAGATAAATGAGTCCTTTATTACTATGGAAAACCCTGTTGAGTCGTCCACTTCACTATTTGTTCCATTCAAGAGGTGAATTCGAAGTGCAGCAGTTATACGCCGCTTCTCTGAGTGCATGCACGGTCCCGCGGCCAGGGGATACAAATCCTGGCAGGGATAAGTACCTTGGCACGACACTGGCGCCCTTGTAACGTTACTAGGAATTTACTCACCACTGATAATGTTATTGTAACATTAACGTTACTCCAGTTGAATGTAGAATACGTTTGCCTGTTTCTTACACAGCTCGTTAGCTAGCTAAACTAACACACCTGGTCAGCTAGCTAGCTAATTAAGCAACAGGCTCATTGTTAAACCACTGTATTAAGCATACACAACAGTTAGCTAGCTTGCAAACATGTAAGGTTATGCTAGGTTTTAACGTTATGCTAGTAACGTCTATGCATGGATGTATAATAAGAACGTAGCTAAGTTAGCTATGTTAAACCTAGTTCGCCAATTGTAATTGCCAATTTTAAAGTTAATGTTGCATACAGAAAAAGACGCCGTTGAGGATAACTAATTATCGTTAACGTTAGCTAGAATTTGTGTGGCTAGCAATAGTACTAAAGAAGATAACTAACTTTATGTAACACTAACATCATTTTAAACAAAACAAATATGTAGGCTACTACATTATTTGGTTTTTACATTATTTTCGGTAACGTAGCTACATTATAACTCCTCAGTCAAGACTTGTTGCAATTCTTATATACATTTAGAGTTTTTTTTAGAGTTGGTACAAAGAGCTTATTATCCTAGCTACAGATTTGATCATTATCATAACGTTACACCTGGCAACAGCAACACTGAGGTGCTATTTTACACAGAAAAGGCCAAATATTTAGCTATTGTTCAGGCCATAATCTACTAGCTAAATTGAAGGCAAGGTGTGTCAGGATCTAATGTTATGTAATGTGGCTTACCACATCTGCTATACAATTTTCTGGGTGAAATTCAGAGTCATGGCAGCAGATTTCAATTTCCATTTCTCTTGTTAACCCAAAGTGAGACACCAGCAGCAGATGGCGGGAGATATGAAAAAGTTAAAATGCTGTTTCTAGAGCGAGTAAACTGTAACATTTGTCACAAAGAAAATCAGAATATCAATTATTATTATTTTATATCAATTATTATTATTATGTATATATATATATATATATATATATATATACATAAAATAAAAAAACTGTGAGAGAGCTGTTAGCTGTGGAAGGGAGGGCACATCTGTCCTGCTTTTCAGAACACTTCATACTTTCCATGAAATTGTGCTTCCAAGAAATCCATATCCAGCAGCTTGAGATTCTTCCGATTTTATAAGAATGGAGGAACTTTTTAAAAGATTTGCTTGTGTGTGTGTGTGTGTGTGTGTGTGTGTGTGTGTGTGTGTGTGTGTGTGTGTGTGTGTGTTGGAGGGGGGTTCACAGGGTATACATATGAATCAGTCTCACCCTGTGTCATCCTGCTGAAAGCCCTCCAGCTCGTCCTTTTGCTCAGCCAGAGAGGACTCCAGATCCAGATAGGTGCCATTGTGGGAGAGCTGCAGCGTGCAGTCATCAAGCTATGGATTAGAATGAAAAAATATTTTGAACACAAAAATCTTAATGAATGAAATAGACTTGAACTAAGACACTGGATTGGATTTAACTGAGTTAAACTGAGTATACCCTAAGGGACAACTTAAAATTGAAATGGAAAATATGATTGAGCACTTGGATGTCAGGGTGGCATGTGAAATTCCCATGCTGTGATGTACGTACATAAACCACCCGCAGGAATGACATTGGTCTCCGGGTCCACTAGTTTTTAAAACTCACTCTGTACAGTATGTCTCTGCACGTGTTTCACACGCTGTTTTGAAACAATTTGAGCACGTAAAATAAAGTCAGTTTACAGGGCAAGGATTTCAACACGAGTGTGTACAGTGAACCATGAAAAGTGGGAGAGCCTTATGCAGTGTGGCTCTGCTTTCAGCATTACAAAGCTGTTAAGGGAATTAACTAGTAGAGACGTAGCAATAAAGGCTGCAGAACATGAAACCAAAACCAGAACCAAAAACTTTTAGTGCATTAAAATACCAGCTGTGAGAAATTGTTTAAATTGTGTATAATTTGAAGCTACAGTACATTTAAGACTCTGTATGTTTGTAGAGAGAGCAATCACAGTCATCCCCACATACTTAATTTACACATGTACATTTACGCACATGGCAGATTCTGTTTTTGTTCACTTCTCAAGAACAGAGCAATCTTGCGCCTATGTCATCTGTGATTGCATGATCTAAGGTAGCACTGCAGAGCGGCCTAAGTCAGAATTGACCCGCTATGCTGTGTAATGAGAAACCCTGCTGAGTTTGAGACCAGGTGCACAGTAATATATCTGCACACCACTGGCATTGATGTTTATGGGTACAGTCACAAGTTGATAGCAGGTGCAAGCAGCCATCCCAGCAACAACTCGTAAAAAGTAACATACATCATGGCGTTATTGTTACAATAAGCCATGAGCTTTACAACTGATTGTTAAAGCTGCTGATGTATGAATAGGTGAATGAGATCAGAGTCATGAGTTGAGTTAGCATTTAGCACCTCCATAGCATCGGTAGGCCTAAACAAGCCTCTGGTGTGCTGCCAAACGCCCCCTGGCTGTCTGGGGCGGGCTGCATGACGACACTCCCTGACCAGCAGAGACCGCAAATCACAAGACCTGCTGCTGCTCTCTGTCTCTCCCTCCTTCTCACTGGGAAACGGAGAGACGGACTGTCGGATGGACTCACAGCATAAATATAACCTTGCTATATTTACTCTGCACTGAGGCAGCATGCACACAGGAGCTCAATGGTGGGTGTATCCAGGGGCTGGGAGTTAAGGGGGGCGGGGGGTTACTGTCAAGGCCAAAGTGTTGCAAAGGAGAAGCTGACTGTCATCCATATGGCAATGAACTTTGCAGTACTACACTGAGCAACTCCAAGCTTAGAAGAAGGAATTATACGCCATAAGCAAATGACGTGAGTCTGTGTTGTGCTCCAGTTTCCCCTCACCCCCCTCACAACAACATTAATCCATCTGTGCCAAATACCTAATCCGCAAAGCAAAACACACTGTTCTTAGACACATCCCTGGTTGAAATTCTTTCTTTATTTTGGATAGCCCCTTGAGATGTACCATCTCATTTTCAAGGGGGGCCTTTCAATCACTGTTTGAAAATAACATCCATAGCCACACATGCTCAAAACATGACATCACACAATAACACATAAAAAGAAAAACATCACAAAAAAGAAAAGCCACACTAACTCAACAGGACAACATTCACAGTATGTTCCTCCCCCCAAGACCACCACCTCCCCATGTTATACAATAAATTGCATGGTTACATTGATAGTAATAAGTCCTCAAAGGCTGTTCACATAATAATAATAAAACAAAAACAAACAAAACACAACTCAATTAAAACATGAACATTGTATCTTTAAATATAAAAATAATGCCACTTTAAATGAATGTAAAGATGTAATAGATTTCAATGACAATGGGAGGTTATTCCAGTCCATAGGAGCTTTATGACAAAATGCTCTTCTCCCAATTTCCCGATGGATTCTTGGTACAACAAAAAATGGATGGAGCAAGTGTCGCATGGGATAGACTGATACGTGTCTAACAAAATATTGTTGAAGATAAGGGGGACATTCATTTGCATAATTAACACAACTAAAAATAAACTTAAACCAGTGATACCTTCTTCTGTCTTTTGGTTGGAGCCAGTCCAATTTTTCATAGAGCGTACAATGATGTGTCATAAATGGATACCTTAAAACAAATCTACATATGGAATTAAATAAAAGATCTAAGGCATTAAGAGAAGTAACACTTGATGTATGATAAACAATATCAGCATAATCAATTAGTGGTAATAAAAGTTGCTGTGCAATACGCTTTATTGTATCAAATGTAAAGCAATCAATTGAACGATACAACTGACACAAACATTGTTTGACTTTCTTGACTGTAGCTTCAATGTGAGCATGAAATGATAGCTCAGTATCTAACCACAGACCCAGGTACTTAAATGCATTTACATTTACAAGAGATCTTCCATCAATCATACAGATTTGTAATTCATTCATATTAACTTTAGATGGTCTCAGTTTAAACAACATAGTGCAAGAGTAAATGGTTGTGTTCTCTGAGCCAATTCTGCACAATAGAAAAATCCAATTGTAATGCATTCTATACCTGGTCCTTCTGGTTATACGATGTATATAAAACTGTGTCATCAGCATAAATATGAACATTACAGGATAAACAAATACTTGGCATATCATTAATATAAATAGAAAAGAGAAGTGGCCCCAGTTCAGAACCTTGGGGCACACCTTTACCTATAATTAAACTAGTAGAGCATGTATTTTGTAATGCAACATATTGACGCCTACCATGTAAATAGGCATTAAACCATAATAAAGACCTTTGACTTAAGCCAATTGAATACAATTTATCTAGGAGTAAATAATGATCAACTGTATCAAACGCTCCAGTATATTTTCCTTCATCAAATGCTGTATATACATAATTTGTAAAGTTGAGGAGAGCTGTGGTAGTAGAATGATTAGGATGGAATCCAGATTGTGCTGTTGTTAAGATACCATGTTCTTCAATAAATTCACTTAATTGCATGAAAATTATTTTCACAAATATTGTTTGAACTGTACATATAATAGAAATAGGTCTATAATTATTCAAGTCATCTGGTTTTCCACCTTTGAATACAGGCAATACCCTAGCCATCTTCCAAATAGGTGGAAGTGAGTTTGTATTTATAGATAAATTAAATAATTTTGCCAGGGGGAACATCAAGATATGTGATATTTTATAAATTTAGATTCCATTCCATCAGGTCCAGCACTTGTACTCAACTTCAATCTTGCTATACTTTGGTAAACATCTATAGGTGAAATCAATTTAAAAGAAAAAAGATTCAGTCAGTAAAGCCAAATAAAATGCTGTCAACATAACCATATTTTAAAAGGTAGACCACTGTTATATGGACGAGATAGGGAAAATTAAAGGAAGTGTCTTGCAAGATGAGAATGACAAATAAAAAGATAGTAAGTGGACCTTGAGTGGCCGTTTTCCTTTACTAAGCTAAATGCTAATCTTACAATGGCAGGATGCTAACAGTGACAACATGCTGATGTTTAGTAGGTGTAATGTTTACCAAGTTCACATCTTACTTTTAATTAGCACTAAACATAAAGTACAGCTGGGGCTGATGGATGGATAAAAAATGTAAGGGATCACCAAAGCTGGTAAAGTAGCCTACATCCCAAGAAGGACATGAATGTGTGTGCCAAATGCCAATCCAAAATGTTTTGCCAATCCATCTAATAGTTGAGTTAGTCTGGGCCAAAGTAGTGGACTATCATACCAATTCTGCCATCCCTAGAGCCTGCTTGGTTTCTAGCATGGCTAAAAATATAAATAAGAAAAAAACATGAGCATTCTATTGCAAATATGTTAAGGGGGGGTTAATCATGCCGTGTCCCACTGCCCCGCTTTTTATGTTGCAGTAAGACAAAAGCATTTCTTGTACCCAATCCGCTAGCATTATTCAGCATTTTTCCCTCAATATTCCAGTTTTACTTATTTACAGTATGTCTGGTCTTTGAATGAGGCTTTGTTTATTTCTCTGAAAATCCCCCATTCTGTCAAACACACATCCAAGACAGAGCCCCACCTCCAGCTGCTTTCTTTTGCTTTATCAACACACATTACTCAATCATACAAATACTGCTTGGAGAGCAAGAAGAAGTGAGCCCGGGACCACTCTGTAACACAATACGTTAACAGCTCCCCCTCCAAAGGGTGTCTCTTTCCTAAAACACTTCGCTTGGGTAATATTGGTAATAACATAACAAAACACATCGTGCTGGACGGAGCCGGCAGAGAGGTGGCTCCAGAAGGAACCACAGGCTCTTCACACTCAAGGCTCCGGGACGGGCCAGGGAAACACTTAGTGGCTAGCTAGTATATACTTTACACTCATTTAATCAAAAGAACAAAAAGGTGGAGGTAGGGGAGTAATTACTTCCACATTAAAACAACACCAAGCTGGCGATCACGGTGGGTCTACACTTAACAATACCCTTACGTAACTTAAACAATGAGTTTTTAAGAACTTTCTTGTGTCAAAATCAGAGCCACAGAGGATTAGGCTCTTTGAAGAACGTGGAGGAGGTTGTGTTCTACACGGCTATTAAATCTCCCAATGGTGCTTTAATGGGAAGCCTTTGGTAATGAAATACAAGTTGAGCTGTGAAGTCTAGGCTTTGTTGTTTGGAGAGGAATGGGAGTTTCCCCCCCTGCAAAACTGTGGCTGTTTCACTGATGCTGAGGCTTCTGCATTGAGCTGGACATCTATGCATCATTTCGAAGGGGTTGCTTGTCTTTGTGCTTTACTCACTAATCTTTACACTTTAACATTCAAATGTTCAACTTTGAAAAGTGATAATATATGCTGTGAGAATCAAAAGCAACTTCTTTGTTTAGCAGTTTGGATAGAATGACACATCCCATGCAAACAAACCAGTGATGCACTGATTTAGCACTGGCAATTTAGCCTAACCGTGTGTGTGCGTGTGTGTGTGTGTGTGTGTGTGTGTGTGTGTGTGTGTGTGTGTGCATGGTCAGAGAGGTGGAAGAGGAGTTGGAGGAAGAGGTCAGGAAAACCACGGCACCCAAAGTGAGGAGAACAAAGTGTCGCAGGGATCCAGGCCCCCGGCCGCAGGAATTCTGGGACAAGTGACCTATACTTTACATGCAGCCCAGCAGCCAGCCATACACAGAGTTCTACCATCACTACATAATAATACAGTAGGCTTTTCTCAGAGAAGAGCACAAGTGGTTAAGACAAAAAGAGAGACAGGCTGCTTTAACAAAGAAAGACTGAGAAATGGCTCAGGAAATTGTTAAACGCTTGCTAGCTTTGGCATTTTCCTATAATATAATAACATTCAACACCAACTTTTAGATCTGGACAGTCTGACGGGCAAATTTGCAACAGTTCCGTTTCATCCCTATAATCCAAGCAGAATATCCAGTTGCCATTGCGCACAGTCTTCCTACTGATGTGAACAAAATTGAAAACACGGACGCAGGCTGTCCCATCTGTCTGTGTATAGGTTGTAATCATGAGCTTTTCTGTGCTGTGGGACATTTTTCATTTGTTTTGTGGCTTTTAAAGATGGGGCAGCAAAAGATCTATTTGGTCTGGAAAACCACTCTGCTGTTGAACGCTGGTGTGCTGTCAGGGTTGTGTGCCAGCAGTGGAACTCCCTTCTCTCTGTGTCTCACTTTTATTTTCAATTCAATCAACTATTTTTTTTTTTGTGTGTGACTCACCCTTGTCAGTAAGGACTGTGTTGCTGTTTATTTATTTTTATTTTTTTTAAATTGCTTTAAACACTGAAATTCACTAACAATGAACATCTCTATCATACACCCATGGTGATCTGACTCGCCACTAAATTTGATCATCTGTGATTCAGGCTTTTCGCTGGGAACCAGAGCTTTCACTGACTGCCACATGTATCTGGTTGCACTGCTGCCTTTGCACACCCGTCACTGTGACAGAGTGCAAAACATATTCAGAAATAAGAAATGATTATTTAATTTGAGACAGGGATGTATTCTCATTTCTAGCCTCCTCAAACAGAGAGGTCAAAGTGTTAAGAGTCAGCTTCAAGGTCTCTTGGAGCTGGTGGAGATCCAGCATCTTTCTCAATGGCTCTTCAACAGAGCATATGTATGCCAGCATGGGATTAATTCCGAATATTTAGTCCAAAACAAATTAAATCCATGTGTAATGTTGCTGTGGGCTTTGAAGGAAACATTTGCGACCTTGTTTCAGTCCTCGGGCTGGAGAACCAATCAGTTGTGCTTGCATGTGTTCTCCAAATAGCCTCTGAATGGTGGGTATGGAAGTTTATTTGCAGTAGGCTTGAAGTGTTAAAACAGCAGCCAAAACAACCTGGTGCAGCTCTGATTTAAACCTATGTATTCACAAGAATGTGTATTTGAATCTAAACAATAAAACTACTTATAAGGCTTAAGATTTTATTAAGATTTGTGGTTGTTCTTAAGTTTTTTTGTGATCTTATATTGCTTTATTATGTGATATGTCCTTGTAAAAAATCCTATATTCGCCTTTATAGGCTATCACACATAATGCTACATAAGTTAGTACGTCTAGTGTGAGTCGTTTACCGAGCTGGTAATCCTACCTTGTGTGGAGCTCTGAGGAGCCGGTGGACGCCTGCTAACTGGTTGATGAGTGGGACATCCTCCCTGAAGGTGTACAGCGGGGGTCTAGTCGGTTCTGGGAAATTCGTGCTGTTGAACGGATCGGTGTCATCTAAAAACTGAACCCTGCAGACAAGCGTGGCCATGGTGCATCCATGCAAGTATCTCCTCTGAGGGGACAGCCCGGTTTAATGAGAGCTGTAGCAGCGATGGCTCGGGTCGCTGGGCGCTCCTCTCCTGCTGGTAACGACAACAAACCCGGGTCGCCAAGTGCGCTCCGGTGCGCAGCCTGTCCTCCAGCAGGACAGGGGTAGGAGATGGGGGGTGGGGGGGGTGGGGGGTGTTGGAAGCCGAAAAGGTGGCACTAAGGAACCGGTCAAGTATCTTGTCTCGCCTCCTTGCTGTGGCTGTGCTCGCCCTCAGCTTTGTTGGTGTGTTATTCTCGGAGAGGCAGGTGGCCAGTGATAACGCGGAGGCAGCAGGCGGACTGTAGCTTTCTGCCGGAGAGTGAAGGATCAGCGCAGCTTGGGACAGCCGCTCTGCTGTCTGTCTGAGTCCCACTAACCCCCCCTCTGCCTCATCGCTCCCTCCTCCCCCTCCTTTCAGATCACTGTCTCCGACTTAGCAGAGGATTCCTATATGAAAATGAACTGCACCAGACAGACAGACAGACAGACAGACAGACAGACAGACAGACAGACAGACAGACAGACAGACAGACAGACAGATAGATAGATAGATAGACAGATAGATAGACAGATAGATAGATAGATAGATAGATAGATAGATAGATAGATAGATAGATAGATAGATAGATAGATAGATAGATAGATAGATAGATAGATAGATAGATAGATAGATAGATAGATAGGCCTACTTTATTCATCTCCTATAGCGCAAATTCGTATTTAAATGTATTTGTAATGAATTATTAATAAAATATAAACATAGGACAGTATAGGCTACATGTAAAATAAGAACATAAGAGAAAAGGCACAATCATTAGCCTAATATATCTAGAGTAATAAATATAATAAACAGAGTAAATTAAATATATTCATAAGGCTGCATAAGCATTAAAGTGCTCATGTTATGCTTTTTTGCCTTTTCTCTTTCCTTTATTGTCTTATATATATTTGTGTGCACATTACAAAGTGAAAAAGCCCAAAGTCCACCCCAAGTGAGAGTGCCTCACTCTGTAGCTAAAATGGAGAGCTCAACACACAGGGTGAAAAGAGGAGCTGCAGCAATGTGCAGTACAACAAAAATATGGTGTTTTTTGAAAATTAAACCACATAAACCTATTCTGTTACAACCTCTAAATACAATTATGAACCTGAAAATGAGCATAATGTGAGACACTTTAAGACAGTTTCAGCCTTTGTTGAATGTTATTGTGTTATTAAATAGCCTAAACAACATTAAAAAACAATGTGGACAAAGATCATCTAAAATGCACAAGTTGGGGGACACACTACAAGTCCAGATCAGAGTAATACTGTGATGATGATTATTTCCTATTAAGAGTTTTGCTGCAAGTTAAAGTGCAGTCTTGACCAATGCTGACCTCATGTGGCTAGAACATGTAAATACAGCTGATTCCAAAAATTCTACAAACTCAGACCAACTAATGTACTTTTTCTACAGTAGGCCCTATATTAAACCAATGTTGAATACTGCAGTTGAACTACAAGTTCCTACAGTATAGGAATAATGGAATATTAAACTGACTGTATGCCACAGACACTGTAAATTTCTTCAAACTTAAACACACTGGTTTAGTTATAGTAGATGTAAACATGAGAAGAGTGAGAGCTCTTTAAATTTCCTTTTACTCTGAGGTGTTACAGTAGGCCTATATACTGTAGGCCTTAGTTTGATAGAGTGGGTCACCCACTAATCGCAGGGTTGGGGGTACGATCCCCAGCTCCCCCTGTCCATGTGTCCTTCAGCACGACACTGAACCCCGACTGCTTCCCGTGGTCGGGCCAGTGTCTTGCATGGCCGTAGCTCGCTGCCATCGGCGTGTCCGTGACTGTGAGAATGAAAGGCAAATTGTAAAGTCCTTTGTAAACAGTCAATTAATTATTATTATTAATTATTAAATACTACATTACTAGGCCCTTTGTCTGTGCACCTGGAAACATTATCTGTGTAAAGCAGAGATCTTCAACAGGGGGTCCAGGACCCTTAGGGGGTCCTCAGAATTACTGCATGGGGCCTTAACTTATTTTTTATAATTTATTTTCAAAGGTTTATGTCTGAAAATATACATAAACATGAATCCAACATATTATTAGCAAAGATAAATCGACCTATTTGTGATTTGTTTTTAGACAACATTGATGATGGGCTTATTGTCCCGTAGGTAAGGTAACCACTAAGGTAGCCATCCATAAATACAGTTAAACTTGAGGATTAACTGTGCTACATGCATATTTAACACTAAAACACACTGTATATAAACATATGAATAAGTCAATAATTATTATTTTAATAGCTTAGTATTGTATAACATTCTATGTGTAAAGGCTTTAGGCTGCCCAACACGTTATTATAGGCCCAGTTTAAAATGCAACAAAGGGGGTCCCTGCTCCGTCTCTCTTTCAGTTTAGGCGTCCTTGGCCTAAAAAACGTTGAAGACCCCTGGTGTAAAGTGAGCAAAATCTATTTCTGTCATTAAACTACTACGGGGACTATTAGTGGAGATCCCCTCTTTGTTACCACTGGAGGGCAGAAAGCCACTTCTTTTAACCCCAATAAAGGGAAAACACATCAGCTTCATATTATTATAAATAATGTTCATCTTGAGTTAATGACTGGTTGTAAAGATAAGAAAAAAGTACAAAATGTTCTTCACACATCCTGACAACCGCTCACTGTGTGCTCTCTTATCTGTAGCTCTGTCACATTCTCCGGCCTTTGTTAATCTAAATATAGGCTGGTAATTCCTATCCATAAATCATCAACTCAAATGAGTTTATCAATATGAATCAGCTGAGTCATGCCTGTGATATGGCAGAGTTAGTATATGTAATACTTGCCATCAAAATCCCTGTTATACCACAGATCCAGGGTTCAATGAATGATAACAACACATTTGTTGACTATCATAATTATTACTGATGGTTACCAAACAACTGACATGACAAGACATTTAAGGGAAGGTGAGAACACAGTGATGTGATAACACAGTAGTTCTGAAACTACTGTCAAAGACACCATTTCATGTTGCTCGTCCACTAACTTCCCAGGGAAATGATTTACTCTTCGGCTTTGAACCAAGAGCGTTCCAGGGAGAACTACCACTTGTTGATTTACCCAGGTACACAGTCCCCATAGAGCGTAAACGCTCACATTTAGCCGCATAAGAGAACGCCGACGATGGTCGCTCAGATTTCATTTATAAGTATCCAGGAGCCACTGCTTGTTGTTTCTCGCAAAAGAAAAGCATGAATAGCAGCAAAAAATGTAAGTAGTAGTGTAATGCCTTGCACACCCAATGGACACCTAAATGAGTATTTATGAAGTTTCTGTTTTTCCTAAAAAAAAATAATGCGAGAGCAAATTATTCTAGCCGACTCCTGTTCTCTGGTCTGTAATCTCACATTTTCAGTAGGTTCTTAAAACTTCTCAGTGGGTTGCTTATTAACAGTTCCTAATGCACATTTACCCTCAGGTTGGATACAAATACACAAAATTGGTTCTTACAAACCCCAGACGTGCTTGAAGATTGGATCCCCCCTCGTGAGGACCTGGAGAGGATGGAGGAGGAGGAGGCAGGAGACAGGCCCCAATGGGACAACAAAGCCCAGTATCTGCTCACCTGTGTGGGCTTCTGTGTGGGACAACGTCTGGAGGTTCCCTTACCTGTCGAAGCCCAGGAGGAGGTAGGCTGTGTGGCTAAATGTGAAATGAATGAAAAAAAAAAGAAGCATTATAAGGCAAGTTTCTTTAAATAAGAATTCTATATTGAAATATAATCTTAATTGAATAATCGTATTCAGCATTACATGAAATGCTTTGATTCTGAATCCTTGAATACACACATTATAATGGTTTGTATGTCTTAAGTGTTAATTGGTCAGCCCTAAAATATAAATAACATGCAATAAGTTTTGTTAACATCACTTGTGTTCATAATTCATCACAACTTCTTGAGTTAGATGTATGTAGTTTGTGTTAAAGACACAGGATTCTGGTGTGAGTTGAATGATATAACAACTAAAGAAATACGTATTGAGCAAACATACTCCATTATCCAAAGTGGCACCAATAAAATAAAACCATGATGCATCATTATGATCCTTATATCTGCACTTAAGGTGATTAAGGTTAAATATTAACTCGTAGAGGTGAATGAATGCGGTATAAAGCTAGAATGTCCATTTTACAGCAAAGAAAGTACACGGTCATTTATGAGCTTGGAAGTTTGAAAATACCAATGTGAGTGGACAGAAGAAACAATGAATTTTGGAGAACCGGCTTTGAGGCTCTGAACCCTTGGCTGAGGTGTTGTCTGAGAGGTGCTCACATATCACCATCATTTATCAGACAAACCAGCATGATAAGATAGCAAACACTAACTGACCAGCCAGAACAGCACAGATCAAATCAAGTAAAACTTTATTTGTCCCCAGATAGGCGACAACTACACACGATCAATACAAATACAACAATAAATAGCAAAAAAATAAATAAATGTAAACTTAATTTAAAAGTCATATTTACCAAGCGTTGTTAGTGGTCAAGCTTGATATTTCCTTATCTTATTTGAGTTTAACAGTGAGATGGCTGAGGGTATGAAGGAGTGTTTATATCTGTTGGTTTTGAGAACCAAAAGGCAGCGTCTGAAACTGGAGACGGTGGGTGCTGTCAGACAGAATGGATTCTGCTTCCTTTAACATTTACTGTTAAAAGAAACCAGTATATGAAACCAGTATAGCAACGTTACATATAGGAATAACATTGTATGTTACTATGTTACTATGAGTACATCAAATAAATCATCCGCAACATTTTCGAAACATTTTCACAAAACTAAATCGGGTTTGAACATCCTAATATCAACTAATTAAAACAAGACAAACAATTCACAGCCACGCTTCCAACTCTGTGAGGCTACTCAACGACAGCTGTACTTTGAACTATATGCTAACATCAGCATGCTAAAATGCTCACAATGACAATGCTTAACATGCTGACGCTTCGTAGGTATAATGTTTACCATGTTCACGGCGTAGTATGTTAGAATACTAAACATTTGCTAATTAGCACTCAACACAAAGTACAGATGAGGCTGATGGGAATGTTAACACATTAAAATGTTCACCTGATGATGGTGGAAGATAAAAAAAAAAAACGTTATGGGATTACCAAAGTGAATGCAATTCGTCCTGTGGAGGACGTTTCTTTTTATCTTGAACTTGCTGTGAACCCTCTAGGAAATGCTGAGATAAGCTGAAAACCTTTCAGAGGTGGATATCCATTTTCCCAGCTATCTCTGTGACACTGAAGTCCAGCCGGAGCTGTCGTTCAGGAGAGTTTACATATTACTCTTGAGTGGTTGACAACTTCTGTTACCACAGAGAGCCTCAGAGACACAAGCAACACTCTGTAGTGTAATTTAATAGCCCCTAGGCCACAAGATGTCAACAACTCTACCTCAAGAATTTAAAATAATTATTCATAACGATCATAATTTGATGTGTGATTCAGATGTTTTAGATGTCTGCTATCTAAAAGGCAATCCTGACAGCAACTGAACTTTCAGCCCTGAGCCTACCTTATCAGCAGTGATGTGCTTATTTCATGCTATGAGGCAGAAATTATAGACCAATTATCATGTTGTAAAGTATATCTAATGTTGCAACGATCACACATGGTTGCAGTAAACAAGGTTCTTCTATCCGTCCACTCGTTCATGCTTATGTACCTATGTCCCCAGGTGCTTTTATGATCCCTTTTCTTATCCTGCTCCTCCTGGAGGGAATCCCACTGTTGTACCTGGAGCTTGCAATTGGCCTATGGCCTAGAAAGGGCTGTGTGGGGGGGTTTGGGTTGCAATTAACCCCTACTTGACTGGAGTTGGTGAGCGGAAGAATGAATATTAGTCCACTATGAAATGTTCATGCTTGAAATCTGTTTTCCTGGTCTTGACTCAAAATGTTGGATGCACTTGTCTTATCCAGCTGTCATCATTATGGTTATGGTTAGTAATCCTCATGTACGCTTTGCACTACTATGGAAGTCCATTAATACCTACAGTGTTAAAGTCTGTATTTATGTGCTGCAAAATGTAACAAATGCATCCATGAATGTCTCATTCTTAGTGGTGATGTGGTGATTGTCACCAAATTCAGCACCAAACTGATATACAACACTTTTCTTGTCTTGTTTACAGGAAAACGGCCGGGTGTTAGACATTACCCTATCCTAGCTGGGTCTACATTATTATCTTCCTTCTGGCTGGACTTCCCAGCCTTTGGATGCCAGGATTTTACTTTGTACAAATGGTTCCATAGATGCTGCAACAACAACAAAAATCCATCAATAAACTTGAGCTCAACACTGTATCTGCCAAAGTCAACATGTACGACAGTCACTAGATTGACAAGAAAATTACACTGTTGCTTGACAGATGTGAACTTATATCAAAATGAGACGCATGCCATACTGTTTTAGGGCATGATGGATAGGTACCTTCAAATTTGGTGTATTTTTTTCAAAACAAGAGGCCTGTGAAAAACCGATTTGGATTTGGTTGATGATGTGGCTACTTTACTTTGTTAAAATTTGGTTTGTTGAAGTGGTTTCACTTTTGAAATGAACATACTGTATTTTGTGTGTAGAGATATGTATTGTGTTGATACTGTGTTGAAGTATAGAGACTCAAGGAGGATTGAGCAATGAGGATTATTGTATTTTTTGTGGGGAAAAAATTGTTTAAGTCCAAAGATGGCAGGTTAGGTCAGCTGTCAACTCTAAATTGCCCCTAAATGTGTATGTGAGGGTGAATGTGTCAGTCTGTCCAAGATGCACCCACTTCTCACCCAATGTCAGCTGGGATTGGCTCCAGGCCTCTGCAACCCTCAAGGATATAAGGATATATATATTTCTAATGGAATGGAACAAGTATATAAACAGACATTTGGTTAAGGGCAAAGGTAATCTGGAGGATACACATATAATGATATCTTAATGGACATCCTTAAAATAACTTTTGATATGACTGCTATGGATCGCCACTATCAGCATACACCACAATGCCGACACAAGTCTTTCCTTGGTTAATAACCGCATTAGAAAGGAACACTGATAAGATGTTATATGCACTCTGAATTGCTTAACAATTACACTGCAGGGAACATGGTATGCCTTCCTCTGTTACATTTAGATAACAACTCAAATAGTCAACATTACATTACATGTCATTTAGCTGATGCTTTTATCCAAAGCGACTTACAATTGCTATATGTCAGAGGTCACACGCCTCTGGAACAACTAGGGGTTAAGCGTCTTGCTCAGGGACACATTGGTTGATGCATCGCATTGGGAATCAAACCCGGGTCTCCCACACCAAAGGCATATGGGATGTCCATTGCACCATCACCACCCTCAACATTAGCATGGATCAGCATTTAAATATCAAACCTGAGAGAATGTGGACTACATGTAGCTGTACTGACTGAAATGCTATGCTTGTAAATCCCTATGCAATAAAACAAGGATCTGATTTCTCAAGGACTTGAAATGGCGTGACCTGATAGTTCAGATAAGCTATATGGTATGATGGGAAACGTGATGCCTCTGACTGCACAGTGTTTCATTTATTTCAATGTCAAACAAAATGAGACAAAAAATGGCCTTGGATATGTTTGTTAACCATCAAGAAAACCTTGTGATCTTAAAGGAGAACTCCGGCCAATTGTTATGCGAGACCTGTCTATAGAAAAAAAAAAAACGAGCTGAATTGGTGCTAGCAACAGCTGCTGCAGCTAATGCCCACTGCTCCCACTTAGCTAAAACGGCAGCTTTGGGGGCATAAGCTAAATAGTGCCTTTGTGTATCTTAACAGACACAAAATGCAATTAAAATGTCTGTGTAACATGAACAGGGCCCTTAAACGACAACAAGATGCGTTTTCAACATTCACCTAGCTACCCTGTTAGCTGCTAGCTAGCTGTCCTCTGGGACGAGAGTGTGTTCAGTCAGGCTTCGGTAATAATTATCATGCAGCAGTTCCGTGTGTATTTGTAGCATATATATGGATATATATGCTATATATCCATTTTGTGTGCGATCCATCTGGCGTTGGAGAGTAGGAGTCTTTGCTGTGGGGATCGGTGTGGTAGTTTCCGACCGGCGGCCTTGCTTCTGCTTTCTCCCCGCCCTCTTAGCTTTCCACGGCCGACAACAATCACCCGAGCGCCCGCTGGTCTGGTGGCTATCCTCCGGAGGACCGGTGATGCCTTCGCAGCGAAATCTTTTTGTTTATTCCCTCTCAAAAATAGGTAATTGAGTGCTGTAGTGGTTATGAGCGGTTATTAGTGACTATGTAACTACATGGAAACAGGCAGAATTATGCCAGCGTCATATTTTACTGAACAATTGTTCAGTAAAATAGTGTTAGACGGCTCGCTGCAGTCTCCTGCTGAAGTCCCGTGGGAATTCGGTTGTAGCAAGAAAAAGGTAAAGAACAGTGTGTAGGTCGGAGGAGCGCTCAAGGCACGACCGGTCTTCCGGAGGACATCGACCAGACCAGCGGGGCAATTGTCAGCCGGTTAGGAAGAAGAAGCAAGGCCGCAGGTCGGAAACTACCACACCGATCCCCACAGCAAAGACTCCTACTCTCCAACGCCAGATGGATCGCACACAAAATGGATATATATCATATATATCCATATATATGCTACAAATACACACGGGATTCCTGCATGATGATTATTACCGAAGCATGACACTCATCCCAGAGGACAGCTAGCTAGCAGCTAACAGGGTAGGTGAATGTTGAAAAGCATCTTGTTGTCATGTAAGGGCCCTGTTCATGTTACACAGACATTTTAATTGCATTTTGTGTCTGTTAAGATACACAAAGGCACTATTTAGCTTATGCCCCCATAACTGCCGTTTTAGCTAAGTGGGAGCTGTGGGCATTAGCTGCAGCAGCTCCATGTTGCTAAGACCAGTTCAGCTGTGTGTTTTTTTTTCTATAGACAGGTCTCGCATAGCTAGTTATTACCGTAACAATTGGCTGGAGTTCTCCTTTAAGAGGAGCGATATAGCTACTGTAGTTAGTAAACAGCCAATACAATGCTCCATTTCACTCACAAAGTCATAAATACCCTCCTAACCTTTCAGGGAAACGTGCTGGGGGAGACACCTTATGTGATGTATTAATCATTACCTAGGAGGTTCCACCCCTTTCCACTTAACCTTGCTGACATTACATGATACGACACAGGTTGTAATTAGCTAATTATAACTGTGGGCCAGGTGCCATAGGTTGCAGTACATACCTCAGTGCCCTTCTTCAGAACATACAGTAGGAGTAAAGTACTCAGAGAGAGACAGTCCATGGATGATCAGTAACCGCTTCCACAGAGGAGACTGAATGAGAAGGAATACTCAACGGCTATATTGACAATTTCTGAGTCCAGTGAAATTAACAAGAAGCCGCTATGAAGCTGAAGTTGCCAAACCCAGGACTGGATAACCGGATCCCTTCTCATGAGGACCTGGAGAGGATGGAGAGGGAGGAGGCAGGAGACAGGCCCAAATGGGACAACAAAGCCCAGTATCTGCTCACCTGTGTGGGCTTCTGTGTGGGACTTGGCAACGTCTGGAGGTTCCCTTACCTGTGTCAAAGCCATGGAGGAGGTAGGCTGGGATGAGACTGGGTGTTCTATGTTTGAGATGGCAGAAAATTAGAAGTGTGTATGAATTATTAAAAGGATTCAAATTTGTCTTTACCTGTTATTAGTAACTTGGGTTGGCTTTTCCAAAACTCAATCGGTCTACTTTAGACATAAAATTAAACCAAGTACGTATATATCCAAAATGATAGTGGATTTTAACACATTAACGGACACATTTGAAAGGATTTATTCATTAAATAAATAAGCTTTTTTCACAAAAATGTTGGAACTCTCATTTGTGTTTAAAAGTGCTTTTAGATGTTTACAGATTCAGTAAGTGTAGCACTACACCCAGTCAGACTGAATTTTGCTCACAGCCCTATTCGCACAGAACTATTACCAGGGGATCTCGTGTGATTTAGAAATGTCTCCCCTACCCCTGTGTTTCGTAAGACATAGATAGTCGTTCAGGATTCAATTCATACGAGACTTAATATCACACAACCTCTGTGTTTGGCAAAATAGGCAGTGGAATTTTAACGTGACAAATAACAGCCATGGCAGATTTGTACGGGATTAAGATGTTGACTTCCGAAATTATTACAAATTAAAAAAGGTCCCCAGGTAGGCTATAATACCAGTCCTGTGTGAATAGGGCAGATTAAAAATAATAGAAATGCCTGTTTTTCTTAGACAGATCTTAAAGGTCAAAAATCAATCAATGAATCCTTAGAAAATATTACGAACTTAAATGTGTTTATTAAGATCAACTGGCAATTTTGTACATATTGAAACTGCTGGAACTTTTCCTTTACTTTCTAAACTTTAACGTTATGTAAAAATGAATGTGTGAGTCTTATTCATGGTTTATAGAGTACTGCAGGTAATAAAACGTGTACCATGTTTTTTTCCAGTTTATGGGTGTCTTTATGGGTGCAGTTTTGAGAATAAGGTCGACTGCTGAATATTTCCATACCATCTTTAAAGCGACACATTGTTAACTCCTTATGCCAATGTGAATGTTGTACTTCTAGGAGCGTTTATGATCCCATTCCTTATCCTGCTGGTCCTGGAGGGAATCCCACTGCTGCACCTGGAGTTTGCCATCGGTCAGCGTCTGAGGAAGGGCAGTGTGGGAGTGTGGAGATCAATCAATCCATGCCTGACTGGAGTCGGTGGGTAAAAAAAAATTGAAGGCATGCACATTAGGTTTGTGTTGCCTGGAGGATGACAGAAATGTCGGTCTGGGGGCGGCCTCTAGCTCACCCAGTAAAAGAGCGTTTGGCCTTGGCTGAGTCCTGCAGCGGTACGGGTTGGAGTCCGACCTGCTGCCCCGAATTCCTGCGTGTCGTCCCCCATCTCTCTCCCCCTTTCATGTCTATCCACTGTCCAATAAAGGGAAAAGCACAAAAAAAATAATATTGGGCTGTAGGGCTCTCAAGTATCACGCATTGAGCGTGACAGTCACTCATTTTGGTCTTTTGTCACGCACTCCCGCCACACATTGTATTTCTCACCCAGAAAAACTATTTATAATATATTAAATATGCCGCAGCGCCCCGCTCTCACTATGGAACCGGCAGGAATCAAGCGAGTCTCCCCTGGAGATCTTAGTCGAGCCTGCCACTTATCAGCCAATCAAAAAAAGAAAGAAAGGGGCTACACCAGCGGCGTCAGCTGATTTTGCCGAGGCTTCAGCTCGAATGTTCCGAGTGTAGCCCTGAATGTAGCCTATTTTGAAAAGTTGACTGACCAATATGACACGTTACTTAGTGTCCACTCTCACTGTAAAAAGTTGCGCAGCTTCAGGTTTATCGAAGCGCTCTGCTGTGGAGATGCTGCGGCAGATGTAGAGCTCCGTTAATTCTGCCGTATAGTTTCTGTTCTCCACCTCCGACGAAGAGCAGCGTTCAGCCACTTCACTAAACGTAGTCTCATTCAGAGACCAGAGACCCACACGGGGTCTATTGTGCAGGTGGATTATTTTCTGAAATATTGTGACTGTATTCTTGTAATATCCTATTATCACTTTATTTTTCACCAAGTATCACGACTCCTCCAAATCTCAGAGAGCATGGGATGAGTTATATTTTGAATGTGCAAAAGTTTTGGACATGAGCAGAAATCTTGCTCAAACACATCTGAAATATTAAGGGGTTTATTAATCCATTAAAATGAATAATGTATAATTGAGGTGAATAATTGTCATATGCACATTTAAGGAGGTTACTTCCCCAACAAAAGATGCAAAAGAGAAGGTAAGAGTAAATTATACCTAAGCTACATGTGTGCTGACATGAGGTTCACTTTTGTAGTTTTATTAGATGGATTTCCATGAACTTTAGTATGGACGCACATGTACTCAGCAGGATAAACTGTGATCACTTTGGTGATCAGTCTTCATCTAGTGCCATCATCAGATCGAAAGATCACCAAATACCTTGACAACCAGTGCCCCCCCAATCAGCCTCAGCTGTACTATGTGCTAACTAGCAAATTTTAGCATGCTAACACGTTAAACTAAGATGGTTGAACATGGTAAACATTATTACTGCTTAACATCAGCATGTAAGCATTGCCATTGTCAGCATGTTAGCATGCCATTGTTAGCATTTAGCTCCAAGTTACAGCTGTACAGCCTCACAGAGCCCTTAGCATGGCTATAGACTCTTAAAAAAAGCACTACCACCAGACTAATTGTTTCATTTTGTTACAGGCATCGCGTCTATGCTTGTCTCATTTTTTGTGGGTGTGTACTACAACACCATCATGGCCTGGATCATGTGGTATCTCTACAACTCTTTTCAAGATCCTCTGCCTTGGAGCCAATGTCCCCTCAATGCTAACAGGACAGGTACAGTATGCCTACATACATGAAATCAGTCGCAAAGAATCCAAAAAAAAAAAACACATCGGCTGTAAAGTCTGCGGTAACATTTATTTTGAATGTTAGTAAAGTTGCCCTTTGCCATCTGCTAATCTGCACTTTGCAGGTTTGGTGGAGGAGTGTGCTCGGAGCAGCACTGTCGACTACTTTTGGTACAGAGAAACTTTGAACACTTCAACAGCTATCGACGAGTCTGGAGGTCTACAGTGGTGGATGGTGCTAGCCCTGCTGTCTGCCTGGACTGTGCTCTATGTCTGCTGCATCCGGGGCATCGAGACCACTGGAAAGGTCTGAAAGTCACACTACATCGAAATAATCTGATGCAAGAGTGATGCCTGCTTGCGAGCATATATGGTCATTCTAATATACAGATATGTCTTTGGATCATGTTGTAATTTTTTCCTTTGGTCAGGCTGTGTACATCACGTCCACTCTGCCATACTTGGTCCTCACAATCTTCCTTATCAGGGGACTGACTCTGAAAGGATCGGTAGAGGGAATCAAGTTCCTCTTCATACCAGATGTAAGCACTGTTGTAACACACCAACCAACACTTGTCAGTATAGTTAATACAATTTTGGAAAATGCTCTCATTTTCTTGCCGAGTGTTTGATAAGAAGATACAACTCTATCTGTCTGCTAAATATAAGACTACAACCAGCAGTTTAGCTGTAGCCTACTATCGGCCACAGATGATTTAATTTATTACATGCATACATGTTAATAATTAACAATGGCCAGGACAGTAGAAGTGTTTACTGTCAGCTCTAAACAACAGAAAATATCACAATAGGAAACAATTAGCATAGGAATCCTGGCTTAATTCCATTGTTAATATGAGCTTCTTTCGATTCTCTTTAAGGTAGAAGAATTAATGAATCCAGCGACCTGGTTGGACGCAGGTGCTCAAGTTTTCTTCTCCTTCTCTGTGGCCTTTGGAGGGCTCATCTCATTCTCCAGTTACAACTCTATTCAGTGAGTAACTGCCTAAACTGCACAGTAACACAATGAGCCTTCTTTTGAACATTTCTCCTCACATGATCATCGTTGTCTGTTAGCAACAACTGTGAGCAGGATGCCGTTCTCATCTCCATCATCAATGGCTGCACCTCAGTGTACTCTGCCACGGTTATCTACTCCATCATCGGCTTCAGGGCCACGCAAAAATATGACGACTGCACAGCAGAGTGAGTTTCAAATTGCACAAAAAAGGCTTTAAAAGGCAATTAGGATTCACTTATCAAGACTGAACTCATCTCGCTGTGCTTTCGTTTTAGCAACATCTTGAAGCTGTTAAATGCCTACAACTATCCTGAAAACAGCATCACAGAAAGCAACTATAATGAGGTTCTGATCCACCTCAACAAGACAACTCCAGATATCATTCAAGGATTACAATTACAGACCTGTGACATGCAGGCTTTCCTCAGTCAGGTCAGTATTGTTGGACAATTTGAAACAGAATTTAGCTGTTTTCAATCTAACTGAAATGATTTAGCAGAGGGCCTATGGTTGAAATATCTGGTGTACTACTTCAGGGCGTGGAGGGAACAGGACTAGCCTTCATCGTGTTCACAGAGGCCATCATCAAAATGCCTATTTCTCCTATGTGGGCTGTCCTCTTCTTCGTCATGCTCTTCTGCCTCGGCCTCTCGACTATGTTCGGGAGCATAGAGGGAGTGGTGGTTCCTTTGCAGGACCTCAAATTGCTGCCTCAAACTTGGCCCAAAGAAGTTTTCTGTGGTAATTTCCTGAAGTTCCTATTAAATATGAAATGTCAGGATAAAAACATTTGATGTAACCATTTTTTTTTGTATTGTTTTTTTTTTCAGGTCTGACTTGCATAATCTCTTTCACTCTTGGGCTGATCTTTACCCTACGCTCTGGAAACTACTGGCTAGGTCTTTTTGACAGCTTTGCTGGCTCTATCCCCCTTCTGGTCATCGGATTTTGTGAAATGATCGCTGTTGTATACGTCTATGGCATAGACAGGTAAGTCTATCCAAGAAAGGACTATTGGTACAGAGTGCCCAAGGTAGTGGCTTTCTAGCCACGCTACTGGCTCTGTGTTTAGTGCTAATTAGCAAATGTTAACACACTAACATCATAACCTGACATGGTAAACATTATACCTGCTAAACATCAAGATTGTCAATACCCAATCCATACCGGAAACACGATTTGTTCAGGTCACGCACATCCAGTGAACAATTTGGGTTTCTGATTCGAATTGTGTGGTGACAAGGATGTTAAGGTTTCAAATATGCAAATTAATCTGCACTATTGCACTTTGTTACACACACATATACATATATATATACATATACATATATATATATATATATATATATATATATATATATATATATATATATATATATATATATATATATATTCCTTCCATTTCCAGTCTTTATGTAATGTTTTACTCAAGGTTACTAAAGTGAACACTAAACCGAGTGGATTTTTATTTCCTTTAAAGCCCAGTAATGCAAGCCACACAGGCTGCTTTATTTACTGTATCTAATACAAGTATGAGGCCGTCTTTTATGGTTGCTTTCATACACACTCAGCTGACATTATGTCTCCCTCTTATTGCTTCCAAACAGGTTTAACAAGGACATTGAGTTTATGATCGGCCACAAGCCCAATATATTCTGGCAGGTGACGTGGAGGTTTGTCAGTCCACTCATTATGGTCGTCATCTTGGTTTTCTACTTTGTAACCCAAATCACCAAGAGTCTCACTTATTTGGTGTGGGACGAGGAGGCGGTAAGTGTGCAAGCTTAAAGACCTTTATAGATGTATTATCGATGGTGGTAGGAATCTACCTTTTTCACTTCAGACCTCTTGTGTGTCGCACCTTGCTGTACAATTTAACATTTTTCTTGACTCTGGCCGTAGGCGAGCTTCCCCACCCTGGAAGCACGTCCGTTTCCTCCCTGGATCTACGTCATCATCTTCATCCTGGCTGGGGTTCCCACTTTAGCCATCCCAGTGGTCGCCCTCTACAAATTCATCCAGAGGAAATGCTGCAAGCAGAAAGACTACAGTGACGACACAGTGGACACTATCTCTGCCAAAATACAAATGAATGACCAAATGAAGTTTTAGATAGATTTTACTTACAGTACGGTATATTTAAGAACATAATATTTAATAATAAAATATGGACATAAAACAGAAATATGGACTTGTTATATTGTTGTTTGTATATTATGCTTACGCCTTTTTTTCTTCCTCATGCCTTGTACAATGACAGAAGATTAGCGACTACTGACTTTTATCTGTGAAAAGCATTTTCTGTAAAATAATGTCATTTTGGAGAAGAGAGTAATTGTTGTTTGCTTTGCTTGCTGTACTACCGTGATATGAGTTTCTTGCTGTGCCATGTTTGACGTGTGTGTGTGTGTGTGTGTGTGTTGTTAGGGTTGTCAACCGTCCCGTATACGTATTCGTCCTGTTTAAAAACAAAAGCAGTGACCCTTACTGAATCAATACCGGGACGAGATTTGTCCCGTATTTTCGTGCACACCCTCCTCTAATGCTTACACATGCTCGAAATGACATGAGAAATAATAAAACCAAAAGAGTTTCACAAGACATAGTGGAGAAGTATTAAATCAGTATTCACGGAAGAGACTGACAGGTCTGTCACTCAATGTCATCGTTGCCCTGGTTACAGAGATTCAGACGTGCCTCGTTTGTTTTTTAAAGTCTGCCCGTAAAAAGAAAGAGGATTGTAGCGAAGCTAACTGGCTGTTGGCTGTAACTCTACATATTTAGCACAAATATATGAGAGTGGTATCAAACTTGTTTCCAAAAAATGTGTTACTATTCTTTTACAGTAGTATTGTAAGTTGACAAAAGTGCATGTGTCTAAGTAAACAAAAAATAATGTTTATTTTTAATATTTTGTAAATAACAGTACAAGCCTAATTCTTGTTAAGACATTGTAAGCATGTCTTTTTGAATAAATGCATGGCCCTTTTAGACCATTCTGTGTTATTTGAGATATTTGGCATATTGTGTGGCCTACACAATTGTAAAGTTTTTTTATGTGTGGGTATATTACAGCACTGCACTTAACACTGCCATAAATGGTCAGTTTATGATCTGTTAAAAATCCTCTCTCCAGTTCAGATTTAAGAGCAAAATTAAGCGGTTACTATTTGAAGAAATGTATGCTATGAAAATAAATCATGCAGAATATCATGAGGTCACAAGGGCTTTTCAGGATTTTGCCTGGCAACAGTTGCAAAGAGGCACACATTTGAATTTGGTAAAAGAACCAATACAATCTCTGGTGTAATAATGTCTTGTCTTAACCCTGACAATGATTTTTGAATAAAAAATACTTGAATAACACGTTACCAAAGCAATGAGTATGATCCTTTCTCACATGTTAAGACAAAGGAGGCCACCCACCATGTGATCAAGCTTAATAATTACTTTGTTGTATTGTCTACTTTTTGCAGACTGACAGACTTGACACATGCATATTATTTGAATGACTGACTAGTACAAACTGCACAGCAGACACAAGTACAAAGTATGCGTACCTTGGCTAATCTATGACCAACAATAGATAATAAAAAAGTAAAAGATCATAAACTTGTTTCAACATTGCTGAGTCCCCCGTATTCGGATAACACATTTCTACCATGTTCCTCACTCCTCAACCGTAGTGGACAATACTTCTCTGCTTCAGTACACGTGGGCACCATGCGACTGGTACTTCCTAACCCAGGGCTGGACCTCCGGATCCCTAACTATGAGGACCTGGACAGGATGGAGACAGAGGAGGCCGATGACAGGCCCAAGTGGGACAACAAAGCCCAGTACATCTTAACCTGTGTGGGCTTCTGCATTGGGCTCGGTAACGTGTGGCGATTCCCTTACTTGTGTCAAAGTCATGGAGGAGGTAAGACAAAAAGGTGTAGAATAAGTGCTGGACAAATTAAAGTGTGAGGTACCCAGGAGTGCATTTATAAGGATCTTGTGTGAGTTTATGGCATTCTGTGGTGTATCTGATCTAAAATAAATAAACTAACTTAACCATTTCCTTTTTTTAATAAGGTCACTGGTCCCTACCTAAGGCCAAGTTAAATACACCACTAATTTATGGCTACTGTACAAGATAGCATCATGACATGTGCATGAAGTTGTATTAATGATTCTCAAGAGTAAGACCCAAAGACTCTTTTTCTGTGATTTGTTAACTAGAGGGTTCAAGGCCATCCAGTTAAAACCACTGTCCATAGTCCATGTCATGGACCATATATGGATCCAAAGAACATCAATGTTACACATTAGTATGCTGTAGCCTAAAATTGCATGTTTTTTGCCACAACCACAAAGGAAACCTGTGCTGTCTTAAAGAGACAGTGCAACACAGAAAACCACCTCTGATACAGAAACTGACGATAACATTAATAACATCAACACTCGCTTTGTAACCAAGAACATGAGAAGACCTCCCTCCCTCCCTCATGGCACTTGCAGGATTCATAGATATTTGTATCTCAGAGAGAGAAAAAAAAAGGAGTGTGCCATTTTCACATTTCAATGATGTCCTGAATGTCATGTTGACATTTTTCATGCATAGAATTTAAAAATTCCCAACCTACCAACCGCTTATCACATACATTTCTCAGGTGCCTTTTTGATTCCCTACCTGATCCTGCTGGTGCTGGAAGGAATGCCTCTCCTGCTGCTGGAGTTTGCCATCGGCCAGCGTCTCAGGAAAGGCAGCGTGGGAGTTTGGAGGGCCATCAGCCCTTATCTGACTGGTGTTGGTATGTAAAATAGGCTCTGAAAAAGAAAGACCCCTTGGCACCGCATTCACACATTAACGGGGATTTGTATCCGGTGAGTGTGATAGGTACAATATACAGTGTTGTCCTAAAAAACAATTAGTAGACTAATACAAAAGTAATCCCTCTCAATCATCACTTGTGACCCACTAGAAGTGTGTGGCGTTGTTTGTACCCCCCTGTATTTTCTGTAATTTGAGCGTTGTGTTTGCAAAGAGTAAGTGATACTCAATACATATTACACATTTAATGATGCTGTCCCTCAGGTGTAGCCTCGATGCTGGTGTCCTTATTGATTGGACTGTACTACAACACCTTAATAGCCTGGATCTTGTGGTATCTCTTCAATTCCTTTCAAGACCCGCTGCCTTGGGCCCAGTGTCCTCTCAATGACAATAGGACAGGTAGGTAGGTTGACTATACACACGTTTTCCGCTCACATGCATACCAAAGCACCCAAATTGTATCGTTTATGTGTATTTGTTGCTCTTCAGGATTTGTACCAGAGTGTCAACGGAGCTCCACTGTAGATTACTATTTTTACAGAGTGACTCTGAATAGTTCGGCCTCTATAGCGGACTCTGGAGGAATCCAATGGCCCATCGTACTCTGCCTGCTAACTGCCTGGACAGTCATTGCAATCTGCTGCATAAGAGGCATCGGCAGTTCAGGCAAGGTTTGTTGAGCTTTCAGTAAATTGACCGTTAGCTAAGCCCCGCCTCCTGTAGTTACTCTTGCTATGCCTGTCTGTTGACGTTGAACGGTGGCATGTGGCTACAAGTCACTCATCAGAATAGGGAAATCAACTCACCAGTCTTCTGCTGATTCTGCTAACCTGGCCGGTCAAGGTTTTCAAATATAGACACACCAGAGTTAACACGTTAACAGCTACAATAATGACCAAATGGACAAGCAAGGCCATCTCTGTGTCCATATCGACATCAGAGGCACTCCGAGGCAAGTGTGGAAGAATTAAACACTGACTGCAATTCATGGATCTTCTTTGCTGGATCCTGGAAAGCCAGACGGCGCTGTCAACACGGTCTCTTTAATCCCCCCTCTCAAAAAAAAACGTTTAAAAAGTCTGCTCTGGTTGTTTCCGGATCTTTTGGATCTGCGCTCTAAGCATGTGCATGTGTCACTGTCATTGCAGCCGGGGAATGACTGTAACAGCACTGTAGCAACACTTTCTCCCTATATATAGTATACTGTGACATCACAACTGTACGGAAGTCCTGACAGCTTGTTTAAAGGCACCGTTTCTGAATAAGGGCTGTGTGCATTTCTCCATGGATTGAGCATTTTGATACTTTCACCATACTTATATAGCACCTCAAACTGCTTTATAACCAATAAAGACATGGAAATCTTACTTTTTACAATATGGGACCTTTAACTTGGAGGAAAATCCAAAGCTTGACAGATGGGCCTCTGTGCCTAGTTATGGTTGCTAAGTGATTGCGCAATTTTTGGGGAGGGGTTTAGCAAATAGTCACTTATGATACATTTTTGACAAAATGTCAATCTAATGTCCATTATTAATGATTTTATTTTTTCTGGTCATGACCTCAGGCAGTGTATGTCACAGCCATCCTGCCTTACATAGTGCTGGCCATCTTCCTGATCCGAGGACTGACTCTTAAAGGTGCCCTGAGCGGAATAAAGTTCCTCTTCACGCCAGAAGTA
Source organism: Gymnocephalus cernua (assembly GCA_023631565.1). Taxonomy (NCBI): domain Eukaryota; kingdom Metazoa; phylum Chordata; class Actinopteri; order Perciformes; family Percidae; genus Gymnocephalus; species Gymnocephalus cernua. Next base: position 21,842,733 of record CM042438.1, read on the forward strand.
TGTTTCAAATGTTGATAAGAAAAAGGTTGTATCTCATATCTCATAGCTCAAAGCCAAGTCCCCATCTATGCCTTACTTTTGCAGGTGGACGAGTTGATGAACCCAACAACTTGGCTGGATGCAGGTGCTCAGGTCTTTTATGCCTTTGGTGTGGGGTGGGGAGGCCTCATCTCTTTCTCAAGTTACAACCCTGTTCAGTAAGAGACATTAGTCAGGTTTACATCCAAATGTATCGCACATTTTAACCAAATCTCTGGAAAGTTGGCAAAAGAAAAAGAGCATGAATGCTTCTTTCCATCCACTACCGTTATGTGAGTTGGTCACTTAGATAAGCAGGAAGTGAAGCCAATTCTTCAGTCAGAAAACCATTATACCACTATATTTAAAAATATGCATAAAAACCGGTAATTGGAAACGCACCAATTAAGATTCATACCAATTATTAATTTGCAGTTCAAGTTTTTTTATTAAAAAAAAGAAAGTAGCCATTCTCAGACTCAAGGTCAACGTGTTGTTTTTGCTTCTTTTTTTTCCCCAAGCAATAACTGCATGCAAGATGCTGTGATCCTGTCGGTCGTAACTGGCCTCACCTCAATCTATGCTGCCACAGTCACCTACACCATCATCGGCTTCAGGGCCACAGAGAAATACGACAGCTGTATCAGTGAGTGAGTAGTCACAGTACATGTGTTTTAATGTTTTGGAATAGAGTAGCCCTAAAAGTAACTGAAACACACATGAGGATACATGGTCTTATATACAGTTTGATTATAATCACATCCATTATCGAGTCACACCCTCAGTTACGGAGTCACACAGAGTTACAGTACTCATTGCTGTTATCATTCCTCCTGGAAGGTATTCAGTAGGTTTGGTATACCATCGTTTTAGCCATGCTAGCAAGGTGGCTCTAGCTACACTTAGGAATGCATTTTTCCATGGAATAAGGTCTGCAGTTGTTGTTCCCCATCTTTTACATTGGAGTCGCACTAGGAAGGGGACACTTTATAGTGAGTATGGACAGGAGGAATGATTCCAGCAACAAGCTGTCTCTTATAGTGTATGTATGAGCATGTGAGTGTTGTATTAAGATAGACTTAAAACAAATCGAAATTCATGTTTTCATTATTACTAATAATGATGAGTTACTAATCTGTGACATATTTTCTCCCTAGTAACATCATGACATTATTAAATGCATTTGACCTTCCTGAAGACAGCATCTCTACAAGCAACTACGACGCAGCCTTTAGTCATCTCAACAGCTCCTCTCCTCATATTATTCTCGGACTGGACATCAAAATCTGTGACCTGCAGACACTTCTCAGTGAGGTGACTGTATTGATTAACATCTGTCAGATTCCATGTTGTTATTGTATTTTCCTCCTAACTGCATTACGACTAATGTGTGTTTGTACAGGGAGTGGAGGGAACAGGTCTGGCCTTCATCGTGTTCACAGAAGCCATCACCCAGATGCCTGCTTCTCCAGCGTGGTCTGTCCTCTTTTTCATCATGCTTCTCTGCTTGGGTATCTCAACCCTGTTTGGCAACATTGAAGGAGTGGTGGTCCCACTGAAAGACCTGAATGTATTTCCTAAAAGATGGCCCAATGAAGCACGGACTGGTAACGTGGGTTTAAAATCCAATTCAATCAGTTCCTCAGTTTTTCCATTCCCAATGAAACATCTTTGGCGTTTGTCTTAGCTTTATATTTTGACAAAGGCTCTCTTGTTTTTGTGGACGTGCGTTTCAGGAGTAACATGTGCTGTCGCCTTCATCATCTCCCTCCTGTTTGCGCAGCGTTCAGGGATTTATTGGGTAACTCTCTTCGACAACTTTGCTGGATCTGTTCCACTTCTGACCATTGGTTTCTTTGAGATGATAGCTGTTGTATACATCTACGGCATAGACAGGTTAGTGCATATTTAAACTATTTTAGCAACACAATGTCCGTCTGGGTTTGCTTTATTCATCTTGATACTTGCTATAGAATAAGCATCCAGCATTAGCATCATCATGCTGTGACAGTTACTGAGCTTTATTATTTAAAGCTTTATGGAGACGGCTGATCTATTTATGTATTTATGTGTGGCAGGTTCAATGAGGACTTGGAGTTCATGGTCGGACATAAGCCCTCCATCTTCTGGCAGGTTACATGGAGGTTCATCAGTCCTCTAATCGTTCTGGTTATTTTAGTTTTCTACCTGGTGACACAAGTCCAAGAAGAGCTCACCTACTTAGTCTGGGATCCCAACTCTGTAAGCACACACGGGCTTTGATCAGCTAATATGTCATCCTAAACATCCCTTCTTTATGTTGCCTTTATCTCTAATGTTCACTCATTGCAAAATACACAAATTATATGGCAGGCTAAACATTCTTAGGTAAATGTTGTTTCTCTGTGTTTAAGCCAACACATTCTCACCGTGCGTTCACGGGCATCGGAAAAAACATTTTCCCCAATGAAAATGTCATCATTCACGTCACTTCATGTGGGAATCAGAGGTGGGAAACGGGGGGCTAGATTTTGCTAGCAGAGTTCCCCAGTTGGTGACGCATTGTTGACAACTGACATACAGAAACATGGCCGACGATCGTTCAAATGTGTTGAAGGGTGAGAAACTTATCCTAAATATAGAAAACTCACGCATGCATGTAATATATTTTGCCAACGTCCACAATGTGCTATCGATTTAGGTTGCAGTCGTCTATTGGTTTCAACAGAGTAACTTAAATTAGCTATAAAAGTTTGATGTCGGCTGCTTTGGTTCACTGAAAATACTTCAATGACGATAAACTGTTTATTGTGGACAAACGCCTCTGCCAAGAAACATACACAGACGTAACATGTTTCAAATTATTCATAAAAATATGAAAAAAACAACACCTTATCCTTGTCCTTTCCCATTCGTTGTCCTGCAGATTAACACAAACACCTGTCCATGTGCTGTTCGTATGCTCGTATAAGAAAACAGCAGCAAATCTGTTATTGTGGCCTCCATGTTTTCACACACCTGATGCTCTAGGCTACGCCCAACAGTTTGTGGCAGTCATGCAACAAGTTATTATGCCAAACACCAATATAACAGAAGAAGAACATGCATCCCGAGAAGCACATGAATGCTGGCAGTCGGAAAAACAACGTAATCACCGGGGCGGTCCCTGATATTCCCAGGTGGCATGAACGGGACCATCGCGTAAAATATGGACGCTTGGTCAGGTGCCTTGGGCATTGTTATTGACGCTAAAAGTCTCCTTTAGCGTCAGATCTAAACGCGCTTTATCTAAACGCGCTGGGACAGGACTATTGTCTACTTTTGACGTAGTTGGGTTTAGGGAAAGATCGTAGGTGGACTTATAAAAGGTGTGTTTACGTGACACGAGGGACAAGAACGGGACAGTTAAGTTTAGGAAAAACGGAACGCGACAGTTGGGTTTAGGAAAAGAGGAACGCGACAGTTAGGTTTAGGAAACAAAGAACGTTTCTGTGAGACGCGGGACACAAACCTCTGTCTCCGGGGTGAAAGTCCTGTGTTGTTTGACCCATCCTCCACCCCAAACACCCTCCCCACACGGAATTTTGGGCTTTAATACTACTCGCTACCGTTGTCGCTCTTAATACTACATCATCTTAAAGCGCCACGGAGCTGCTGCTCTGCCCGGTGCGTTCCATACACACGTTGAGGGGTGCTTGCTTATTGCGTCGTATCTGACGCTGAGAGACACTGACCAACCGTCCGTATTATACAAGTTGGGAGTGAGAACGGGTTGGTTTAAGCATACAACTTGTTGTTGTTAGTAGATAGATAGCCATACATCAGCAAAGTTTAACCATACCAAATGCACTAATATTTGAATATTATTATAATAATAATAATATATTATTATTAAAATAATATTTTTTGTGGTTTACAGGAGGAGTTCCCATCTCTGGCATCAGTACCGTACCCTTCGTGGATCTACGTGATCATCTTTCTTCTGGCAGGAGTCCCCAGTCTGGCGGTGCCTGTGTATGCATTATGTAGGCTGGTCTTTGTTTACTGTAAGAAAAAATAGAATCAAAAATTTCCCGAACTGTTTAAAAGTCATACGTTTTCAGAATACAACTAAATGCAAGAGTCTTAAAGCACGATACTGATGTTTTATTGATGCACTTTAGTAAATTACTCAAACTTCTGCTCATGTTTTGTGCAAATGTATTTCTGCTGTATCAATAGACTGTACTTACTCATTGCACTAATTAGCCTGCTAATGTGCTTTCTTGTTGTATTGGACTTTTCTATATTCAGAGACAAACAGCATACAGTTTTCCATCCATCCAGGTTTAATACCTGTTTATGAGGTGGCCCTGCGAGCTCAAAACACTGCAACTCAAGAAAACACATGCAAACAGACAAAATATAAGCAAATTCAGAAAACATCTTCACCAATTTGACAACACATAAGCAACAAAATACAGAAACGTGCTGCAAGTAGCACAGACAACAACAGAAACTTTTGAGGGACTTAGAAATATACTGTAAGCATTATTAAAATAACTGAGTACCTGTTTATTAATCATATAACATACAGCTATATTGTTACTGGGCACTGGGACACATATTGTGTGACAAAAATATGACATACTTAGCAGTGGTTCCTAACAGTGGGTTTGGGCCCCCCCTCATGAAGCACCAAAGATCACACGTGGCGAGGCTTTGTCTGCTCTGAGGTTGTCAAATTTACGTTTGCACATATTAACCTAAATCATGATATCGCACTTACTGGATAATTTATACAAAAGTCTATGTATAAAATCATTTTAAAAGGATACATTGTTTGTCCTCACTCACTCAAAAAAGGTAGACTACCTAGAAGGCCAAACACCACTATGACCAGCGCTCTCAGATTCCTTTTTTAGGTCAACTAGCTAGCTCATCTTTGTTTTCCTATAGTCACTTTTTAATGAATGATACATGTCTGGAAAATGTAAAAGTGCCAATGACTCATCAGTATCTTAAAAGAAAGGACAGGACAGGTGTCGGCCAGAATGAGTCATTTGTGACGAGAAGCTAGCTAACGACAGCACAAAAGCCAAGCTAAAATAAAAGACACCCCACGGGGCACTGGTTTAATATTTGATCAAATTTAATGACTGTAGTAATGTAATGTAGGTGGTATAAAAATTGAAATGCAGTGTGCACAGGCTAATCTGTGGATTGCATCAGATAAAGTAAAAGATCGTAAACTTGTTTCAACAATGCAGAGTGCATACACTGAGCCCTCACTTTGACTTCCGAGAACGATAGTGTAACATCTCAGCTTCAGTGAGGTCGCTATGAGACTGGTTCTTCCTAACCCAGGACTGGATGACAGAATCCCTTCCTATGAGGATCTGGACAGGATGGAGAAGGAGGCCAAAGTGGGACAACAAAGCCCAGTACATCCTAACCTGTGTGGGCTTCTGCATTGGGATTGGCAATGTTTGGCGATTCCCATATTTGTGTCAAAGTCATGGAGGAGGTAAGCTCAAACGAAATTGGGAAAGGGATCTTATGATTAAGCTGTCTGGACTGTCAATTCTTGATTATTTATTTATAATTATATTCATCCTTCAAGTATGATTTCCTGGAGGAACTTATGCTAGTACTGATATGTAAGATTGCTTTGATGGCTTTGTGGAGTAACCATAGATTGTATAAAATATGGACGTAGTCTCTGTGACGTCACCCATAGAAGCCAAAATGAAGCTCAAAGTGGGCAGGGTGGCTCCAGCTGTCGCCATCTTGGCAGTGCAGCAGGCTAATAAAACAATGGGCAAAGAGGTGGAGCATGGATGGAGCTGATGCGGGCTGAATGTGGCCTAGTCTATGCTTGCCTCCGGTGATGGCAGCCCACCTGTCACTCAAAGCAGAACCTCTTAATTATGCAAAACCTAAAGCCTTAATATAATTGAAAGTTATTATAAGTACGGGCATATAAGTGTGAGTTATGGGGGGAGTAACTGCAGCTTTTGGCACTTCCGCATTATCATCATTTTTCAGCACCAGAGATTGCCACTTGGGAGTAAATGATCATACATTTCTCAGGTGCCTTTTTGATTCCCTACCTGATCCTCCTGGTGCTGGAAGGAATGCCTCTCCTGCTGCTGGAGTTTGTCATCGGCCAGCGTCTCAGGAAAGGCAGCGTGGGAGTGTGGAGGGCCATCAGCCCTTATCTGACTGGTGTTGGTATGTAAAATAGGCTCTGAAAAGATTTGTCCAAGGCAAAAAATAAACAACAACCTTAAAACCTTAGCTGTTTTTTTGCTAGACTGCTTGTTTTCTTTTTTAAATTGTTATTTTTATAATTGTACATACCTGCCCAGCGACTACAGGTGGAAATTAGCAATTGTTGCAATAACCTGGCCCAAGACATATTCTCTTGTATGACAAGTTTAATGTTTATTTGTACACTGTCCCTGTTTCAAATAAATATATTTCCATTCCACAGCAACACATCAACAACAACAATAAATATCTGGCTCCCTGTAAGTGTAACATCAGTTAATGATTCTGTCGTACTCAGGTGTAGCCTCCATGCTGGTGTCCTTATTGATTGGACTGTACTACAACTCCTTAATAGCCTGGATCTTGTGGTATCTCTTAAATTCCTTTCAAAGTCCACTGCCTTGGACCCAGTGTCCTCTCAATGACAATGGGACAGGTATTTAAATATAAAGAGATTCTTCCTGATCCGAGGACTGACTCTTAAAAGTGCCCTGACTGGAATAATATCCCTCTTCACACCAGACGTATGTTTCTAATCACTAAAGACACATCAAACAAAGACACATCAAAATGTATGCATCACTTTTGCAGGTTGATGAGTTGATGAAACCAACTACTTGGCTGGATGCAGGTGCTCAGGTCCTATATGCCTTTGGTTTGGGGTGGGGAGGTGTCATCTCCTTCTCAAGCTACAACCCTGTTCAGTAAGCCACATCTCTAGAAGCCCTGTTGTGTTTCTAAATTAGAACCAAGCAGCAGTTCTACTCTTATTTAACTCACTATGACGATAATCGCCAGACTCAGACATGGTGTCCTGAATCCTTTGCCTTTTTTTCTGTTTCCCAAGCAACAACTGCATGCAAGATGCTGTGATGCTAAAGGGCATAACTGGCCTCACCTCAATCTATGCTGCCACAGTCACCTACACCGTCATCGGCTTCAGGGCCACAGAGAAATATGACAGCTGTATCAGTGAGTGAGTAGTCAGAGGATGTGGGTTTCAATCTTTTTGGTCACTAAACTTCAAGACACCATCATCATTTATGATTTATGATAACTTTATTGGGTCAAAACATACTATTTGGATGTGTAATGATGACTCCAGTAATCCAGAGTTACTCATCTGTGACATATTTTCTCCCTAGTAACATCATGACATTATTAAATGCATTTGACCTTCCTGAAGACAGCATCTCTACAAGCAACTACGACGCAGCCTTTAGTCATCTCAACAGCTCCTCTCCTCATATTATTCTCGGACTGGACATCAAAATCTGTGACCTGCAGACACTTCTCAGTGAGGTGACTGTTACGATGAATATCTGTCAGATTCCCAAGTTATTGGAATTCTTTACTCTCATCTGCACTGGGACTAATGTGTGTTTGTACAGGGAGTGGAGGGAACAGGTCTGGCCTTCATCGTGTTCATAGAAGCCATTGCCAAGATGCCTGGTTCTCCAGCCTGGTCTGTCCTCTTTTTCATCATGCTTTTCTGCTTGGGTATCTCAAGCCTGTTTGGCAACATTGAAGGAGTGGTGGCCCCACTAAAAGACCTGCATGTTTTCCCTAAAAAATGACCCCAAGAAGCACAGACTGGTGTTATGTTTTGTAGTGTAAATAATCTACACATTGGAAGATGAGATGTATGGTGGCCCTGAGAAGTCAATGCACTGCAAATAGACAAAACACAAGCAAAATAATGAATATCTGTTACATTCAAGCCATTGCCAAATTAGTTGCTACAAAGCTAATTAAGACTATCAGCTTTACAAAACTCTCTCTGTATTTCTCAGTATGGCTAAGTTTAGAACATGTTGTCCTCTGGCGACTTTAGCATGCAGAAACTTGAGTGAAGATAATTACCTCTCCAATTCATTGTGGAACAGGCTAACGTTATGTTAGCTACCTATAACGTTAATAGTTACTTACAGAACTCGTAATAGGGGACAAGCCAGTTAAACTACTGGTAAGTTTGCTGATATGAATAATAAAATGATCTACTTAACAACTAAGTAACTGCTGCCCCTTCTCTCATCACATAAAGGGTCAGTTAGGTTAGCAGCAGATATCTGCAAATACAGTTAGGTCCGGAAATATTTGGACAGTGACACAATTTTCATAATTTTGGCCCTGTGCGCTAACATAATGGATTTGAAATTAAATCATTGAGATGAAATTGTAGTGCTTTATTTTGAGGGTATTTACATCAAAATTTGAGGAAGGGTTTAGGAATTGCAAACATTTTCATACATAGTCCCCTAATTTCGTCAGCGAGCATCTGGTGGCCGGGTTTGCCACGGAGCCCGGCTGGGCATAGCCCGAAAAAGCTACGTGGCACCTATCTCTCCCATGGGCCCACCACCTGTGGGAGGAACCGCTGGGGTCGGGTGCGCTGCCACACGGGTGGCGGTGAAGGTCAGGGGCCTCAACGGACCAGACCCAGGCAGCAGAGGCTGGCTCTGGGGACGTGGAATGTCACCTCTCTGTGGGGGAAGGAGCCGGAACTTGTGCGGGAGGTTGAGCGCTACCAGGTGGATCTGGTGGGGCTTACCTCTACGCACAGTCTCGGTTCTGGAACCATACTCCTGGATAAGGTTAGACTCTTTTTTTCCGGAGTTGCCCAGGGTGTGAGGCACCAGGCGGGTGTGGGGATACTCACAAGCCCTCGGCTGAGCACCGCTCCGTTGGAGTTTACCCCAGTGGACGAGAGGGTCACGCCTGCGGGATGTGGGGGGGAAAACTCTGACTGTTGTTTGTGCATATGCACCAAACAAGAGTTTGGAGTATTCGGCCTTCTTGGAGTCCTGTATGGGGCTCCGGTGGGGGACTCCATTGTTCTACTGGGGGACTTCAATGTGGGCAATGATGGAGACACATGGAGAGGCATGATTGGGAGGAACAGCCTCCCTGATCTAAACCAGAGTGGTTGTCTATTGTTGGACTTCTGTGCTAGTCATGGATTGTCTATAACAAACACCAAGTTCGAACATAGGGATGCTCATAAGTGTACTTGGTACCAGAGCACCATAGGCCGATTTTATAATCGATTCATCTGATCTGAGGCCATATGTTTTGGACACTCGGGTGAGGAGAGGGGCGGAGCTGTCAACTGATCACAATCTGGTGGTGAGTTGGGTCAGGGAGTGGGGGAAGACTCTGGACAGACCTGATAAGCCCAAACGGATAGTGCGGGTAAATTGGGAACGTCTGGAGGAGGCCCCTGTCGGACAGACATTCAACTCACACCTCCAACGGAGCTTTTCGTGCATCGCTGTGGAGGCTGGGGGCATTGAACCTGAGTGGACAATGTTCAAAGTTTCCATTGCTGAAGCTGCAGCGGGGGAGCTGTGGTCTTAGGGTCTTAGGTGCCTCAAGGGGTGGTAACCCACAAACAACGTGGTGGACACCGGTGGTCAGGGAAGCTGTCTGACTGAAGAAGGAGTCTTTCTGGGATAAGTTATCCCAGAGGACTCCGGAGGCAGTTGCACAGTACCGAAGGGCCCAAACGACTGCAGCCTCTGCCGTGAAAGAGGCAAAGCAGTGGGTGAGGGAGAAGTTCAGAGAAGGCATGGAGATGGACTTTCGGTCGGCACCAAGGCGCTTCTGGAAAACCGTTCGCCCCCTCAGAGGGGGAAGTGGGGAACCATCCAAGCTGTGTACAGTAAGGATGGGACGTTGTTGACCTCAACTGAGGAGGTAATACGGCGGTGGAAGGAGCACTTTAAGGAACTCCTAAATCCAGCTGATGCGCTCTCTATGGTAGAGGCAGAGCTGGAAGATGATGGGGGATTGTCGTCAATTTCCCTGGTCACTGAGGTAGTCAAACAACTACAATGGCAAAGCCCCAGGGATTGATGAGATCCGTCCGGAAATGCTGAAAGCTCTGGGTGTGGAGGGGCTGTCTTGGTTGACATGCCTCTTCAACATTGCGTGGAAGTCTAGGACAGTGCCAAAGGAGTGGCAGACCGGGTTGGTGGTTCCCCTCTTCAAAAAGGGGGACCAGAGGGTGTGTGCCAATTACAGGGGTATCACTCTTCTCAGCCTCCCTGGTAAAGTCAACTCCAAGGTGCTGGAAAGGAGGGTTCGGCCGATAGTCGAACCTCAGGTTGAAGAGGAACAATGCGGATTCCGTCCTGGTCGTGGAACAACGGATCAGATCTTCACTCTCGCAAGGATCCTGGAGGGAGCCTGGGAATATGCCCATCCGGTCTACATGTGTTTTGTGGATCTGGAGAAGGCGTAGGACCGGGTCCCCCGGGAGATACTGTGGGAGGTGCTGCGGCAGTATGGGGTGAGGGGGTCCCTTCTCAGGGCCATCCAATCTCTGTAGCAGGAAACCGATGGAGTGCCTTCTCCAGGTAGGGAATGAGTCCTTACCCCAAGTGAAGGAGTTTAAATACCTGGGGGTCTTGTTTGCGAGTGAGGGGACAATGGAGCGGAGATTGGTCGGAGAATCGGCGTAGCGGGGGCGGTATTACATTCAGTGTATCGCACCGTTGTGACGAAAAAAGAGATGAGCCAGAAGGCAAAGCTTTACCGGTCAGTTTTCGTTCCTACCCTCACCTATGGTCATGAAGGCTGGGTCATGACCGCAAGAACAAGATCCAGGGTACAAGCGGCCAAAATGGGTTTCCTCAGGAGGGTGGCTGGCGTCTCCCTTAGAGATAGGGTGAGAAGCTCAGTCATCTGTGAGGAGCTCGGAGTAGAGCCACTGCTCCATCACGTTGAAAGGAGCCAGTTGAGGTGGTTTGGGCATCTGGTAAGGACGTCCAGCTGGGAGGAGGCCTCGGAGAAGACCCAGGACTAGGTGGGATTATATCTCCAACCTGGCCTGGGAACGCCTCGGGATCCCCCAGTCAGAGCTGGTTAATGTGGCTCGGGAAAGAGAAGTTTGGGGTCCCCTGCTGGAGCTGCTCCCCCCGCGACCCGACACCGGATAAGCGGAAGACCATGGATGGATGGATGGATGGAGTTCCCTAATTTCAAGGGACCTAAAGTAATTGGACAATTGAGTCAAAAGCTGTTTCATGAACAGGTATGGGCTATTCCCTCATTATTCCATCATCCATTAGGCGGTAAAAGGTCTGGAGTTGATTTCACGTGTGACATTTTCATTTAGAAGCTGTTGCTGCGAATTCACAACATGCGGTCAAAGGAGCTCTCAATGAAAGTAAAGCAGGCCATCCTTGGGCTGCAGAAAAAGGAAAGATCCATCAGACAGATGGCAGAAACATTAGGAGTGGCCAAATCAACAGTTTGGTACATTCTGAGAAAATAGGAATGCACCGGTGAACTCAGCAATACAAAAAGGCACGGACGTCCACGGAAGACAACAGTGGCTGATGATCGCAGGATCCTATCCATGGTAAAGAAGAACCCCTTCACAACATCTAGTGAAGTGAAGAAGACTCTCCAGGAAGTAAGCGTATCATTATCCAAGTCTACCATAAAGAGAAGACTTCACAAGAGCAAATACAGAGGGTTCGCCACAAGGTGCAAACCATTCATAAGCCTCAAGAATACAACCCCAAATCAGAAAAGTTGGGACAGTATGAAAAACACAAAAAAAAAAAGAAAGTAGTGATTTCTAAATGTACTTTGACTTGTATTTCATTGCAGGCAATGTGAACACAAAATATTTCATGTTTTGTCTGGTCAACTTAATTTCATTTGTAAATATACATCCTTTCCTGTGATTCAGACCTGCAACACATTCCAAAAAAGGTTGGGACATGAGCAATTTAGGGCTAGTAATCAGGTAAATTGGTTAAATAATGATGTGATTTGAAACAGGTGATGTCAACAGGTGATTGTAATTATGATTTGGTACAAAAGCAGCATCCAAGAAAGGTCTAGTCCTTTAGGCGGAAAGATGGGCCGAGGATCGCCAGTTTGCCAACAAATACGTGAGAAAATTATTGAAATGTTTAAAAACAATGTTCCTCAAAGAAAGATAGGAAGACATTTGCGTATTTCACCTTCAACAGTGCATAACATAATTAAAAGATTCAAGGAATGAGGAGGAATTTCAGTGCGTAAAGGACAAGGGCGCAAGCCTAAGCTGAACAACCGTGATCTCTGAATTGTCATTCATCTATAATGGCATCTACTTTGGCAAACCTTTGTCAAGTGCCACAATACGTAGTTACAGCCACAAATGCCAGTTAAAACTGTACTGTGCCAAAAGGAAGCCCTATGTTAACAGTGTCCAGAAGCGCCGTTGACTTCTCTGTGGTTCACAAAGTGGTAAATGCTTTACTGTTCCAACTTTTTTTGAAATGTGTTGCAAGAACCAAAATAGGAATTTTGTTTTTTTGAAGAAAAAAAAACAATAAAAATCATGAGGAACACATTAAATTATGTGCTGTTGTATTGTCTGCAATGAAATACAAGTCAAAGTACATTTAGAAATCACTATTTTCTTTTTTTATTTGTGTTTTCCATACTGTCCCAACTTTTTCTGATTTGGGGTTGTAGAAGAGCCATATTAGAGTTTGCCAGAAGACATCTAAAAAAGCCAGCCCATTTCTGGAACAGCATTCTTTGGACTGATGAAACTAAGATAAACCTGTACCAGAATGATGGGAAGAGAAAAGTATGGAGAAGGCTTGGGACGGCCCATGATTCGAAGCACACCACATCATCTATAAAACATGGTGGAGGCAGTGTAATGGCATGGCTTCCAGTGGCCCTGGGTCACTAGTGTTTATTGATGATATGACAGAAGATGGAAGCAGCCGCATGAATTCTGAAGTCTATAGGAACATTCTGTCTGTTCATATTCAGCCAAATTCCACTAGGTTGATTGGACGGCACTTAACAGTAGAGATGGACAATGACCCAAAACATACTGCAAAAGCAACCCAGACATTTTTCAAGGCAAAGAAGTGGAATATTTTACAATTTTGATGATATTAATTTGTCCAATTACTTTAGGTCCCTTTAAATTAGGGGACTATGTATGAAAATGTGTGTAATTCCTAAACCCTTCCTCCAATTTTGATGTACATACTCTCAAAATAAAGCTGAAAGTCTGCACTACAATTTCATCTTGATGATGATTTCATTTCAAATCCATTGTGTTGGCACACAGGGCCAAAATTATGAACATTGTGACACTGTCCAAATATTTCCAGACCTTACTGTATATCTGAATCAGGCATTCACAATACACCAAAAAAACAAAATTTTACATGATTTTCTGACGGATAGCTGACTTCAATAACTTCAGCTGCATATCGTAACCCTTATTTGATAACTCCTCGACTCCTTGGTTGAACCAGAAGTTGTTCTGTCCCTCCTTGGTAAAGGCCGTCTCAAAGCTCTTATTTCTGCCCCAAGGAACGAGCATCGAGGAGGGATCATCGAGGAGCTATAGGCGAAGATACACGAGAGCAGCCTTCCCAGAAGCCGTGCAGCTGAAGGAGTTACTAACTCTGCCCAAACAGCCGACGTATTCATGTGACGCTTCAGAGGAGAGGACGTCTCAATCTATATAAAACCCTCTTGTGTGGCAGGTTCAATGAGGACTTGGAGTTCATGGTTGGACATAAGCCCCCTATCTTCTGGCAGGTTACATGGATGTTCATCAGTCCTCTAATCGTTCTGGTTATTTTAGTTTTCTACCTGGTGAAACAAGTCCAAGAACAGCTCACCTACTAAGTCTGGGATCCCAACTCTGTAAGCATCAGCTAACATGTCATCCTAAGCAGCCGTTGCATACAAAGCACGCTAATTATACTATTATGTGGTTTACAGGAGGAGTTCCTGTCTCTGGCATCAGTACCGTACCCTACATGGATCTACGTGATCATCTTTCTTTTGGCGGGAGTCTCCAGTTTGACAGTGCCTGTGTATGCATTATGTAGGCTGGTCTTTCTTTGCTACAAGAAAAAAATAATATCCAGAGATAAAACATAGCTAAACTTCTGTTTTCTGTTTAACAGTCATACATTTCAGAATATAACAAAATGCAAGATGTCTTTGCATTTTGTTGTAGGAATATTTTTTTTAATTAAAATTACCATTGTTTGAATTGCATAGGTTTGTCTATTTATATCCATGCTCATGTTCTTAAAGCACAATGCAGATTTTTGTTTATATATCTACCAATTTTTTTAAACATCTACCTATTGAAAGATAAACAATATAGCAAATTGTAACTTTTCTAATGAAAATGGGCAAAATGTAAACATATGCATCTGATCTCTCAAAACATGAACTATCTACAACTCTGAAAACTTTATCTTTCATTCCATCTCCATTTAGATATCACCTAATAACATAAATTGTAGTATTTTTGTGGTATGCACTTTGATGTCAGACGTTTGTCCCCATACAGTATAAATGTTTAAAGTGACTATATGTAACATTTAAATGTTTCTGAAACTGTGTAATTTTCCATCTGCAAAACACTACCGCTTTTGTCCAAAGGGGCCGCTGGAATCAACACAAAATTAAAAGTTACATATAGCCACTTTGAACAAGCAGAAGATGTACAGTAGTGGTAGTAAGGTCAGCTGATGCAACAAAGCACACCATGCTTTTGTTGGCTGATTAAACATCAACTGACCACTATTACTGGAATAATAAATCCCTTATTCAAGCACTCATCCACCTATGGTAAATATGGATCTATTTTATTACAGGCCATTCAGTCAAACAGATTTAAGATTGTAGATTGATAGATTTTGCCCTTATAATAATTAACTGGAAGTTGAGATGGATTCATGCCTGTAGTCTGTGGTGTTAATAGAGTTTGCACTAAATAGCTTACTAAGTAACAATACGTAACTAAATTAACTAATCATTGATTATTAGTTTTATTTTTTTATTAGTTTATTTTATTTTATTAAACGTTTTATTGATGTATGTTCCAGCCAAACTGAACTTTGCCTCTTGCTCATTCGATGCACTTGGAGACTGCCAGACTATTTTCCTTTAATGGTTCACAAAATATACACCTCTCCTTGTGCTCATGTCTTATATAATGACTGAAAAAGATGAGTCATCAACAGAGTCTGATGAAGATGCTGACTGTCATGCAAGCAGTCCCTCGTTAACTCTGGTGTGTAATAAATGAATGAGTGTAGCTTCAACTTTGGGCCTCAAGACTAGATCATAGAGCAGGAAACCATTAAAGGTCCTAATCAGCTCAGTTGAAATTGTGTTTTAGTGCTGAATCACAAACAAAGTTACAAAAAAAAATAATAATAATAATTTAAAAAAAAGAACACACCTAGTTGACACACAGTAAAGGCTGGAAAACCCTTTGGGTAAGTCTAGAGGTCTAAGGGCCCTGGGCCAGTTGCCCACTATGCTATCCACTTGGTAATCCAGCCTTGGTTTGACAAGTTCAGTTACATGGTTGCAGGCTGGTGCAAAGGTGTTCCTACCCTTTTAGGTCTCATCTGTTTCTCCAGATGCAACTCTACTCAGTGAGTAACTACCTTAGCTGTGCAGATAGAAGCAGTTTGAAGAGTTCAAGAGATCTCCTCATATAATCTCCCTTCATAATATTCTTGGAGCAACAACTGCGAACAGGACTCCGTTCTCACTGTCATCATCATCGCCGGCACCTCAACATACTCTGCAATGGTTATCTGCCTCATTATTAGCTTCAGGGATACAACAATATAATGGGTGAGTGAGTTTAAAATTGGGCGAAAGGTGGAGCGCTACCTGGAGCAGTGGATTCAAACCCAGGATCTTGTTGTTGTGAGTGGACAGTGCTACTGTGCCGAATGTGAATGACTGTAGTATAAAACAGAAATGCAGAGTGTGCACGGGCTAATCTGTGGATTGCATCAGATAAAGTAAAAGATCGTAAACTTGTTTCAACAATGCAGAGTGCATACACTGAGCCCTCACTTTGACTTCCGAGAACGATAGTGTAACATCTCAGCTTCAGTGGGGTCGCTATGAGACTGGTTCTTCCTAACCCAGGACTGGATGACAGAATCCCTTCCTATGAGGATCTGGACAGGATGGAGAAGGAGGAAGCCGGGGACAGGCCAAAGTGGGACAACAAAGCCCAGTACATCCTAACCTGTGTGGGCTTCTGCATTGGGATTGGCAATGTGTGGCGATTCCCTTATTTGTGTCAAAGTCATGGAGGAGGTAAGACGTGGTAAAAAAGGGAAAGGGACATCTTATCATTATGGGCTGTCAATTCTTGAATGATTGTTTGACAAATTAAAGTGTGGTTGAGGTACAAAGGACTACCCATACCTATTTGGTATTATTTTATCTTTCAAATATGATTTTTCCTGGAGAGACTTATTGTATCGGTGCAGAATTATTAGATATCTGAACTGTGAACTAGAGCTGTAATCGGGCCTTAAAAGTTTGAAAGCAATCACTCTGTCAAACAACTAAAGACAGGTGAAGATTGCAAAGACTGTTTTGTGGAGGATGAAAATACTGCACGATTGTACAATATAGCACTATTTCAATTAAATGTGGGGTTTTATTACCGTAAATGATGGACTTTGGCTGGTGTGAGGTGTTGTCGTCACAAGGGCCACTAAAACATTTTTATATTTAGGATGCTGAAAAGGCTTACGATTGTCATGAATGCGACAATACAGATCTGTAATTGTACTACTTAATGATCATACATTTCTCAGGTGCCTTTTTGATTCCCTACTTGATTCTGCTGGTGCTGGAAGGAATGCCTCTCCTTCTGCTGGAGTTTGCCATCGGCCAGCGTCTCCGGAAAGGCAGCGTGGGAGTGTGGAGGGCCATCAGCCCTTATCTGACTGGTGTTGGTATGTAAAATAGGATCTGAAAAGATTTGTCCAAAGCAGAGGCAAAACAAACATCAGTTAATGATGCTGTCCCTCAGGTGTAGCCTCCATGCTGGTGTCCTTATTGATTGGACTGTACTACAACACCTTAATAGCCTGGATCTTGTGGTATCTCTTCAATTCCTTTCAAAGCCCACTGCCTTGGGCCCAGTGTCCTCTCAATGACAATGGGACAGGTATTTAAATATAAAGAGATTCTTATTAAGAACCCAAACTCTACTCATGATTAAAACACTGGAAGGACTGTTTCTTGCCCCTTCAGGATTTGTACCAGAGTGTCAACAAAGCTCCACTGTGGATTACTATTTTTACCGTGTGACTCTGAATAGTTCGGCCTCCATTGTGGACTCTGGAGGAATCCACTGGCCCATTGTACTCTGCCTGCTAGCTGCCTGGACAGTCATGTGTGTCAGCTACATACGGGGGATCGGCACTTCAGGCAAGGTCTGTCAAACCTTTACACAAACAACATGTTTTTCTGAATCACCACCGACCAATTCTTTCACTTTTATTTTGCTTTTCTTGTCATGACCTCAGGCAGTGTATGTCACAGCAATCCTGCCTTACATAGTGCTGGCCATCTTCCTGATCCGAGGACTGACTCTTAAAGGTGCCCTGAGCGGAATAAAGTTCCTTTTCACACCAGACGTATGTTTCTAATCACTATCATAAAAAAGGCAATTATATATCTAATAAAACACAGACACATCACAATGTATGCCTCACTCTTGCAGGTTGATGAGTTGATGAAACCAACTACTTGGCTGGATGCAGGTGCTCAGGTCTTTTATGCCTTTAGCTTAGCTTGGGGAGGCCTCATCTCTTTCTCAAGCTACAACCCAGTTCAGTAAGAGACATTTATAGAAGCCCTGTTTTTATAACCACACAGCAGTTCTGTTGTTATTTAGCTCACGATAAAGATAGCAGCCTGTCGGGGCGCCTGGAAAGCTCACCTGGTAGAGCATGCCCATGCACAAAGGCTCAGTCCTTGTAGTAGTGGCCGCAGGTTCGACTCCGACCTGCGGCCTTTGCTGCATGTCATTCCCCCTCTCTCTCCCCTTTCATATCTTCAGCTGTCCTACATAATAAGGGCCTAAAAAAATACAAAAATAAAAGATAGTAGCCTCAGACATGTCTCAGACGTGTCAGACAGTGGGTGTCCTGAATCTTTTTTTCTTTTTTTGCCAAGCAACAACTGCATGCAAGACGCTGTGATCCTGTCGACCATAACTGGCCTCACCTCAATCTATGCTGCCACAGTCACCTACACCGTCATCGGCTTCAGGGCCACAGAGAAATATGACAGCTGTATCAGTGAGTGAGTAGTCTCACATTGCCAGACCTATCTCCACAGTGCTGCAGAGGAAGGTCTGGGTCTATAACATACATTCCGTGACAGGAGAAAAAAACGCTCTGGGTTGTTTGCATTTCTTTACACCAACTAAATCATCTTGGGCGGCGCTAAGCTCTGGACGCAGCGACGGTGACTCTGCAAAATGTTCTTGTGAAAGAACTTGTTTTGGTGGAACATTTGCACCCTGATTAAAGAAAACGCCACATACAATATTATATAAAGTTAACTGTGCACACAATACAGTAACGTAAGCTATTTAATTTAGCTGGATACATGGTTAAACATAATTTGCTCTTACCACTGTATCGCCGTGTGCAACGTTACTTCGTCCACAGCACACCAATCAGTCCCAAAACGTCCCAGTTAGATAGTAAATGCTGTAACGTTACATATATTCTTTGTAAATCTTTACAATCATTCACAGAAAGAACCAAGCAGGCCTGCGTGGTTGCCCAATCCAAATTGTCTTCAAAACTTGGATGGTAATGTTGGTTGGCACGGTGGTTATGCTTTGGTCCAGAATGAAATATCTCAGGGACTGTGGATTATTTGGTACAGTCCCTTTACAATAAGTATGGTCAGGAGGAATAATTACAGCAACCAGTAAGTATTTCAATGGAGGTATGGGCGTTAGAGTGCGGATCGGGCGCCGCATTTTTCTGTCCGAGCCCGGCCCGCATCCGACAGAGCATTAACAGAACCCGGCCCGAGCCCGACAGGCATTAAGATATTTATGTCCGAGCCCGACCGGAGCCCGACACAGTTAAAATCTAATTTTTTTTTCATACTAATGACACATGTACGTTTGTTTGTGTGGAAAGCCGGCTTTTATTAAGCAACTGTAGGAAGGCATTCAGAAATGTCAACAGATGAGCGCATCAGTGCACACGGGGCAACAAGCTCACGTTAACACAGGCGCGCACCTACATAATAAGCTCTTTTAAATTTAAAATGTTCAAATGTTCCTTATCGTGCTGATGTGACGAGCCCGACCCGAACCCGAACGTCATTTCTAAATATTTGTCCGAACCCGGCCCGGCCCGGCGGGTACCGTTGGGCTCGGTTCGGGTATCCATCCTCTAATGGGCATGTGGGCATTGTATTAAGATACCTGAATCCATCCTTTCCAACAGTGCTCCAAACCATACGAGCATATAGGTTGTTTCTTCCTCCCCTCTACTATGACCCACAGGGGCGTTAACATCAGGGGTTAAAGTGGGATCTGGCAGGTGGGGGAACGTAAAGATCTCAAATTTGACACTACTCCTTGTACTACTACTACACATCACTGTAAAAGTGAGCAAACTCACTTTTACAGCTAGTTCACCTGTTACTCTCATTATTTCCTTCTTCCGAAACAGCCAGGAGTTGAGTTTTCTTTGAAACACAATTATGACTGGTGTGATAACTGTCGTCTTGGGTTAAAATCAGACATTACGTTACTCACTTCCGGTTACACATGTGGCGCGTATTTTCAAACGGGACACGAACCGCGCCCTCCTGGGTGAAAGTCCTGTTTGTTTGTGACTCATCTACCACCTCAACCTGCCTCCTCACGCGGAATTTGTCGCTTTTATACTTTGTCACATTAATTCCTGCTTTGCTCCCGTAATAATTCTGAAAGGCCTTTACACTATAAACATGTGAGTCGTAATCCAGAGTTACTAATCTGTGACATATTTTCTCCCTAGTAACATCATGACATTATTAAATGCATTTGACCTTCCTGAAGACAGCATCTCTACAAGCAACTACGACGCAGCCTTTAGTCATCTCAACAGCTCCTCTCCTCATATTATTCTCGGACTGGACATCAAAATCTGTGACCTGCAGACACTTCTCAGTGAGGTGACTGTATTGATTAACATCTGTCAGATTCCATGTTGTTATTGTATTTTCCTCCTAACTGCATTACGACTAATGTGTGTTTGTACAGGGAGTGGAGGGAACAGGTCTGGCCTTCATCGTGTTCACAGAAGCCATCACCAAGATGCCTGCTTCTCCAGCGTGGTCTGTCCTCTTTTTCATCATGCTTCTCTGCTTGGGTATCTCAACCCTGTTTGGCAACATTGAGGGAGTGGTGGTCCCACTGAAAGACCTGAATATGTTACCTCAAAAATGGCCCCAAGAAGCACTGACTGGTATTCTGTTTTGTAGTTAACAATCTGCATATTGGCTTTGCAACCCCAGATTGTCTGATTCTTGTTTTAACACAAGCGCTTTTGTTTTTGTGGACGTGCGTTTCAGGAGTAACATGTGCTGTCGCCTTCATCGTCTCCCTCCTGTTTGCGCAGCGTTCAGGGATTTATTGGGTAACTCTCTTCGACAACTTTGCTGGATCTGTTCCACTTCTGACCATTGGTTTCTTTGAGATGATAGCTGTTGTATACATCTACGGCATAGACAGGTTAGTGCGTATTTAAACTATTGTAGCAACACAATGTCCGTCTGGGTTTGCTTTATTCATCTTGATACTAGAATAAGCATCCAGCATTAGCATCATCATGCTGTGAAGGTTACTGAGCAAAGCTTTATGGAGATGGCTGACTTTTCAAAAATACTTGCACCCTTAATAGATTGTTACTCTCAGCGAGGTACTTATCAGATTAAATAAAGTTATACAGCACATTATAATCTATATAAAATCCTCTTGTGTGGCAGGTTCAATGAGGACTTGGAGTTCATGGTTGGACATAAGCCCTCCATCTTCTGGCAGGTTACATGGAGGTTCATCAGTCCTCTAATCGTTCTGGTTATTTTAGTTTTCTACCTGGTGACACAAGTCCAAGAAGAGCTCACCTACTTAGTCTGGGATCCCAACTCTGTAAGTGCAAGAGCTCATAAAAGTTCATTTATATTTGGGTGTATTAGTTCTGATCCCAGCGTCCATACTTTTGTTGCCTGTTTTCTAATGATGCCTCATTACAAACTAGACATATTTGTGAGGTATAAAATATTTGTACGGTAAATGTTGATAGTACAGCATATAGTGGTAACAAATGATACTGTTTTGCGGTTTACAGGAGAAGTTCCCATCTCTGGCATCAGTACCGTACCCTTCATGGATCAATGCGCTCATCTTTCTTTTGGCGGGAGTTCCCAGTCTGGCGGTGCCTGCGTATGCATTATGTAGGCTGGTCTTCATTTGCTGCAGAAACAAATAAAATCCAGGGAAAAAATGAGCCAAAATTCTAATATAATAGCTTATAAAGTCATACATTTCAGAGTATAATACAATATTTTTTAACTTAATCTGTTGTGTTGTTACTTTTTTAAAAAATTAAAAAATGCAATTACCACTGAAAACAGCGTTTTTTTGTATCCATGCACAAGTTCTTAAATGAGACAATATGCTCATTTTTTATGTTCATACTTTTATTCTACTTTGTTTACATGCTTTAATGTTAAAAAAGCATTACTTTTCTCATACTGTCTGTGCTGCAGCACCTGTATTCACCAGTTGAGGGCCTGTCTCTTTAACACCCCGCTCCCAAAAAGCCCAGTCTGCTCCGATTACAGCAACTTTTATTTATAGACATGAGGTGTCAAGAAGCAACACTTGTCTGCTCTAGCACTTTAATGTTAGTTTGGTGTTTCTGGGCACTAACCATGCATTACAAATATTTAGACGGAAGATGCAGAGCAACAAATTAGCCAAAAGAGGGAGACCTCACACTGACAGCACACAGAGAGGCAGTAAGGCCTGGTGAACCAGATGTAACAAAGCAAAACATATGGAGAAAGCAAGATACCCTGCATTTGATATAGGGATGTGTATGGATTAAACAAACAAAACTGAACATGCTAATTTGTGAAATTTAGAAGTACTGCTGGGAGGATTATGTAAAGAGTCAGGCAAGCTGTTTCCACCTGCTTTCACTGTTTATGCTAAGCTAA